>OZ059808.1:3294522-3322022 GCA_964057025.1 Standfussiana lucernea | reverse complement strand
GCGCCCTTAAAACGACGAGTAAACGTTCGAACGAAACGTACACACTAACAATCGAGCGTGCGTTTATCACACGCGTAACGAACGAACAAGAAATCGACGACATAACGCATCGCAACCCTCACTGGTACTGGTAAATTCATCACCGACCGAAGAGTCGCGAGCGCGCGTGTTCTCACACGTCAGCCGCGTTTCTTTTGTACGTCCGCACGCGCGTACACGCACGATGTTGTGTATACATGTATGTTCACGTAAATCATCGAGCGCGACACGAGTCGTTCGACAAATGTCAATTTATACAATCCGTATATATTCGATATCGTTATATTTGAACGGACAACGCGTAAAGTCGATGCGGCGCATTACGCGCACGCATTAGACATCACGCGATGAACCGTCAAATGCGTGACAGCACATCAATGATGAAACGCAATGTGGCATTTGTATTTTATACAGCCGGCCCTCAGACAGGAGTGGTCCTGGATGTGTCTCCACGGACCGCAATGTGCGTTCGAAATGTCGATGTTCAAATGTGTCCTGCAGTTCACACTATGACGCGCAGTTAACTGCGTTCTTCATCGACCCGCGAGCCAAGTGATCCACCGTCCAGGGTAATAGTTTCGTTATGCACATAACAAACATATATATTACCACATGGATGTAAATACATAAATCGTAAAATGTTACATAAATAATAGAATTAAGTTTTTAAAAAAAATTGATCCCACCGCAGTATGAGGGACGATTGTGTTTACGAACACGTCCAACGGTACTCGTGGTGCGGGTTTTTAGACCAGTCTTCGTACCGTGCGAGGACGCGACGCGAGAACGACGCGCGCTCCTTTCCTTCTGAGACACAGGGGGAGAGAGTGAGCGCGCGTGTCTATCCTCTAAAGTGAATAGAAAAACAACAGAAACTCTACAACGAAAACAACAGCGCGACCGTTACGATCGCGACGTGTCGTCGTTCGTCGAGCGAGCGTTGTAGTTCTTCTCGTGTTCTAGGATTGTATTCACGTTTACGCGCGTCGTGTATTTTTTAAGTACACGCTTAGCGTTACACGTTAATGATCCTTCCGCAGGTTCCCCTACGGAAACCTTGTTACGACTTTTACTTCCTCTAAATGATCAAGTTTGGTCAACTTCCCAGCAACGCCGACGGCCGTGAAGCCACCGCGTGTCGGTCCGAAGACCTCACTAAATCATTCAATCGGTAGTAGCGACGGGCGGTGTGTACAAAGGGCAGGGACGTAATCAACGCGAGCTTATGACTCGCGCTTACTAGGAATTCCTCGTTTATGGGGGATAATTGCAAACCCCAATCCCCAGCACGAAGGAGTTTCAGCGGGTTGCCCGGGCCTCTAGGCCAGGGAGAACATGCTGATTCCTTCAGTGTAGCGCGCGTGCGGCCCAGGACATCTAAGGGCATCACAGACCTGTTATTGCTCAATCTCGTGCGGCTCGAAGCCGCCGGTCCCTCTAAGAAGAATTTTAATACGTCGCCAGTGAGTTGCGTGACGCGTAGTCACGCACACCTAAATGACGACGCCTATTTAGCAGGCTAGAGTCTCGTTCGTTACCGGAATTAACCAGACAAATCGCTCCACCAACTAAGAACGGCCATGCACCACCACCCACCGAATCAAGAAAGAGCTGTTAATCTGTCAATCCTTCCGGTGTCCGGGCCTGGTGAGATTTCCCGTGTTGAGTCAAATTAAGCCGCAGGCTCCACTCCTGGTGGTGCCCTTCCGTCAATTCCTTTAAGTTTCAGCTTTGCAACCATACTCCCCCCGGAGTCCAAAATCTTTGGTTTCCCGGAAGCTGCCCGCCGAGCCATTGTAGTAACGTCGGCGGATCGCTAGATGACATATTTACGGTTAGAACTAGGGCGGTATCTAATCGCCTTCGAACCTCTAACTTTCGTTCTTGATTGATGAAAACACCTTTGGCAAATGCTTTCGCTGATGTTCGTCTTGCGACGATCCAAGAATTTCACCTCTAACGTCGCAATACGAATGCCCCCAGTTATCCCTATTAATCATTACCTCGGAGTTCTGAAAACCAACAAAATAGAACCGAGATCATATTCTATTATTCCATGCACGAAATATTCAAGCAGCATTTTGAGCCCGCTTTGAGCACTCTAATTTGTTCAAAGTAAAATTGTCGGCCCACCTCGACACTCATTGAAGAGCACCGCGATAGGATTTTGATATTGAACCGACGTTTGACCGACGGCTCACCGACGATATGCTCCGCAGACGTGTCAGTATCACCGCGGATGCGGTGCACCGACAGCGCGGCGCACAAATGCAACTACGAGCTTTTTAACCGCAACAATTTTAGTATACGCTATTGGAGCTGGAATTACCGCGGCTGCTGGCACCAGACTTGCCCTCCAATTGTTCCTCGTTAAAATATTTAAAGTGTACTCATTCCGATTACGAGGCCTCGTAAGAGTCCCGTATCGTTATTTTTCGTCACTACCTCCCCGTGCCGGGAGTGGGTAATTTGCGCGCCTGCTGCCTTCCTTGGATGTGGTAGCCGTTTCTCAGGCTCCCTCTCCGGAATCGAACCCTGATTCCCCGTTACCCGTGACAACCATGGTAGTCGCAGAAACTACCATCGAAAGTTGATAAGGCAGACATTTGAAAGATGCGTCGCCGGTACTGGACCATGCGATCGGCAAAAGTTATCCAGATTCATCAAAATTAACGACTTCGGACGCGAGGCCCTCCGTCGATTGGTTTTGATCTAATAAAAGCACTCATCCCATCACTGGTCAGAGTTCTGATTGCATGTATTAGCTCTAGAATTACCACAGTTATCCAAGTAACTGAGTAAGATCTAAGGAACCAAAACTGATATATTGAGCCATTCGCGGTATCGCCTTAATACGGCTTGCACTGAGACATGCATGGCTTAATCTTTGAGACAAGCATATAACTACTGGCAGGATCAACCAGGGAGCTTCGATATAAGAGAGAGTGATCGACACACGCGCCCCGCCACTTAAGAACGACGCGCGCGTATAGATATCCTCATACCCGTGCGTTCGCGATCATATAGACGAAAACGCTTAACGGGCGAGCTCTGTGTATTTGTATGTTAGACTTTTTGGTCGCACGCGCGAACGTCTGAACGCGTATATCTCAACCCGTCCAGACGCGCTGCGCGTGCATAAGGGCGTTGACCGTTCGTGACAATCGACGAGTTATCATCATCATCCATATATCATCGAACAGTAAAAGCCCCCATGGGGAACGTTCGTACCGAGACGAGTTCACGTTTGTATATTTTGTTGACAAAATTCGCTAAGATCATATACGATTCCGCCCGGAATCTATAGAGCGCCTCACATTCAATTCAATTTCAAATATCTTTATTTACCATAAACAATAATAACAAAATGCACTTACCCTAAGCTACATTAACACACTAAAAATGTTGACACTTTATTAGGCTAACAATTCGCCTTTCAAAGCTTATATACCTAATACATAGTTTAAACTGGTAATAACATAAACTTAACACACAATATTTATGGGTACATAATGACAAAAATGTAAATTATTTAGTTAATTATAATTTACTGCTTGCATGTAGGTAGGTCGAAAATATTTGAATCGCTAACTGATCACGCAGTCTACGTATGTAAACACAAGCAAACGCGCGACCAGCTAATGATCAGCGGACGGAGCTACCCTGCCGCCCGCGCTCCAGCGTATTAGCGACCGGGGCAGGGACGGCAGCGAGCCTCTCGAGGGTCAACTCGCCGGTCGCTCGCACCTCAGTTGGTGGGAACAAAAGGTAGTGATGTGGTAGGCGGTAAGTGCCGTATCTATCGATATATGGTAATTTGTCTCGAGTTGATGAACATAGATTTGAAATTAGGGGGTTAATAGTGTTAATTTTGTTTTTATTATAAAATTTTAATGAAACTTTAACTACGAAATCAAATAGAAAAGGAAGTTTAATATTTTTATGCACTTTCTTAAGATTTGTTTTAAACTTAGTTTTGTAAGATATTTTTACCGCTTTATTTTGAATTACTTGCAGAGAGTGGTAGTTCGAAAGACATGTGCTACTCCAAACAGGACAGGCGTACGTTATGCAAGGACGGACAAGTGTGGTATAAATCCTCACTTTAGTACCGCTACTTAATTTGCTCTTACAGCTCATTATAGGGTTTAAAGCACCAAGGGCTTGGGCACCCTTCAAGCGTAAGTCGGCAATATGTTTGGACCAGTTTAGACGGCTGTCCATTCTGACCCCAAGATAGCGCACACAAGCTTTCCAGGGTACTGCGTGGCCTGCTATTTTTAAAGTTCTTGTGGGGGGTTGCCTAGCACGAGAGAAAAATATTGCTTCAGTCTTATCCTCATTTATTTTTAGTTTCCATTTCTTGAAATAGTCCTGAAGTAAATCAATAGAATATTGTAGGCGACCTATAATTAGATCGGTATCGTCCGAAGAGGTATAAGACGCAGTATCGTCAGCGAAGCAAGCTAACTTCGTTCGAGGTTGAATAGGGATATCATTAACAAATATAAGAAATAAATAGGGTCCTACTATCGAGCCTTGCGGAACGCCAGCTGGAATCTTGTGGGGTGATGAGATGGTGTTTCCGATATGTACCTGGAATTTCCGGTCCGCAAGGTACGATTGCATAAGTTTAATGAGAGGCATAGGCACGTCAAGTTTGAACAACTTGTGTAGCAGGCCTTCGTGCCACACAGTGTCGAAAGCTTTCTCGATATCCAGCAGGAACATACCTGTGGACTGCTTGAGATTTAGGTGATGGGAAATGTGTTCGCACACCCTAGCCAGTTGTTGGGTAGTTGAGTGAGTGGCACGAAACCCAAACTGCTCTTGTATCAGAAACTGCCCAGTGGCACGTAATAGTCTAGTATAAATTATAGACTCAAAAAGTTTACCAATAGAAGGTAACAGACTTATAGGGCGGTAATTCAAGGGTAAAGTACTGTCTTTTCCAGGTTTTTTAAGTGGTATTATTTTAGCTTTTTTCCAGATCTTTGGGAAATAACCCAGGCCAAAGCAGCCATTAAAAATTTTTGTAATGTAAACTATCGCTTTCTGTGGCAAGTTCTTTAAAAGTATATTATGGATCGCGTCATGACTTGGAGATTTACGGGATTTAAGCTTAGTCAGCGTTTTACGGATCTCAAAAGGCCTAACCGGCTTTATTAAATCAGAAGCAAGATTATAACCATTAATGACCGACATGGATTTCGATACCTCAGCCTCGAGTTCGGACTCACAAGTCCAGTTATTGGTAAGGCTCATATTGTCATAAAAGGCTTTTGCCAACGCGTTACATTGTTCAGCTGTGGTAACCGTCAGTGATCCATCCGAAAGTTTAAGAGGAGGTATGTTCACAGAGCTAGGTTTGAGAGATTTAGTTACACGCCAGATATCTTGACTGGGGTTATCGACTTTAGCCAGTTTAGCGTTCCAGACGTTATCAAGGTGGTTTCGGATAATTGTGCTTATATGACTTTGTAGTGTGTTTATATTACTACGGTTGAGCCTTCTAAGGTAGCCACTTGGCAGCTTCTGTTCAATACGACGCAAGTAGTTTTTATAGCGAATTAAATTTTTAATATACCGGGGTAGTTTGATAGGGGTATCGCTAAACGCAGCAGTCGTGGACGGTATGGAAGAGTCTCTAGCATCAATGATAGTTTGCTGCAAATGAGCTATGGCAGTATCAATCTCTTCAGTAGTCGTAAACGTCTTAGAAATAAGTGTTATGTTTTTATTCAGGTGAGAACGATAAACATTCCAATTGGCACTGTTAAATTTAAAGTACCGGGTTTTTGCCTTGCGACTCGGGGAGCCTCCAACGGTAAAGAATATGGGGTAATGGTTCGATGACAATGCTATAATCGTTTCGACATCACTAATGCAACCCACATTTAAAGACAAAACCAGGTCTGGGCGCGTTGGTTTGCGATTGGGGCAATAGTTAACTTGGGTGGGTAGACTTGGACTGTGTATAACGTAGTCGGATTCAAGCATGTGTTTGAAAAGAGTTCTGCCTCGCGTATTAGTATAGCTACTGAGCCAGTGTGAGTGGTTGGCATTAAAGTCGCCCATGATTACAACATGGGGGCCCAAGCCAAACAATAACTCAAGGTCACTACGAAGCAATGGCAGATTGGGTGACTGGTAAATGGATAACACGACGTGATCGATTCCTGATATTTTGACAGTAATACCAACAACTTCAATATTTATTGTGTTTGGTAGAGTTAAGGCCGAATGATTAAGGTTATTTCTTACAAGAATAGCAACTCCTTGCCCACGACCAGTAAGATGTTTATCTTGACGATAACAGGTAAAGCCAGGTGTAACTAACGTTGCGTTTGGAGATAATCTAGTTTCACAAATACCAATAATATCAACAGATAAAACGCTTACCGCCAAGTCGATTAGCTCATGAATTTTCAAACGTACTCCATCGGAGTTCCAGGATAATAGGCGGAGCTTTGCAGAATCAGACATATTTACCAAGATGGGAGAGTACCAGCATGATCTTGTCCAACCAAGACGTGCAAGCAGCAAATTGTGATTTTATATTTTTTAATGCTAATAAGATTTCAAACATCTCCTTTGTAGTGTCATCATTTATGTCAGTCGTAAGGTGGTCTATGGGAACCTGACTTTTCATCGTTGCCGTGTCGCGGGCTCCTACAGTAGGCCAAGATTTCTGACTTGAAGTTTTTGTTTGTTGTAATGTGGGATGTATCAGATTTGGGAGAACCAAGGTAGATTTTGGAGGCATCATTGAAGGTACGGGCTTGCGTTCTGACGCTTTCTTCTTCTCGATGCTGTCCAGATATGCTATTCGGACACTGCACTTCCTGTAATTCGCAGGATGATCTTCATTGCAATTACAACAATGCGCAGGCTCAGTGCGGTCAGCCTTGGTGCACGAGGCAGTCGCATGAGGAGCAACACACTTCACGCAGCGGGGGGGCTTGTTGCAGTTGTGGGATGCGTGACCAAACTCTTGGCAGCGAAAGCATTGGGTGCCATTAGCTCGGTTTGGCTTGAACTTGCTGATGGATACCACACAATTACACAGGTACCTTATTTGCCGAAATTTTGCAATATCAGCTCCTGGTGGTAGCTGGACTAGAAAGGGAGGACAGGGATTGTCCAATCCACTGCGAGACTTAAGGGGTTTTACTGAAGCACCGGTGAAGCCGAGTTTTTCCAGCTCTTGGGGTAGCTCTTGTTCGACATATGCTGGGAGTCCACGAATCACTGATTTTGGCACTTTTTCATCCTTCCGGGTGAAGGTAACAAAGGAGGCATCTTGACAACGAAGACCATCTTTAACTGCCTGATGGCCGTCAGCAGTGTGGCATAAAATGGCAACCTTGCCACCATTTCTGTATTGGAGGTGATATTGGTTCGAAAACTCAGAAATTTTATCCTTTAGGTCTTCATGGGTCCAATCGGTCTTCATATCCAGGATAATAGGAGGAATGTGACCGGTCTTCTTGACTTTGGCTGTCGCTTTGAGGTAAAATTCATTGCCAGAGGTCTTGGCGACTCCATCTACTGGAAGATCTTGAAAATGGTTGTGTGTTGGAATGTCTCGGGCGCTATCGAATTTCGCGTGTTTTGCGACAGCTGGTCGCTTTGGCGTACGCCAATCATCCACATTTTCGGTCGCTGGTCTCTTGGAGTTGAGACTACCACTTGAGTCCGATCTTTGCAGATATCTTTCCATTAGGACCAGGGACTATAGCCGTAGCACATTTTATCGACAACGATTTATCGATCCTTGGAATCACTATTCTGCGTTGAGTAAGAATGAGAAGTAAGTAGTAAGTGCGAGCGTGCACACGAGACAAGCGCGCGACGCAAACTGCGCCTCACATTAAAACAGTCATAAAGAGCACATACTCATCGGACGTGACGTACGCTGAACGCGTCTGTGCGCCGGTAGCGTCACGCCGTTCGAATAATTTCATACAACGACCGTTTTGCGTCGTAAAACGGACACGCATAATATACGCACCGTCGGTCCACACAGTTCAAAAAAATTAAAATAACGAAAACAGAAACCGTCGTCGTTCCACACGCAACAACACCAGTAAAGAAAAGAGCACAACACAACACACTGCGCCGCATCTGTGTATTATATTTATATAATTATAAACGAACACACCACATATAAAATTATTATGATGTGTATAAATATATAATAAAATAAAATAAACACAAACGCAACACGCGCGCGCGCCACAACACCACACTACTTTTCTTTTCTTTTCTTTTCCTTCATAATATCATCACACGCAAAACTCCGGGGCTTCGGTTGTCCGTCGTCTCGTACAAGAGCCACGCGCGCGCTCCGTCCAACACACTGGAGAGACGTCGCGCCGCATGACAATAATGCTACGCGTATAAACGATCCTATCGGGCGTTCATAACGTGAACGACGACTCGTCTCGTGATGTCGTGAACGTGCACAAGTATGGTGGTGGAGCAGAGCAGTGACGCGGTGTATATGTCGCGATAGGGGTTGGGGCGGTAACCCCCGCAGTCGCTACACTCTCCCCCCCCCCCCCTACCCCGTCCCCAACCCCCGCCCCTCCCTCCTTCGCCACAAACCACCGACTAATGTCCACAACAAATGACACCGAAGAGACTGACGTCGATCCCGACTCTAACCCTCAAAAACCGAACGACTTTACCCGCCCTTCCCCCTTCCCCCTTCCCCCCTTCCCCCCTTCCCCCCTACCCCCTCCCGCACCTACATAACCAAACCCCAAAAAAAATAACAAACGTTTCAGCAGCATCAGCAGCAGCAGCAGCAGCATCCCCCCCCCCCCCCCCCCCTCCCACTCTCTAGGGCTCTGTCTCAGAGGCAGTTGCAATCGGTGGGGTCAGAACCTGCGAGTGAGCCGCCAGACTATATCGATATTCAAATGAATTTCAATAACGTTTGAACGATATGATATGATATGATATGATATGATATGATATGATATGATATGATATGATATGATACGATACGATACGATACGATACGATACGCAGACGCAGACGCACAACTCTGAAGACTATGATGGCGGAGATGAAATTAATGTTCGAGGGTTCGTGTATTAAATGCGCGCTCGTTCGTGTATTAAACAGCAAGGTTCGTTCGCGCCGCGCGAATGCGCACGGCGGCGGCGATCACACGTAAGTTTATCGTCGAGAGGAAATTGTAATATCATAATCTTCCTTCGGTCCGTTCGTGTATTAATAGACACTTCAACAAACACGAATACGACGGCACCGTTACATACGTTATGTACATCACTATAACGTCGCACCGTTTTCAACATTATAATCGTACGTATTATAAATGTGACACAATAAGCGACGTTACGGTGATTATAACATAACATAACATAACATAACGAGCGTGCGTTGATCATCGTCCTCGGACGAATCACCTGGCGTAGGGCTGAGTCTCAACAGATCGCAGCACGACGCTGCTCTACCGAGCACAACACCCCGCCAGGAACGGAAGTCGTCTACAGACTATTCCGAGCCCCGACATCGAACTGAGGTAAATTCGGACCTTCGGAGCCGTGATGCACGCGTTAAACGGACAGCATCGATCTCCGCGATCCAAATGGGCTTCGACGTCGCACCTCACGTGGTGAAGCGCGACTAGTAAAGTCACATTGTTTAGAGCCTCCCGACTCTCGGGGCTCCACAGTGAGCATATCCTTGCCGGATTCGGCTAGGCTGGCTTCGGCCTTAGAGGCGTTCAGGCATAATCCCGCGGATGGTAGCTTCGCACCACCGGCCGCTCGGCCGAGTGCATGAACCAAATGTCCGAAACTGCGGTTCCTCTCGTACTGAGCAGTATTACTATCGCAACGACAAGCCATCAGTAGGGTAAAACTAACCTGTCTCACGACGGTCTAAACCCAGCTCACGTTCCCTTTTGATGGGTGAACAATCCAACGCTTGGCGAATTTTGCTTCGCAATGATAGGAAGAGCCGACATCGAAGGATCAAAAAGCAACGTCGCTATGAACGCTTGGCTGCCACAAGCCAGTTATCCCTGTGGTAACTTTTCTGGCACCTCTTGCTAAAAACTCTTTATACTAAAGGATCGATAGGCCGTGCTTTCGCAGTCCCTATGCGTACTGAACATCTGGATCAAGCCAGCTTTTGCCCTTTTGCTCCACGCGAGGTTTCTGTCCTCGCTGAGCTGGCCTTAGGACACCTGCGTTATTCTTTGACAGATGTACCGCCCCAGTCAAACTACCCGCCTGGCAGTGTCCTCGAACCGGATCACGCGGGAGTTGTACGGCGACGAGCGTTGCCGCCACGTCGCCACTCTGCACGCTTGGAACGAAACACCGTGCGCCCGCCGATATTATCGACCGCGCACCGCTTCCGCCCAACCGAGTAAGTAATGAAACAATGAAAGTAGTGGTTTTTCAGCGACGATCGCGCGAACGATCTCCCACTTATGCTACACCTCTCATGTCTCCTTACAATGCCAGACTAGAGTCAAGCTCAACAGGGTCTTCTTTCCCCGCTGATTCTCCCAAGCCCGTTCCCTTGGCTGTGGTTTCGCTAGATAGTAGATAGGGACACTCCCTCCAACCTTCCCATGGCCCTTCCAACTCTTGTCATACGGGCCGAAACGTGGGGCGGCTGCGGACTTAGCACCCTTGGCTATCTTATTTTAACGGTCCGCAGGCGCTTCTTGATCCCTTACAAGTTAGCCATGTGTGTCCCTTGTGGCATCTCTCCCTTATTAGGGTATGCACATAACAAAACATTTTGCGACTCCGCTGCCGGTCGACTCCATACTCTTGCTTTTTGTATGTATCATTCGTTGCCTGCTTGTCGCCTCGCATCCAGCTCTTGTTTTCTTCGGGCGGCGTGCCAAGTGTGCGCGAAATCCCGCAGCCGTGCGAAGTTCGCCGGTGAGCTCACGAGATCACAGTAATAGACAGGTCCGACCTCCTCGCGACTGATCCCATTCATCATCTCACACCTAGCCTCTTCATACAGGGGGCAGACCCACAGCGCGTGGTGCAGGTCTTCCTCTTCCATACCACATTCACACATACCGTTCTCACATAGCGCCATTCGATGCAGTCTTTTCCGGAAACATCCGTGCCCCGTGAGAATCTGGGACAGCTGGTGGTCTGGCACGACCCAGTGCGACCTGAGGCGACCCATCACGTCCGGGAAGAAACGGAACAACTCCCGTCCTTTCTCTTCATTCGTCCATCTCTTCTGCCATGTTTCCATCACTTCATACCAAATCTCACTTTTGCGTCGAGCCAGCTCGCGCCGCCGCAAGCCCCGCTCGACCTGTGCCTCGGCCGCGGCCTGGCGCTCCTCATCGAACCGCCCCGCGCGGATTACCTCCAGGTCCGCCGGGAGAACCCCGCCCAACACCGCCAGCGCAGCCGTACTGGTAGACCTGTACGCCTTCGTCAGCAGTATCAGGCTTGGCCTCTGGCACCTGAGCAACGCGCTGCGAACAACGTGGAGTGCCGCTCTTTTGTGCCAACAAGCAGCAGCATACGTCACCGTGGCTACGAACGTGCCTCTATAAAGGACGCGCAGTCCGGGATATCGAATACCCCAGGAAGATGCCGACACTCTTGACATCTTGCCGAAGCATTTGGCTGCGCGTTCCCCTATCGACGTCGCATGCTGCGCGAAGGACAGACTCGTGTCGAGTACCACACCCAGGACCATCGTCGAGGCGACACTCCCGACCGAATCCCCGGCCAGCTTGACAGTGGGGGGCCGCTGGAATTTTCCCCTGATCGTCATCATGGATGATTTCGCAGGGGAGAATCCCAGCCTATTCCTGGCACCCCATGCCGCGGCCAAGTCCAATGTTGCCTTGGCCGCCGCCTCAATCCCAGAACGGGATTGGGACTCGATCAGGATGGTCACATCGTCCGCGTATGCGACCATTCGGACGCCACTGGGTAGCGGCAGTCGAAACAGGTCGTCCAACAGCAGGTTCCATAAGGCTGGACCAAGGACAGACCCCTGAGGGCAGCCCATTGTGGACACCTTCCACTCCACCCGGTTTCCGACAAAAAGCCCGACTCGACGGCGGGCGAAGTAGTCCGCCAGCATCTCGAAGATGTTCGGCGGACACCCCCCCCGCTTGACTTTCGTCAGGATCATCGGCCACCAGGCGTTGTCGAAGGCGCCCGAGATGTCCAGAAATATGGCCTGCACGTACTTGCCCGTGCCCTCCCTCGCGGCGCGCATGATATCGTTGAGCGCCGTGACGGTTGACTTACCACGAGTGAATCCGTGCTGGGCGGCAGAGATCTGGTTGCCGATCGTGGGAGCGCAGCATAATATAACACGCTCCAAAATTTTCCCAAGCACAGGTAGCAGCGTTATAGGTCTGTAGGCCTTGGGGTCGGTCAGCGGCTTGCCATTGCCCTTAGGCAAGACAAGCAGCCGGCCCTCCTTCCACACATCCGGGAACACACCTTCCGATACACACTTGCCGTACACCGCGGTTACTTCCGCAGGGACGACGTCCCACACATTCCTCACTATTCGCGCGCTTATTCCGTCTAAACCCGGTGCCGTGTTTGGCAGGCTCCTGATAATCCCGCCCAGACTGTCACGCGACAGAGGAGGCGCAGCCTGGCCCGACGGGATGAGCGAGGCGGCGACACGGATCTGCCTGTGGTATGCCGTGTCCCGGGACGAATCATCGTCCGGGCAGAGCGCCCGCAGGAGGCCAGTCGCCGCGTCGCCCACAGTGCATGTAACGCCCTCCGCCAGTTCTACCCCATTGATGACCCGGGAAGGCGGCCTGAGCCTGCCGCTGGCGGCACGGTAGGCCAGCCCCCACGGGTCCGCGTTGCCGGATTCGGCGATCTGCCGGAAGTGCCCAAGCTCCGCCTCCTCCATAGCCTTTCGGTATCTCGCTCGTATCTCGTGGAATTCCGCTTTCAGCCTTTCCTCTCTCGGCCCCCCATCCTTTCGTGATCCCTGCCATTTACATCTCGCCTTGCAGTTGGATTTCCGGAGCTTCTCGAGCTCCCGATTCCACCATTCATACCCTACGTCCTTTGGTGACCCTTTCACCCCCAGACACTGATGCGCCGAGTTCACTATAACTTTCGTAAATTCCTTACAAACAAAGGACGCCGGCTTGTTGAAGTCAAGCCCTCCCATTCGCGCGTGGATGGTCTGCTGGAAGCGGGGCCAATCCACTCCCCGATCCCGGAAGCGCACCGGCTCCCCGCCTGGCTCCGCGCTTTGGCTGTGGCGATGCTGAATCGCACCCACCTGGAAGGTGATGAGGCGGTGGTCGCTGCTGCTTGCACCGTCGTGCACAGTCCAGCTCGCCAGACCGACGCTCCTCGACGAGATGGTGATGTCGATGTTGGACTCACCGTTTGGGCCACTGAATGTAAATGGTTGGCCCTCCACGTTATTAACGGTGAGCCCATGTGCAGCAATAAATGCCTCTAAAGCCACCCGCCTGTACTCCGCCTCGTGGCCCCGACCGGTGTAATGGCGGGGCGCGCTGTGCCACATAGGCGAGTGGCTGTTGGCGTCCACGCAGATGACGACTCGCCGCCCCCGGAGAGCCTCCATCACTCCTTCCAGGTGGTGCAAGTGGCGGTCAATCGACTCGGCGTACTGGAAGTACGCCGATATCACATGCAGGTCCAGCTCCCCCATGTGTATTACAGAACAATGGTCGGTGCTCAGGTGGTGTAGCACCGCGCAGGCCGCGCTGCGCTGGTGTATATATGCGCCCGCTTTGGCCATGGGCCCGTACTGCAATATGTTAATGCTCTCGGCGGCCTGCGCATATTGCTCCTGGAGGAGCACCACGTCTAAATCAAAGTGGCGGCACACCGCAGGAAGTTCCTTGGTTGCGAGTGCCGATCCGGCGAGGTTAAGCTGCCCGATCTTCATTGTTCGACTAGGCATACTGCGTCATACCAATGTTGCGCTGCATGGCAGCCATTCTCGCCGGACATTCCCTAGAGGCGGTCCTGTGACTCGCCGCCTCCTGCTTCTTTCCGAAGCGCTTGCACGTGGCGCAGCTCGTCACGCTTGATGTGCACTCTTCGCTGCGGTGCCCGATTGTGCCGCACCGACCGCATGTGACTTCCGCCGACCGGCAGGTGCGCTCAGGGTGGCCGTATTGTTGGCACTTACTGCAGCAGGTGACATTGACAAAGTCTGTCACCTCGACAGCCTGCCATCCGATGTAGACCCTACCCTTTTGCAGCAGCGCCTCGCGGAGTTCCGCCGAGCAGGCCAGGATGACGGCAGTCGCCTGAGTCGCTCCGCGCGACCGGTCCTTCTTGAAAGCGCCAGTCGCCTCCTTCTCCATCCGTGCGAGCGACCAGTTGCCGTCATCTTTAAAATTTTGGTCGTGGAGAGCCTTTATTACCTCCTCGAACGATGGGTCTCCATCAAGCCTGTTCAGGCACACCAGTGGCTGCTTTCTCTTTGGCTCCGCCACCCTGAGCGTAGCCGGGATCGCCGCCCGAAGCCTGGTTGCCGCCGCGTCCGATGTCGTTTGAACAAGAACGCCAGCATTTCCCACCTTCTTGACCTTAGCGACCTGCACCCACAGCTTCGCCGGATCGACAGCCTTCTTGAGCTCCGCCTTGGTTTCCTCGGCTGTCTTTAGGGCGCCATTCTCTTCGGCCGGGTAAAAGGCCAGGACGGGGCCGGGTGTGGCCCGGATTCTGATGGGTTCGGCGTTCATCCCCAGTTTCAGCGCCGAAGAGTAAGAGACTAGTGGCTGCGGCGCCTGCTGCTGCACGCTGCTCTGCGGTGGCGACGCCAGGGCTAGGGCCGCCCTGCTCTCCGCCGCAGCCAGCCGCAGGGTAAGGTGAACCACGACGGCGGCTATCCTTTCGGTGTGTAGTCCGATTGCAGCAACCTCGTCTTTGTTTAATTTGGACGTTTTGGCCCTTACCGCCTCCATGATACCCCTGGTGGACGCCGTGGCCAGTCCCGCCAGGGACTCGACCGGGGCTACTGCCAGCGGGTCAACCCCCTGCAGAGACCCTGTCAGATCTTGTGGTTTCCGAAGCTCCTCCTTTTCCGGCTCCGGCTCCGGCTCCGGCTCCTTAGCGGCGATCTTCTGCTGCTTCGGGGGGGCTGGCGCTGGCGCTGGCGGCGGCGTGACGCTCGGACGGGACAGCAGTCCCCCAATTGGCGGCACATCCAGGCGTGGTGGCTTTCTGCCACCAAGTCGACGCCGCACCGCGTCCTGGACCTCCTCCGGTGATGTAAGGAGCCTCTTGGCTGTGGGGGGGGCACACGGTGGGGGGGGCGTAGGCGTAGGCGTAGGCGCAGGAGGCGAAGAAATGTCGATCAGCATCTCCGATGAGGGAGTGCTGAAGCGCTGCGGCGGCGTTCTCGAGAGTGAGGCGCGGGGGGTAAAATCCCTCCGCATCTCAGATAATATGCGCAGCTCCTCCGCCTTCTTCTCCATCTCCTTTTCGATCAATGCCTTTTGGAGGCGCTCAGCCTCCTCATCCACCATCTCATCCGCCATCACAGGAGCGTAATAGGTAGTAGTAGATAGGGACAGTGGGAATCTCGTTAATCCATTCATGCGCGTCACTAATTAGATGACGAGGCATTTGGCTACCTTAAGAGAGTCATAGTTACTCCCGCCGTTTACCCGCGCTTGCTTGAATTTCTTCACGTTGACATTCAGAGCACTGGGCAGAAATCACATTGCGTCAACACCCGCGAGGGCCATCGCAATGCTTTGTTTTAATTAGACAGTCGGATTCCCCTTGTCCGTGCCAGTTCTGAGCTGACCGTTGAACGGCGGTCGTACAGAACCGCGCCGATCGCGCACGAGACGAAACCGACACGGCCTTACGGCTAGGAAGATCCGCGGAAGGCCGGAACGCGGGTCCGGAGTCCGCCCTCGCGCCCCGAGAGACGCTAGAGCATCGACCAGGCCCGGCACCGGCCGCATCCGCTTCCCGTCCAAACCCGACACGCCCCGGTCCTCAGAGCCAATCCTTATTCCGAAGTTACGGATCCAATTTGCCGACTTCCCTTACCTACATTATTCTATCGACTAGAGGCTCTTCACCTTGGAGACCTGCTGCGGATATGGGTACGAACCGGCGCGACATCTCCACGTACATCCCTCACCTGAATTTTCAAGGTCCGCAGAGAGTATCCGGACACCGCCGCAAATGCGGTGCTCTTCGCGTTCCGAACCATATCTCCCTTCTATAGGATTCCATGGAACTCGAACGCTCAGGCAGAAAAGAAAACTCTTCCCGGACCTCTCGGCGGCGTCTTCAGGCCACTTTGGGTTACCCCGTCGAACACTCGCTGTAAAAACGAGGGAACGATTATTGAAACGGTTCCGCTGCCGGGTTCCGGAATAGGAACCGGATTCCCTTTCGCTCAAAGGGCGTTATTTATCCATTGAACATACCATGTTTAACGATGATATATCTTTTTGAAAAAAACACGCCACATCGACATAAGATTTCTCCTTGAGCTTAGGATCGACTGACTCGCGAGCAACTACTGTTCACGCGAAACCCTTCTCCACGTCAGTCCTCCAGGGCCTCGCTGGAGTATTTGCTACTACCACCAAGATCTGCACCGACGGAGGCTCCAAGCGGGCTCACGCCCAGACCCTTCTGCGCTCTCCGCCGCGCACGTCCTACTCGTTACGGCTTAATGACGTCACAAAGAACGTCGCACATGCCCGTAACGGTAGTGTATAGGCAAAACGCTTCAGCGCCATCCATTTTCAGGGCTGGTTGCTTCGGCAGGTGAGTCGTTGCACACTCCTTAGCGGATTCCGACTTCCATGGCCACCGTCCTGCTGTCATGAGCGACCAACGCCTTTCATGGTGTCCCATGAGCGTTTTTTAGGCGCCTTAACACTACGTTTGGTTCATCCCACAGCGCCAGTTCTGCTTACCAAAATTGGCCCACTTGGCACCGTCATCAGATCTCCGGCTTCATCGTTCGAGTAAGCCGGAGTACTCACCCATTTAAAGTTTGAGAATAGGTTGAGGTCGTTTCGGCCCCAATGCCTCTAATCATTCGCTTTACCGGATGAGACTGTTCAAATCGACGCCAGCTATCCTGAGGGAAACTTCGGACGGAACCAGCTACTAGATGGTTCGATTAGTCTTTCGCCCCTATACCCAGTTCCGACGATCGATTTGCACGTCAGAATCGCTACGGTCCTCCATCAGGGTTTCCCCTGACTTCGACCTGACCAGGCATAGTTCACCATCTTTCGGGTCCCAGCATTTATGCTCAGAGCGCGCCTGCATTCACGGATTGGAAACGAGACGCCTCGGGAGTGCGAGAGATCGACCTAGATCGAAGCTCCATCCTCCCTGAGCGCGCGGCTAGCGCGCGCCTTCACTTTCGTTGCGCCTTTCAGTTTAATTATCTCAATGACTCGCATACATGCTAGACTCCTTGGTCCGTGTTTCAAGACGGGTCCTGCGAGTGCCCGAAACTGAATCATCGCAGACAGAGACGCGCACAGTCCGAGACAACACGGCGGCGACTGCAGACGCGCCGCACCTGCGTCCGCACTAAGGCGTAGACATAGGATACGACGTTGACTTGCGTCGGGCCGGACGCGTCTAAAACGCGTGCGCGATTCGTCAGAACTACCGTCCGACGGCCGGTCGGCCACCGTCGCGGTCCCACTACCCCCGTGAAGGGGCAACGGGGCTCCCGTACGGCGCTTAGACCGACATCGAACGGGTCGCGATGTATTTACTAAGAGAGAAGTGCACGCCGTCCGCGGACGTCGACGGACGCGACCCGTGCCTACCGACCGAGGCCGACGGCATCGAGGCGCGCGTCCGTACGCCGCGGAATGACGATGAATCTCTCCGTTCGTTCATTCGAGTTTCGCAGGTTTACCCCTGAACGGTTTCACGTACTCTTGAACTCTCTCTTCAAAGTTCTTTTCAACTTTCCCTCACGGTACTTGTTCGCTATCGGTCTCGCGGTAATATTTAGCCTTAGATGGAGTTTACCACCCACTTAGGGCTGCACTCTCAAGCAACCCGACTCTAAGGAGAGTCCCTCTCGCCGCGATCCTCCGTCGCTACGGGCCTGGCACCCTCTACGGGAAAACGGCCCCGTTCAAGACGAACTTGGACAGGAGTGATCGCGACGAGAAAGCGGAACCTCCCGAACACCACATCTCCCGCCGCCTGAACGACGGCGGGATTCAGTGCTGGGCTTCATTCCTGTTCGCTCGCCGCTACTAAGGAAATCCTGGTTAGTTTCTTTTCCTCCGCTTACTAATATGCTTAAATTCGGCGGGTGATCCTCCCTGATCTGAGGCCAACGATAAAAAAATGAGGCAGACGCGATATCCGTCAGCGTTACGACGACGCAATCGAACTCGTGCGCGAAACACTAGAACGACGACGGCGTCGATGCGCTCTTCGGACGTCGAGTCCGCCTACTTTACATAAATATATAGAGATCTCATAATAAAAATGACATAGTTTTATTATGTCTCGCGACGTCGCGCGCGCCCTTAAAACGACGAGTAAACGTTCGAACGAAACGTACACACTAACAATCGAGCGTGCGTTTATCACACGCGTAACGAACGAACAAGAAATCGACGACATAACGCATCGCAACCCTCACTGGTACTGGTAAATTCATCACCGACCGAAGAGTCGCGAGCGCGCGTGTTCTCACACGTCAGCCGCGTTTCTTTTGTACGTCCGCACGCGCGTACACGCACGATGTTGTGTATACATGTATGTTCACGTAAATCATCGAGCGCGACACGAGTCGTTCGACAAATGTCAATTTATACAATCCGTATATATTCGATATCGTTATATTTGAACGGACAACGCGTAAAGTCGATGCGGCGCATTACGCGCACGCATTAGACATCACGCGATGAACCGTCAAATGCGTGACAGCACATCAATGATGAAACGCAATGTGGCATTTGTATTTTATACAGCCGGCCCTCAGACAGGAGTGGTCCTGGATGTGTCTCCACGGACCGCAATGTGCGTTCGAAATGTCGATGTTCAAATGTGTCCTGCAGTTCACACTATGACGCGCAGTTAACTGCGTTCTTCATCGACCCGCGAGCCAAGTGATCCACCGTCCAGGGTAATAGTTTCGTTATGCACATAACAAACATATATATTACCACATGGATGTAAATACATAAATCGTAAAATGTTACATAAATAATAGAATTAAGTTTTTAAAAAAAATTGATCCCACCGCAGTATGAGGGACGATTGTGTTTACGAACACGTCCAACGGTACTCGTGGTGCGGGTTTTTAGACCAGTCTTCGTACCGTGCGAGGACGCGACGCGAGAACGACGCGCGCTCCTTTCCTTCTGAGACACAGGGGGAGAGAGTGAGCGCGCGTGTCTATCCTCTAAAGTGAATAGAAAAACAACAGAAACTCTACAACGAAAACAACAGCGCGACCGTTACGATCGCGACGTGTCGTCGTTCGTCGAGCGAGCGTTGTAGTTCTTCTCGTGTTCTAGGATTGTATTCACGTTTACGCGCGTCGTGTATTTTTTAAGTACACGCTTAGCGTTACACGTTAATGATCCTTCCGCAGGTTCCCCTACGGAAACCTTGTTACGACTTTTACTTCCTCTAAATGATCAAGTTTGGTCAACTTCCCAGCAACGCCGACGGCCGTGAAGCCACCGCGTGTCGGTCCGAAGACCTCACTAAATCATTCAATCGGTAGTAGCGACGGGCGGTGTGTACAAAGGGCAGGGACGTAATCAACGCGAGCTTATGACTCGCGCTTACTAGGAATTCCTCGTTTATGGGGGATAATTGCAAACCCCAATCCCCAGCACGAAGGAGTTTCAGCGGGTTGCCCGGGCCTCTAGGCCAGGGAGAACATGCTGATTCCTTCAGTGTAGCGCGCGTGCGGCCCAGGACATCTAAGGGCATCACAGACCTGTTATTGCTCAATCTCGTGCGGCTCGAAGCCGCCGGTCCCTCTAAGAAGAATTTTAATACGTCGCCAGTGAGTTGCGTGACGCGTAGTCACGCACACCTAAATGACGACGCCTATTTAGCAGGCTAGAGTCTCGTTCGTTACCGGAATTAACCAGACAAATCGCTCCACCAACTAAGAACGGCCATGCACCACCACCCACCGAATCAAGAAAGAGCTGTTAATCTGTCAATCCTTCCGGTGTCCGGGCCTGGTGAGATTTCCCGTGTTGAGTCAAATTAAGCCGCAGGCTCCACTCCTGGTGGTGCCCTTCCGTCAATTCCTTTAAGTTTCAGCTTTGCAACCATACTCCCCCCGGAGTCCAAAATCTTTGGTTTCCCGGAAGCTGCCCGCCGAGCCATTGTAGTAACGTCGGCGGATCGCTAGATGACATATTTACGGTTAGAACTAGGGCGGTATCTAATCGCCTTCGAACCTCTAACTTTCGTTCTTGATTGATGAAAACACCTTTGGCAAATGCTTTCGCTGATGTTCGTCTTGCGACGATCCAAGAATTTCACCTCTAACGTCGCAATACGAATGCCCCCAGTTATCCCTATTAATCATTACCTCGGAGTTCTGAAAACCAACAAAATAGAACCGAGATCATATTCTATTATTCCATGCACGAAATATTCAAGCAGCATTTTGAGCCCGCTTTGGAGCACTCTAATTTGTTCAAAGTAAAATTGTCGGCCCACCTCGACACTCATTGAAGAGCACCGCGATAGGATTTTGATATTGAACCGACGTTTGACCGACGGCTCACCGACGATATGCTCCGCAGACGTGTCAGTATCACCGCGGATGCGGTGCACCGACAGCGCGGCGCACAAATGCAACTACGAGCTTTTTAACCGCAACAATTTTAGTATACGCTATTGGAGCTGGAATTACCGCGGCTGCTGGCACCAGACTTGCCCTCCAATTGTTCCTCGTTAAAATATTTAAAGTGTACTCATTCCGATTACGAGGCCTCGTAAGAGTCCCGTATCGTTATTTTTCGTCACTACCCCCCGTGCCGGGAGTGGGTAATTTGCGCGCCTGCTGCCTTCCTTGGATGTGGTAGCCGTTTCTCAGGCTCCCTCTCCGGAATCGAACCCTGATTCCCCGTTACCCGTGACAACCATGGTAGTCGCAGAAACTACCATCGAAAGTTGATAAGGCAGACATTTGAAAGATGCGTCGCCGGTACTGGACCATGCGATCGGCAAAAGTTATCCAGATTCATCAAAATTAACGACTTCGGACGCGAGGCCCTCCGTCGATTGGTTTTGATCTAATAAAAGCACTCATCCCATCACTGGTCAGAGTTCTGATTGCATGTATTAGCTCTAGAATTACCACAGTTATCCAAGTAACTGAGTAAGATCTAAGGAACCAAAACTGATATATTGAGCCATTCGCGGTATCGCCTTAATACGGCTTGCACTGAGACATGCATGGCTTAATCTTTGAGACAAGCATATAACTACTGGCAGGATCAACCAGGGAGCTTCGATATAAGAGAGAGTGATCGACACACGCGCCCCGCCACTTAAGAACGACGCGCGCGTATAGATATCCTCATACCCGTGCGTTCGCGATCATATAGACGAAAACGCTTAACGGGCGAGCTCTGTGTATTTGTATGTTAGACTTTTTGGTCGCACGCGCGAACGTCTGAACGCGTATATCTCAACCCGTCCAGACGCGCTGCGCGTGCATAAGGGCGTTGACCGTTCGTGACAATCGACGAGTTATCATCATCATCCATATATCATCGAACAGTAAAAGCCCCCATGGGGAACGTTCGTACCGAGACGAGTTCACGTTTGTATATTTTGTTGACAAAATTCGCTAAGATCATATACGATTCCGCCCGGAATCTATAGAGCGCCTCACATTAAAACAGTCATAAAGAGCACATACTCATCGGACGTGACGTACGCTGAACGCGTCTGTGCGCCGGTAGCGTCACGCCGTTCGAATAATTTCATACAACGACCGTTTTGCGTCGTAAAACGGACACGCATAATATACGCACCGTCGGTCCACACAGTTCAAAAAAATTAAAATAACGAAAACAGAAACCGTCGTCGTTCCACACGCAACAACACCAGTAAAGAAAAGAGCACAACACAACACACTGCGCCGCATCTGTGTATTATATTTATATAATTATAAACGAACACACCACATATAAAATTATTATGATGTGTATAAATATATAATAAAATAAAATAAACACAAACGCAACACGCGCGCGCGCCACAACACCACACTACTTTTCTTTTCTTTTCTTTTCCTTCATAATATCATCACACGCAAAACTCCGGGGCTTCGGTTGTCCGTCGTCTCGTACAAGAGCCACGCGCGCGCTCCGTCCAACACACTGGAGAGACGTCGCGCCGCATGACAATAATGCTACGCGTATAAACGATCCTATCGGGCGTTCATAACGTGAACGACGACTCGTCTCGTGATGTCGTGAACGTGCACAAGTATGGTGGTGGAGCAGAGCAGTGACGCGGTGTATATGTCGCGATAGGGGTTGGGGCGGTAACCCCCGCAGTCGCTACACTCTCCCCCCCCCCCCCCTACCCCGTCCCCAACCCCCGCCCCTCCCTCCTTCGCCACAAACCACCGACTAATGTCCACAACAAATGACACCGAAGAGACTGACGTCGATCCCGACTCTAACCCTCAAAAACCGAACGACTTTACCCGCCCTTCCCCCTTCCCCCTTCCCCCCTTCCCCCCTTCCCCCCTACCCCCTCCCGCACCTACATAACCAAACCCCAAAAAAAATAACAAACGTTTCAGCAGCATCAGCAGCAGCAGCAGCAGCATCCCCCCCCCCCCCCCCCCCTCCCACTCTCTAGGGCTCTGTCTCAGAGGCAGTTGCAATCGGTGGGGTCAGAACCTGCGAGTGAGCCGCCAGACTATATCGATATTCAAATGAATTTCAATAACGTTTGAACGATATGATATGATATGATATGATATGATATGATATGATATGATATGATATGATACGATACGATACGATACGATACGATACGCAGACGCAGACGCACAACTCTGAAGACTATGATGGCGGAGATGAAATTAATGTTCGAGGGTTCGTGTATTAAATGCGCGCTCGTTCGTGTATTAAACAGCAAGGTTCGTTCGCGCCGCGCGAATGCGCACGGCGGCGGCGATCACACGTAAGTTTATCGTCGAGAGGAAATTGTAATATCATAATCTTCCTTCGGTCCGTTCGTGTATTAATAGACACTTCAACAAACACGAATACGACGGCACCGTTACATACGTTATGTACATCACTATAACGTCGCACCGTTTTCAACATTATAATCGTACGTATTATAAATGTGACACAATAAGCGACGTTACGGTGATTATAACATAACATAACATAACATAACATAACATAACGAGCGTGCGTTGATCATCGTCCTCGGACGAATCACCTGGCGTAGGGCTGAGTCTCAACAGATCGCAGCACGACGCTGCTCTACCGAGCACAACACCCCGCCAGGAACGGAAGTCGTCTACAGACTATTCCGAGCCCCGACATCGAACTGAGGTAAATTCGGACCTTCGGAGCCGTGATGCACGCGTTAAACGGACAGCATCGATCTCCGCGATCCAAATGGGCTTCGACGTCGCACCTCACGTGGTGAAGCGCGACTAGTAAAGTCACATTGTTTAGAGCCTCCCGACTCTCGGGGCTCCACAGTGAGCATATCCTTGCCGGATTCGGCTAGGCTGGCTTCGGCCTTAGAGGCGTTCAGGCATAATCCCGCGGATGGTAGCTTCGCACCACCGGCCGCTCGGCCGAGTGCATGAACCAAATGTCCGAAACTGCGGTTCCTCTCGTACTGAGCAGTATTACTATCGCAACGACAAGCCATCAGTAGGGTAAAACTAACCTGTCTCACGACGGTCTAAACCCAGCTCACGTTCCCTTTTGATGGGTGAACAATCCAACGCTTGGCGAATTTTGCTTCGCAATGATAGGAAGAGCCGACATCGAAGGATCAAAAAGCAACGTCGCTATGAACGCTTGGCTGCCACAAGCCAGTTATCCCTGTGGTAACTTTTCTGGCACCTCTTGCTAAAAACTCTTTATACTAAAGGATCGATAGGCCGTGCTTTCGCAGTCCCTATGCGTACTGAACATCTGGATCAAGCCAGCTTTTGCCCTTTTGCTCCACGCGAGGTTTCTGTCCTCGCTGAGCTGGCCTTAGGACACCTGCGTTATTCTTTGACAGATGTACCGCCCCAGTCAAACTACCCGCCTGGCAGTGTCCTCGAACCGGATCACGCGGGAGTTGTACGGCGACGAGCGTTGCCGCCACGTCGCCACTCTGCACGCTTGGAACGAAACACCGTGCGCCCGCCGATATTATCGACCGCGCACCGCTTCCGCCCAACCGAGTAAGTAATGAAACAATGAAAGTAGTGGTTTTTCAGCGACGATCGCGCGAACGATCTCCCACTTATGCTACACCTCTCATGTCTCCTTACAATGCCAGACTAGAGTCAAGCTCAACAGGGTCTTCTTTCCCCGCTGATTCTCCCAAGCCCGTTCCCTTGGCTGTGGTTTCGCTAGATAGTAGATAGGGACACTCCCTCCAACCTTCCCATGGCCCTTCCAACTCTTGTCATACGGGCCGAAACGTGGGGCGGCTGCGGACTTAGCACCCTTGGCTATCTTATTTTAACGGTCCGCAGGCGCTTCTTGATCCCTTACAAGTTAGCCATGTGTGTCCCTTGTGGCATCTCTCCCTTATTAGGGTATGCACGTAACAAAACATTTTGCGACTCCGCTGCCGGTCGACTCCATACTCCTGCTTTTGTATGTGTTCCTCATTCGTCGCCTGCTTATCGCCTCGCATCCAGCTCTTGTTTTCTTCGGGCGGCGTGCCAAGTGTGCGCGAAATCCCGCAGCCGTGCGAAGTTCGCCGGTGAGCTCACGAGATCACAGTAATAGACAGGTCCGACCTCCTCGCGACTGATCCCATTCATCATCTCACACCTAGCCTCTTCATACAGGGGGCAGACCCACAGCGCGTGGTGCAGGTCTTCCTCTTCCATACCACATTCACACATACCGTTCTCACATAGCGCCATTCGATGCAGTCTTTTCCGGAAACATCCGTGCCCCGTGAGAATCTGGGACAGCTGGTGGTCTGGCACGACCCAGTGCGACCTGAGGCGACCCATCACGTCCGGGAAGAAACGGAACAACTCCCGTCCTTTCTCCTCATTCGTCCATCTCTTCTGCCATGTTTCCATCACTTCATACCAAATCTCACTTTTGCGTCGAGCCAGCTCGCGCCGCCGCAAGCCCCGCTCGACCTGTGCCTCGGCCGCGGCCTGGCGCTCCTCATCGAACCGCCCCGCGCGGATTACCTCCAGGTCCGCCGGGAGAACCCCGCCCAACACCGCCAGCGCAGCCGTACTGGTAGACCTGTACGCCTTCGTCAGCAGTATCAGGCTTGGTCTCTGGCACCTGAGCAACGCGCTGCGAACAACGTGGAGTGCCGCTCTTTTGTGCCAACAAGCAGCAGCATACGTCACCGTGGCTACGAACGTGCCTCTATAGAGGACGCGCAGTCCGGGATATCGAATACCCCAGGAAGATGCCGACACTCTTGACATCTTGCCGAAGCATTTGGCCGCGCGTTCCCCTATCGACGTCGCATGCTGCGCGAAGGACAGACTCGCGTCGAGTACCACACCCAGGACCATCGTCGAGGCGACACTCCCGACCGAATCCCCGGCCAGCTTGACAGTGGGGGGCCGCTGGAATTTTCCCCTGATCGTCATCATGGATGATTTCGCAGGGGAGAATCCCAGCCTATTCCTGGCACCCCATGCCGCGGCCAAGTCCAATGTTGCCTTGGCCGCCGCCTCAATCCCAGAACGGGATTGGGACTCGATCAGGATGGTCACATCGTCCGCGTATGCGACCATTCGGACGCCACTGGGTAGCGGCAGTCGAAACAGGTCGTCCAACAGCAGGTTCCATAAGGCTGGACCAAGGACAGACCCCTGAGGGCAGCCCATTGTGGACACCTTCCACTCCACCCGGTTTCCGACGAAAAGCCCGACTCGACGGCGGGCGAAGTAGTCTGCCAGCATCTCGAAGATGTTCGGCGGACACCCCCCCCGCTTGACTTTCGTCAGGATCATCGGCCACCAGGCGTTGTCGAAGGCGCCCGAGATGTCCAGAAATATGGCCTGCACGTACTTGCCCGTGCCCTCCCTCGCGGCGCGCATGATATCGTTGAGCGCCGTGACGGTTGACTTACCACGAGTGAATCCGTGCTGGGCGGCAGAGATCTGGTTGCCGATCGTGGGAGCGCAGCATAATATAACACGCTCCAAAATTTTCCCAAGCACAGGTAGCAGCGTTATAGGTCTGTAGGCCTTGGGGTCGGTCAGCGGCTTGCCATTGCCCTTAGGCAAGACAAGCAGCCGGCCCTCCTTCCACACATCCGGGAACACACCTTCCGATACACACTTGCCGTACACCGCGGTTACTTCCGCAGGGACGACGTCCCACACATTCCTCACTATTCGCGCGCTTATTCCGTCTAAACCCGGTGCCGTGTTTGGCAGGCTCCTGATAATCCCGCCCAGACTGTCACGCGACAGAGGAGGCGCAGCCCGGCCCGACGGGATGAGCGAGGCGGCGACACGGATCTGCCTGTGGTATGCCGTGTCCCGGGACGAATCATCGTCCGGGCAGAGCGCCCGCAGGAGGCCAGTCGCCGCGTCGCCCACAGTGCATGTAAAGCCCTCCGCCAGTTCTACCCCATTGATGACCCGGGAAGGCGGCCTGAGCCTGCCGCTGGCGGCACGGTAGGCCAGCCCCCACGGGTCCGCGTTGCCGGATTCGGCGATCTGCCGGAAGTGCCCAAGCTCCGCCTCCTCCATAGCCTTTCGGTATCTCGCTCGTATCTCGTGGAATTCCGCTTTCAGCCTTTCCTCTCTCGGCCCCCCATCCTTTCGTGATCCCTGCCATTTACACCTCGCCTTGCAGTTGGATTTCCGGAGCTTCTCGAGCTCCCGATTCCACCATTCATACCCTGCGTCCTTTGGTGACCCTTTCACCCCCAGACACTGATGCGCCGAGTTTGCTATAACTTTCGTAAATTCCTTACAAACAAAGGACGCCGGCTTGTTGAAGTCAAGCCCTCCCATTCGCGCGTGGATGGTCTGCTGGAAGCGAGGCCAATCCACTCCCCGATCCCGGAAGCGCACCGGCTCCCCGCCTGGCTCCGCGCTTTGGCTGTGGCGATGCTGAATCGCACCCACCTGGAAGGTGATGAGGCGGTGGTCGCTGCTGCTTGCACCGTCGTGCACTGTCCAGCTCTCCAGACCGACGCTCCTCGACGAAATGGTGATGTCGATGTTGGACTCACCGTTTGGGCCACTGAATGTAAATGGTTGGC
>OZ059808.1:3287022-3289522 GCA_964057025.1 Standfussiana lucernea | reverse complement strand
TCGTAAAATGTTACATAAATAATAGAATTAAGTTTTTAAAAAAAATTGATCCCACCGCAGTATGAGGGACGATTGTGTTTACGAACACGTCCAACGGTACTCGTGGTGCGGGTTTTTAGACCAGTCTTCGTACCGTGCGAGGACGCGACGCGAGAACGACGCGCGCTCCTTTCCTTCTGAGACACAGGGGGAGAGAGTGAGCGCGCGTGTCTATCCTCTAAAGTGAATAGAAAAACAACAGAAACTCTACAACGAAAACAACAGCGCGACCGTTACGATCGCGACGTGTCGTCGTTCGTCGAGCGAGCGTTGTAGTTCTTCTCGTGTTCTAGGATTGTATTCACGTTTACGCGCGTCGTGTATTTTTTAAGTACACGCTTAGCGTTACACGTTAATGATCCTTCCGCAGGTTCCCCTACGGAAACCTTGTTACGACTTTTACTTCCTCTAAATGATCAAGTTTGGTCAACTTCCCAGCAACGCCGACGGCCGTGAAGCCACCGCGTGTCGGTCCGAAGACCTCACTAAATCATTCAATCGGTAGTAGCGACGGGCGGTGTGTACAAAGGGCAGGGACGTAATCAACGCGAGCTTATGACTCGCGCTTACTAGGAATTCCTCGTTTATGGGGGATAATTGCAAACCCCAATCCCCAGCACGAAGGAGTTTCAGCGGGTTGCCCGGGCCTCTAGGCCAGGGAGAACATGCTGATTCCTTCAGTGTAGCGCGCGTGCGGCCCAGGACATCTAAGGGCATCACAGACCTGTTATTGCTCAATCTCGTGCGGCTCGAAGCCGCCGGTCCCTCTAAGAAGAATTTTAATACGTCGCCAGTGAGTTGCGTGACGCGTAGTCACGCACACCTAAATGACGACGCCTATTTAGCAGGCTAGAGTCTCGTTCGTTACCGGAATTAACCAGACAAATCGCTCCACCAACTAAGAACGGCCATGCACCACCACCCACCGAATCAAGAAAGAGCTGTTAATCTGTCAATCCTTCCGGTGTCCGGGCCTGGTGAGATTTCCCGTGTTGAGTCAAATTAAGCCGCAGGCTCCACTCCTGGTGGTGCCCTTCCGTCAATTCCTTTAAGTTTCAGCTTTGCAACCATACTCCCCCCGGAGTCCAAAATCTTTGGTTTCCCGGAAGCTGCCCGCCGAGCCATTGTAGTAACGTCGGCGGATCGCTAGATGACATATTTACGGTTAGAACTAGGGCGGTATCTAATCGCCTTCGAACCTCTAACTTTCGTTCTTGATTGATGAAAACACCTTTGGCAAATGCTTTCGCTGATGTTCGTCTTGCGACGATCCAAGAATTTCACCTCTAACGTCGCAATACGAATGCCCCCAGTTATCCCTATTAATCATTACCTCGGAGTTCTGAAAACCAACAAAATAGAACCGAGATCATATTCTATTATTCCATGCACGAAATATTCAAGCAGCATTTTGAGCCCGCTTTGAGCACTCTAATTTGTTCAAAGTAAAATTGTCGGCCCACCTCGACACTCATTGAAGAGCACCGCGATAGGATTTTGATATTGAACCGACGTTTGACCGACGGCTCACCGACGATATGCTCCGCAGACGTGTCAGTATCACCGCGGATGCGGTGCACCGACAGCGCGGCGCACAAATGCAACTACGAGCTTTTTAACCGCAACAATTTTAGTATACGCTATTGGAGCTGGAATTACCGCGGCTGCTGGCACCAGACTTGCCCTCCAATTGTTCCTCGTTAAAATATTTAAAGTGTACTCATTCCGATTACGAGGCCTCGTAAGAGTCCCGTATCGTTATTTTTCGTCACTACCTCCCCGTGCCGGGAGTGGGTAATTTGCGCGCCTGCTGCCTTCCTTGGATGTGGTAGCCGTTTCTCAGGCTCCCTCTCCGGAATCGAACCCTGATTCCCCGTTACCCGTGACAACCATGGTAGTCGCAGAAACTACCATCGAAAGTTGATAAGGCAGACATTTGAAAGATGCGTCGCCGGTACTGGACCATGCGATCGGCAAAAGTTATCCAGATTCATCAAAATTAACGACTTCGGACGCGAGGCCCTCCGTCGATTGGTTTTGATCTAATAAAAGCACTCATCCCATCACTGGTCAGAGTTCTGATTGCATGTATTAGCTCTAGAATTACCACAGTTATCCAAGTAACTGAGTAAGATCTAAGGAACCAAAACTGATATATTGAGCCATTCGCGGTATCGCCTTAATACGGCTTGCACTGAGACATGCATGGCTTAATCTTTGAGACAAGCATATAACTACTGGCAGGATCAACCAGGGAGCTTCGATATAAGAGAGAGTGATCGACACACGCGCCCCGCCACTTAAGAACGACGCGCGCGTATAGATATCCTCATACCCGTGCGTTCGCGATCATATAGACGAAAACGCTTAACGGGCGAGCTCTGTGTATTTGTATGTTAGACTTTTTGGTCGCACGCGCGAACGTCTGAACGCGTATATCTCAACCCGTCCAGACGCGCTG
>OZ059808.1:3277022-3279522 GCA_964057025.1 Standfussiana lucernea | reverse complement strand
CACCACCACCCACCGAATCAAGAAAGAGCTGTTAATCTGTCAATCCTTCCGGTGTCCGGGCCTGGTGAGATTTCCCGTGTTGAGTCAAATTAAGCCGCAGGCTCCACTCCTGGTGGTGCCCTTCCGTCAATTCCTTTAAGTTTCAGCTTTGCAACCATACTCCCCCCGGAGTCCAAAATCTTTGGTTTCCCGGAAGCTGCCCGCCGAGCCATTGTAGTAACGTCGGCGGATCGCTAGATGACATATTTACGGTTAGAACTAGGGCGGTATCTAATCGCCTTCGAACCTCTAACTTTCGTTCTTGATTGATGAAAACACCTTTGGCAAATGCTTTCGCTGATGTTCGTCTTGCGACGATCCAAGAATTTCACCTCTAACGTCGCAATACGAATGCCCCCAGTTATCCCTATTAATCATTACCTCGGAGTTCTGAAAACCAACAAAATAGAACCGAGATCATATTCTATTATTCCATGCACGAAATATTCAAGCAGCATTTTGAGCCCGCTTTGAGCACTCTAATTTGTTCAAAGTAAAATTGTCGGCCCACCTCGACACTCATTGAAGAGCACCGCGATAGGATTTTGATATTGAACCGACGTTTGACCGACGGCTCACCGACGATATGCTCCGCAGACGTGTCAGTATCACCGCGGATGCGGTGCACCGACAGCGCGGCGCACAAATGCAACTACGAGCTTTTTAACCGCAACAATTTTAGTATACGCTATTGGAGCTGGAATTACCGCGGCTGCTGGCACCAGACTTGCCCTCCAATTGTTCCTCGTTAAAATATTTAAAGTGTACTCATTCCGATTACGAGGCCTCGTAAGAGTCCCGTATCGTTATTTTTCGTCACTACCTCCCCGTGCCGGGAGTGGGTAATTTGCGCGCCTGCTGCCTTCCTTGGATGTGGTAGCCGTTTCTCAGGCTCCCTCTCCGGAATCGAACCCTGATTCCCCGTTACCCGTGACAACCATGGTAGTCGCAGAAACTACCATCGAAAGTTGATAAGGCAGACATTTGAAAGATGCGTCGCCGGTACTGGACCATGCGATCGGCAAAAGTTATCCAGATTCATCAAAATTAACGACTTCGGACGCGAGGCCCTCCGTCGATTGGTTTTGATCTAATAAAAGCACTCATCCCATCACTGGTCAGAGTTCTGATTGCATGTATTAGCTCTAGAATTACCACAGTTATCCAAGTAACTGAGTAAGATCTAAGGAACCAAAACTGATATATTGAGCCATTTCGCGGTATCGCCTTAATACGGCTTGCACTGAGACATGCATGGCTTAATCTTTGAGACAAGCATATAACTACTGGCAGGATCAACCAGGGAGCTTCGATATAAGAGAGAGTGATCGACACACGCGCCCCGCCACTTAAGAACGACGCGCGCGTATAGATATCCTCATACCCGTGCGTTCGCGATCATATAGACGAAAACGCTTAACGGGCGAGCTCTGTGTATTTGTATGTTAGACTTTTTGGTCGCACGCGCGAACGTCTGAACGCGTATATCTCAACCCGTCCAGACGCGCTGCGCGTGCATAAGGGCGTTGACCGTTCGTGACAATCGACGAGTTATCATCATCATCCATATATCATCGAACAGTAAAAGCCCCCATGGGGAACGTTCGTACCGAGACGAGTTCACGTTTGTATATTTTGTTGACAAAATTCGCTAAGATCATATACGATTCCGCCCGGAATCTATAGAGCGCCTCACATTAAAACAGTCATAAAGAGCACATACTCATCGGACGTGACGTACGCTGAACGCGTCTGTGCGCCGGTAGCGTCACGCCGTTCGAATAATTTCATACAACGACCGTTTTGCGTCGTAAAACGGACACGCATAATATACGCACCGTCGGTCCACACAGTTCAAAAAAATTAAAATAACGAAAACAGAAACCGTCGTCGTTCCACACGCAACAACACCAGTAAAGAAAAGAGCACAACACAACACACTGCGCCGCATCTGTGTATTATATTTATATAATTATAAACGAACACACCACATATAAAATTATTATGATGTGTATAAATATATAATAAAATAAAATAAACACAAACGCAACACGCGCGCGCGCCACAACACCACACTACTTTTCTTTTCTTTTCTTTTCCTTCATAATATCATCACACGCAAAACTCCGGGGCTTCGGTTGTCCGTCGTCTCGTACAAGAGCCACGCGCGCGCTCCGTCCAACACACTGGAGAGACGTCGCGCCGCATGACAATAATGCTACGCGTATAAACGATCCTATCGGGCGTTCATAACGTGAACGACGACTCGTCTCGTGATGTCGTGAACGTGCACAAGTATGGTGGTGGAGCAGAGCAGTGACGCGGTGTATATGTCGCGATAGGGGTTGGGGCGGTAACCCCCGCAGTCGCTACACTCTCCCCCCCCCCCCCTACCCCGTCCCCAACCCCCGCCCCTCCCTCCTTCGCCACAAACCACCGACTAATGTCCACAACAAATGAC
>OZ059808.1:3269522-3272022 GCA_964057025.1 Standfussiana lucernea | reverse complement strand
GTAACGAACGAACAAGAAATCGACGACATAACGCATCGCAACCCTCACTGGTACTGGTAAATTCATCACCGACCGAAGAGTCGCGAGCGCGCGTGTTCTCACACGTCAGCCGCGTTTCTTTTGTACGTCCGCACGCGCGTACACGCACGATGTTGTGTATACATGTATGTTCACGTAAATCATCGAGCGCGACACGAGTCGTTCGACAAATGTCAATTTATACAATCCGTATATATTCGATATCGTTATATTTGAACGGACAACGCGTAAAGTCGATGCGGCGCATTACGCGCACGCATTAGACATCACGCGATGAACCGTCAAATGCGTGACAGCACATCAATGATGAAACGCAATGTGGCATTTGTATTTTATACAGCCGGCCCTCAGACAGGAGTGGTCCTGGATGTGTCTCCACGGACCGCAATGTGCGTTCGAAATGTCGATGTTCAAATGTGTCCTGCAGTTCACACTATGACGCGCAGTTAACTGCGTTCTTCATCGACCCGCGAGCCAAGTGATCCACCGTCCAGGGTAATAGTTTCGTTATGCACATAACAAACATATATATTACCACATGGATGTAAATACATAAATCGTAAAATGTTACATAAATAATAGAATTAAGTTTTTAAAAAAAATTGATCCCACCGCAGTATGAGGGACGATTGTGTTTACGAACACGTCCAACGGTACTCGTGGTGCGGGTTTTTAGACCAGTCTTCGTACCGTGCGAGGACGCGACGCGAGAACGACGCGCGCTCCTTTCCTTCTGAGACACAGGGGGAGAGAGTGAGCGCGCGTGTCTATCCTCTAAAGTGAATAGAAAAACAACAGAAACTCTACAACGAAAACAACAGCGCGACCGTTACGATCGCGACGTGTCGTCGTTCGTCGAGCGAGCGTTGTAGTTCTTCTCGTGTTCTAGGATTGTATTCACGTTTACGCGCGTCGTGTATTTTTTAAGTACACGCTTAGCGTTACACGTTAATGATCCTTCCGCAGGTTCCCCTACGGAAACCTTGTTACGACTTTTACTTCCTCTAAATGATCAAGTTTGGTCAACTTCCCAGCAACGCCGACGGCCGTGAAGCCACCGCGTGTCGGTCCGAAGACCTCACTAAATCATTCAATCGGTAGTAGCGACGGGCGGTGTGTACAAAGGGCAGGGACGTAATCAACGCGAGCTTATGACTCGCGCTTACTAGGAATTCCTCGTTTATGGGGGATAATTGCAAACCCCAATCCCCAGCACGAAGGAGTTTCAGCGGGTTGCCCGGGCCTCTAGGCCAGGGAGAACATGCTGATTCCTTCAGTGTAGCGCGCGTGCGGCCCAGGACATCTAAGGGCATCACAGACCTGTTATTGCTCAATCTCGTGCGGCTCGAAGCCGCCGGTCCCTCTAAGAAGAATTTTAATACGTCGCCAGTGAGTTGCGTGACGCGTAGTCACGCACACCTAAATGACGACGCCTATTTAGCAGGCTAGAGTCTCGTTCGTTACCGGAATTAACCAGACAAATCGCTCCACCAACTAAGAACGGCCATGCACCACCACCCACCGAATCAAGAAAGAGCTGTTAATCTGTCAATCCTTCCGGTGTCCGGGCCTGGTGAGATTTCCCGTGTTGAGTCAAATTAAGCCGCAGGCTCCACTCCTGGTGGTGCCCTTCCGTCAATTCCTTTAAGTTTCAGCTTTGCAACCATACTCCCCCCGGAGTCCAAAATCTTTGGTTTCCCGGAAGCTGCCCGCCGAGCCATTGTAGTAACGTCGGCGGATCGCTAGATGACATATTTACGGTTAGAACTAGGGCGGTATCTAATCGCCTTCGAACCTCTAACTTTCGTTCTTGATTGATGAAAACACCTTTGGCAAATGCTTTCGCTGATGTTCGTCTTGCGACGATCCAAGAATTTCACCTCTAACGTCGCAATACGAATGCCCCCAGTTATCCCTATTAATCATTACCTCGGAGTTCTGAAAACCAACAAAATAGAACCGAGATCATATTCTATTATTCCATGCACGAAATATTCAAGCAGCATTTTGAGCCCGCTTTGAGCACTCTAATTTGTTCAAAGTAAAATTGTCGGCCCACCTCGACACTCATTGAAGAGCACCGCGATAGGATTTTGATATTGAACCGACGTTTGACCGACGGCTCACCGACGATATGCTCCGCAGACGTATCAGTATCACCGCGGATGCGGTGCACCGACAGCGCGGCGCACAAATGCAACTACGAGCTTTTTAACCGCAACAATTTTAGTATACGCTATTGGAGCTGGAATTACCGCGGCTGCTGGCACCAGACTTGCCCTCCAATTGTTCCTCGTTAAAATATTTAAAGTGTACTCATTCCGATTACGAGGCCTCGTAAGAGTCCCGTATCGTTATTTTTCGTCACTACCTCCCCGTGCCGGGAGTGGGTAATTTGCGCGCCTGCTGCCTTCCTTGGATGTGGTAGCCGTTTCTCAGGCTCCCTCTCCGGAATCGAACC
>OZ059808.1:3254522-3262022 GCA_964057025.1 Standfussiana lucernea | reverse complement strand
ATTTTTTAAGTACACGCTTAGCGTTACACGTTAATGATCCTTCCGCAGGTTCCCCTACGGAAACCTTGTTACGACTTTTACTTCCTCTAAATGATCAAGTTTGGTCAACTTCCCAGCAACGCCGACGGCCGTGAAGCCACCGCGTGTCGGTCCGAAGACCTCACTAAATCATTCAATCGGTAGTAGCGACGGGCGGTGTGTACAAAGGGCAGGGACGTAATCAACGCGAGCTTATGACTCGCGCTTACTAGGAATTCCTCGTTTATGGGGGATAATTGCAAACCCCAATCCCCAGCACGAAGGAGTTTCAGCGGGTTGCCCGGGCCTCTAGGCCAGGGAGAACATGCTGATTCCTTCAGTGTAGCGCGCGTGCGGCCCAGGACATCTAAGGGCATCACAGACCTGTTATTGCTCAATCTCGTGCGGCTCGAAGCCGCCGGTCCCTCTAAGAAGAATTTTAATACGTCGCCAGTGAGTTGCGTGACGCGTAGTCACGCACACCTAAATGACGACGCCTATTTAGCAGGCTAGAGTCTCGTTCGTTACCGGAATTAACCAGACAAATCGCTCCACCAACTAAGAACGGCCATGCACCACCACCCACCGAATCAAGAAAGAGCTGTTAATCTGTCAATCCTTCCGGTGTCCGGGCCTGGTGAGATTTCCCGTGTTGAGTCAAATTAAGCCGCAGGCTCCACTCCTGGTGGTGCCCTTCCGTCAATTCCTTTAAGTTTCAGCTTTGCAACCATACTCCCCCCGGAGTCCAAAATCTTTGGTTTCCCGGAAGCTGCCCGCCGAGCCATTGTAGTAACGTCGGCGGATCGCTAGATGACATATTTACGGTTAGAACTAGGGCGGTATCTAATCGCCTTCGAACCTCTAACTTTCGTTCTTGATTGATGAAAACACCTTTGGCAAATGCTTTCGCTGATGTTCGTCTTGCGACGATCCAAGAATTTCACCTCTAACGTCGCAATACGAATGCCCCCAGTTATCCCTATTAATCATTACCTCGGAGTTTTGAAAACCAACAAAATAGAACCGAGATCATATTCTATTATTCCATGCACGAAATATTCAAGCAGCATTTTGAGCCCGCTTTGAGCACTCTAATTTGTTCAAAGTAAAATTGTCGGCCCACCTCGACACTCATTGAAGAGCACCGCGATAGGATTTTGATATTGAACCGACGTTTGACCGACGGCTCACCGACGATATGCTCCGCAGACGTGTCAGTATCACCGCGGATGCGGTGCACCGACAGCGCGGCGCACAAATGCAACTACGAGCTTTTTAACCGCAACAATTTTAGTATACGCTATTGGAGCTGGAATTACCGCGGCTGCTGGCACCAGACTTGCCCTCCAATTGTTCCTCGTTAAAATATTTAAAGTGTACTCATTCCGATTACGAGGCCTCGTAAGAGTCCCGTATCGTTATTTTTCGTCACTACCTCCCCGTGCCGGGAGTGGGTAATTTGCGCGCCTGCTGCCTTCCTTGGATGTGGTAGCCGTTTCTCAGGCTCCCTCTCCGGAATCGAACCCTGATTCCCCGTTACCCGTGACAACCATGGTAGTCGCAGAAACTACCATCGAAAGTTGATAAGGCAGACATTTGAAAGATGCGTCGCCGGTACTGGACCATGCGATCGGCAAAAGTTATCCAGATTCATCAAAATTAACGACTTCGGACGCGAGGCCCTCCGTCGATTGGTTTTGATCTAATAAAAGCACTCATCCCATCACTGGTCAGAGTTCTGATTGCATGTATTAGCTCTAGAATTACCACAGTTATCCAAGTAACTGAGTAAGATCTAAGGAACCAAAACTGATATATTGAGCCATTCGCGGTATCGCCTTAATACGGCTTGCACTGAGACATGCATGGCTTAATCTTTGAGACAAGCATATAACTACTGGCAGGATCAACCAGGGAGCTTCGATATAAGAGAGAGTGATCGACACACGCGCCCCGCCACTTAAGAACGACGCGCGCGTATAGATATCCTCATACCCGTGCGTTCGCGATCATATAGACGAAAACGCTTAACGGGCGAGCTCTGTGTATTTGTATGTTAGACTTTTTGGTCGCACGCGCGAACGTCTGAACGCGTATATCTCAACCCGTCCAGACGCGCTGCGCGTGCATAAGGGCGTTGACCGTTCGTGACAATCGACGAGTTATCATCATCCATATATCATCGAACAGTAAAAGCCCCCATGGGGAACGTTCGTACCGAGACGAGTTCACGTTTGTATATTTTGTTGACAAAATTCGCTAAGATCATATACGATTCCGCCCGGAATCTATAGAGCGCCTCACATTAAAACAGTCATAAAGAGCACATACTCATCGGACGTGACGTACGCTGAACGCGTCTGTGCGCCGGTAGCGTCACGCCGTTCGAATAATTTCATACAACGACCGTTTTGCGTCGTAAAACGGACACGCATAATATACGCACCGTCGGTCCACACAGTTCAAAAAAATTAAAATAACGAAAACAGAAACCGTCGTCGTTCCACACGCAACAACACCAGTAAAGAAAAGAGCACAACACAACACACTGCGCCGCATCTGTGTATTATATTTATATAATTATAAACGAACACACCACATATAAAATTATTATGATGTGTATAAATATATAATAAAATAAAATAAACACAAACGCAACACGCGCGCGCGCCACAACACCACACTACTTTTCTTTTCTTTTCTTTTCCTTCATAATATCATCACACGCAAAACTCCGGGGCTTCGGTTGTCCGTCGTCTCGTACAAGAGCCACGCGCGCGCTCCGTCCAACACACTGGAGAGACGTCGCGCCGCATGACAATAATGCTACGCGTATAAACGATCCTATCGGGCGTTCATAACGTGAACGACGACTCGTCTCGTGATGTCGTGAACGTGCACAAGTATGGTGGTGGAGCAGAGCAGTGACGCGGTGTATATGTCGCGATAGGGGTTGGGGCGGTAACCCCCGCAGTCGCTACACTCTCCCCCCCCCCCCCCTACCCCGTCCCCAACCCCCGCCCCTCCCTCCTTCGCCACAAACCACCGACTAATGTCCACAACAAATGACACCGAAGAGACTGACGTCGATCCCGACTCTAACCCTCAAAAACCGAACGACTTTACCCGCCCTTCCCCCTTCCCCCTTCCCCCCTTCCCCCCTTCCCCCCTACCCCCTCCCGCACCTACATAACCAAACCCCAAAAAAAATAACAAACGTTTCAGCAGCATCAGCAGCAGCAGCAGCAGCATCCCCCCCCCCCCCCCCCCCCTCCCACTCTCTAGGGCTCTGTCTCAGAGGCAGTTGCAATCGGTGGGGTCAGAACCTGCGAGTGAGCCGCCAGACTATATCGATATTCAAATGAATTTCAATAACGTTTGAACGATATGATATGATATGATATGATATGATATGATATGATATGATATGATATGATATGATACGATACGATACGATACGATACGCAGACGCAGACGCACAACTCTGAAGACTATGATGGCGGAGATGAAATGTTCGAGGGTTCGTGTATTAAATGCGCGCTCGTTCGTGTATTAAACAGCAAGGTTCGTTCGCGCCGCGCGAATGCGCACGGCGGCGGCGATCACACGTAAGTTTATCGTCGAGAGGAAATTGTAATATCATAATCTTCCTTCGGTCCGTTCGTGTATTAATAGACACTTCAACAAACACGAATACGACGGCACCGTTACATACGTTATGTACATCACTATAACGTCGCACCGTTTTCAACATTATAATCGTACGTATTATAAATGTGACACAATAAGCGACGTTACGGTGATTATAACATAACATAACATAACATAACGAGCGTGCGTTGATCATCGTCCTCGGACGAATCACCTGGCGTAGGGCTGAGTCTCAACAGATCGCAGCACGACGCTGCTCTACCGAGCACAACACCCCGCCAGGAACGGAAGTCGTCTACAGACTATTCCGAGCTCCGACATCGAACTGAGGTAAATTCGGACCTTCGGAGCCGTGATGCACGCGTTAAACGGACAGCATCGATCTCCGCGATCCAAATGGGCTTCGACGTCGCACCTCACGTGGTGAAGCGCGACTAGTAAAGTCACATTGTTTAGAGCCTCCCGACTCTCGGGGCTCCACAGTGAGCATATCCTTGCCGGATTCGGCTAGGCTGGCTTCGGCCTTAGAGGCGTTCAGGCATAATCCCGCGGATGGTAGCTTCGCACCACCGGCCGCTCGGCCGAGTGCATGAACCAAATGTCCGAAACTGCGGTTCCTCTCGTACTGAGCAGTATTACTATCGCAACGACAAGCCATCAGTAGGGTAAAACTAACCTGTCTCACGACGGTCTAAACCCAGCTCACGTTCCCTTTTGATGGGTGAACAATCCAACGCTTGGCGAATTTTGCTTCGCAATGATAGGAAGAGCCGACATCGAAGGATCAAAAAGCAACGTCGCTATGAACGCTTGGCTGCCACAAGCCAGTTATCCCTGTGGTAACTTTTCTGGCACCTCTTGCTTTATTTTTATTTTTATTTTTATTTTTATTAAGAGGAACAGCAAACAGTTACATTATGAAAACTTAAAACTAGTATAACAGTATTCGCATTTTGCTAATAATGTAACCCACGACGCTGTCCACGGGTTATCATAGTAATATAAAAATAACAATAATCGCCAGGGGTGAGAAAAAAAAAAACATAAAAAGTAAGTAAAAATAAATAAAAGAAGGATGACAAATAAAAAGTATACAACCAGGACAGATTTAGAATAATAATTTGAATGGTACATATATATATGTTTTAATTGTTAAGAGTTTTGAGGATAAGACCTTTGAATTTTCCTATTGGGCTATTGAAGATGTCAATATTTACAAAAGTTTTATTGTATAAATCAACCATGCGGCGGATGGGTGAGCGCAGGCCGGAGTTGGTTCGGCAGGATGGTATTGCAAACAGCGTACCTGTGCGCACCTGACGCCTGTGGAAGGTTCTAGGTATTGCGTAGCAGATCATGTTGTTAAGATTTATGCAGTTAAATTTATTTCTAACAATTTTATATAGCGTGATAGTTTCAAGGTATTTTCTACGACAGTTTAATGACAAAAGTTTGTACTTGCTGAGTAACTGGGCATAAGGTAGGTAAGATCTGTGGCACCTGTAGTGCATAGCACGTAGAAATTTATATTGTACATTTTCAATAATTTCGGTGTATTTCATATAAAAGGGGTTCCATATCGAAACCGCATACTCCAATTGAGATCGAACTAGGGTTTTATACAGGCATAAATAAGATGACGTTTTTTTAAAGTTAAGAGTGGACCGCATAATAAATCCGTACATCTGGTAAGCTTTGTTTACAATTTTGTCGATGTGCAGGTCTAAGCAGAGTTTCGAGTCAAATATAACACCCAGATCCCGAATACTGTTCAATTTAGCGAGCGGTGTGTGATGTAGGGTGTATGTAAAATTGATAACGTTCTTTTTTTTGGTGAAAGTAATATAATTACACTTAGGTAAACTTAACTTGAGCTTATTACTGGTACAGTAGTCACATAGTCGGTCCAGGTCCTGCTGGAAGAGAGTACAATCGTCTACTGTTTTGACTGTTTTGTACACCTTCAGATCGTCTGCGTACAAAAGGAACTGAGTATGCTGGAAACATTTCCCTATGTCGTTGACAAATATGACAAATAATAAAGGCCCAAGGATAGAACCCTGTGGAACACCAGATGTTAACTTGGTTATGTTCGACCGGTATCCGTTAATCACGACACTCTGGCAGCGGTTGGTGATATACGATGCGAACCAACGTAATAAGTTGCCTCTGATTCCATTGAAGGCGATTTTATTGAGTAACAATTCGTGATCCACCTTGTCAAAGGCCTTGCAAAAATCTGTGTATACAGTATCCACTTGTTCATTAGCGTCAATGCTGTCAAACAGGAAACTAGAGAAAGAAAGGAGGTTTGTGGTAGTAGATCTTTGTTTGACAAAGCCGTGTTGCTGCTGTATAATGACATGATGCAACAATGGATATATTTCGTTATGGACGAGTTTCTCAAAAACCTTTGACAAGGTGGATAAGATGGAGATTGGACGGTAATTTTCCACGCGTGCTTTGGAACCATTCTTGTGTACGGGTGTGATATTAGCGTATTTCCACCGGTTGGGAAACACGCCTACGGTGATACACTTATTGTAAATAATAGTTAAGGGCTTATAGATGCTAGCTGCAGTATTGCGAAGAAAATGTGCCGATATTCCATCAGGTCCAGGTCCTTTGGAAGGATCCAGTGACTTGAGTTCTTTCAACACCTTTTCCTCGCTAAAGTTTAAGTTAGTAGTAATATCGCCAGTTAAAGAAGTTTCTGTTGTCGGTTGCCATTGTGATAGTAGTGGAGAAGCAGGTTCATACACCGAGTAAAAGAAATCAGAGAACATATTACAAATTACCTCCGGTTTGTTGGATTCTGTATTATTGTAGTAAACCTTTGCTGGAATAATTGGTTTGTCCTTTCGGTTTGACACATATGTCCAGAAGTGTTTAACGTTAGTGTGTAAACTGTCCTCAATCGACTTTATATACGTAGTGAAGCATTTGGCACACAAATCATTACAGTGAGTTCTATGCAGGGCGAAAGCTTCATAGTCTGATATATTACCATACTTGCTAAAAACTCTTTATACTAAAGGATCGATAGGCCGTGCTTTCGCAGTCCCTATGCGTACTGAACATCTGGATCAAGCCAGCTTTTGCCCTTTTGCTCCACGCGAGGTTTCTGTCCTCGCTGAGCTGGCCTTAGGACACCTGCGTTATTCTTTGACAGATGTACCGCCCCAGTCAAACTACCCGCCTGGCAGTGTCCTCGAACCGGATCACGCGGGAGTTGTACGGCGACGAGCGTTGCCGCCACGTCGCCACTCTGCACGCTTGGAACGAAACACCGTGCGCCCGCCGATATTATCGACCGCGCACCGCTTCCGCCCAACCGAGTAAGTAATGAAACAATGAAAGTAGTGGTTTTTCAGCGACGATCGCGCGAACGATCTCCCACTTATGCTACACCTCTCATGTCTCCTTACAATGCCAGACTAGAGTCAAGCTCAACAGGGTCTTCTTTCCCCGCTGATTCTCCCAAGCCCGTTCCCTTGGCTGTGGTTTCGCTAGATAGTAGATAGGGACACTCCCTCCAACCTTCCCATGGCCCTTCCAACTCTTGTCATACGGGCCGAAACGTGGGGCGGCTGCGGACTTAGCACCCTTGGCTATCTTATTTTAACGGTCCGCAGGCGCTTCTTGATCCCTTACAAGTTAGCCATGTGTGTCCCTTGTGGCATCTCTCCCTTATTAGGGTATGCACGTAACAAAACATTTTGCGACTCCGCTGCCGGTCGACTCCATACTCCTGCTTTTGTATGTGTTCATCATTCGTTGCCTGCTTGTCGCCTCGCATCCAGCTCTTGTTTTCTTCGGGCGGCGTGCCAA
>OZ059808.1:2929522-3249522 GCA_964057025.1 Standfussiana lucernea | reverse complement strand
GACGTAATCAACGCGAGCTTATGACTCGCGCTTACTAGGAATTCCTCGTTTATGGGGGATAATTGCAAACCCCAATCCCCAGCACGAAGGAGTTTCAGCGGGTTGCCCGGGCCTCTAGGCCAGGGAGAACATGCTGATTCCTTCAGTGTAGCGCGCGTGCGGCCCAGGACATCTAAGGGCATCACAGACCTGTTATTGCTCAATCTCGTGCGGCTCGAAGCCGCCGGTCCCTCTAAGAAGAATTTTAATACGTCGCCAGTGAGTTGCGTGACGCGTAGTCACGCACACCTAAATGACGACGCCTATTTAGCAGGCTAGAGTCTCGTTCGTTACCGGAATTAACCAGACAAATCGCTCCACCAACTAAGAACGGCCATGCACCACCACCCACCGAATCAAGAAAGAGCTGTTAATCTGTCAATCCTTCCGGTGTCCGGGCCTGGTGAGATTTCCCGTGTTGAGTCAAATTAAGCCGCAGGCTCCACTCCTGGTGGTGCCCTTCCGTCAATTCCTTTAAGTTTCAGCTTTGCAACCATACTCCCCCCGGAGTCCAAAATCTTTGGTTTCCCGGAAGCTGCCCGCCGAGCCATTGTAGTAACGTCGGCGGATCGCTAGATGACATATTTACGGTTAGAACTAGGGCGGTATCTAATCGCCTTCGAACCTCTAACTTTCGTTCTTGATTGATGAAAACACCTTTGGCAAATGCTTTCGCTGATGTTCGTCTTGCGACGATCCAAGAATTTCACCTCTAACGTCGCAATACGAATGCCCCCAGTTATCCAACCATTAAGTTCTGAAAACCAACAAAATAGAACCGAGATCATATTCTATTATTCCATGCACGAAATATTCAAGCAGCATTTTGAGCCCGCTTTGAGCACTCTAATTTGTTCAAAGTAAAATTGTCGGCCCACCTCGACACTCATTGAAGAGCACCGCGATAGGATTTTGATATTGAACCGACGTTTGACCGACGGCTCACCGACGATATGCTCCGCAGACGTGTCAGTATCACCGCGGATGCGGTGCACCGACAGCGCGGCGCACAAATGCAACTACGAGCTTTTTAACCGCAACAATTTTAGTATACGCTATTGGAGCTGGAATTACCGCGGCTGCTGGCACCAGACTTGCCCTCCAATTGTTCCTCGTTAAAATATTTAAAGTGTACTCATTCCGATTACGAGGCCTCGTAAGAGTCCCGTATCGTTATTTTTCGTCACTACCTCCCCGTGCCGGGAGTGGGTAATTTGCGCGCCTGCTGCCTTCCTTGGATGTGGTAGCCGTTTCTCAGGCTCCCTCTCCGGAATCGAACCCTGATTCCCCGTTACCCGTGACAACCATGGTAGTCGCAGAAACTACCATCGAAAGTTGATAAGGCAGACATTTGAAAGATGCGTCGCCGGTACTGGACCATGCGATCGGCAAAAGTTATCCAGATTCATCAAAATTAACGACTTCGGACGCGAGGCCCTCCGTCGATTGGTTTTGATCTAATAAAAGCACTCATCCCATCACTGGTCAGAGTTCTGACCAACTCCTTTTGGAGTTCGTCCGGCATGTTCTGTTAGAGGACGAGTACTTCAAGAAGAAGTACGGTGCCAAACTCGCTGCGTTCCAGCGAAACCCCATCGCGGATTTCAGCGATGTCCTCGACAGCCCGCTGTCGTCCCAGCCCGCGGACAAAGGCATTCCGAAAATGCCGGAGTCCTTAGCCGCCGTTGTTTCCGGAACAACGGCTCAATCCGCGTCTCAACCCGATTCCGAGAGGATGGACACGTCAGTGCCCCACTCCGACTCGGAATCCATGTCGGATTCCTCCTCCGCCTCCTCGTCCTCCGAAGACGACTACCAAGTCGTCGGAAAGGGCAAGAGGAAGAAGGGGAAGAACTCCCAGGCCAGTTCGGCCAAAAAACCGGTCGCCGCGTCCTCCCGCGCCCCCTCCCCCGCCGATGCCCAGACCAGTAGGCCTTCTAGCCCTAGGGCTAATCAATCCGTCCCTGCTTCTTCTAAGAAGCTCAAGCCCCCGCCTCCGCTCTTCATCCAAGACAAGTCCAAGTGGACTGAAGTCTCGAAGATGTGCATGGATCGCAAGATCCAATACACATCCGCCCGTAGCACCCAGCAGGGCATCAAAGTCACGGTCCCTACGACCAACGACTATAGGGAACTCTCCCGTCATCTTCGTGCCCGGAATGTCTCATTCCACACGTACTCCCTTCCTGAGGAGAAGCCCACCCGTGTGGTGATCAGGCGGATCCCAAAAGAAATCCCCACCGAGGACATCCTTGAGGACCTCAAAAGTCAGGGTGTCCCGGCCATCACCGTTCACCGCCTTCATAAGGCAAGAGGAGGCGACCAGTACGACATGGTACTGGTCGTCTGCGATCCAGTCGATGGGCATCATCCAATTTTCAAAATTAAATCGGTCTGCTCCCTCTCAGGCATCTCAATTGAGAAGCCATACCGCTCAAACGTAGTAGGACAGTGCCACAGATGCCAATTGTACGGGCACAGTCAGGCTAACTGCTTTGCGCCACATAGGTGCGTAAAGTGCCTAGGTAGCCACAGCACGGCCGACTGTCCCCGTCCAAAGGACATCTCCAAGTGCACAGAGCCCCCCAGCTGTGTTCTCTGCGGACAGTCCGGGCACCCGGCCAACTACCGTGGCTGCCCCAAAGCTCCCAAAGCTTCATCTTCGAAGCTGGCCAAGCGTGCCCTCGCCCGACAACAGAGAGAGAGTCCCTCTGTTAAGATTCCCTCTTCTCAGATGCCCGAGCGTCTTAGTCCTCAGAGGCCCACTCCCTGGACCTCCGAGAATCACCAAGGAGCTTTCCCAGCTCTCTCTAAGGCCCAAGCCAACCCCACTCCCGGGCTCCCTTCAACCCCTGCGCCCGCGCCCTCCCCTATGGTCGCCCCCGCTACCGCACCCGCGCCTCCTGGCCCCGTGGCCGCTGAGGAGGAAACCAACTTTGACGTCATCCTCGGTGCCTTCCAGGTATTCTGTACCCCGGAAGCGGACCGAATGGCAAACGAGATCAGGGCTGCCAAAAAGTCTGCCATCGAATATGGCAAGATTTTCAAACGGTACCCCACCATCGAAAAAGCCATCCGCGCCCTTAACCACAACTAATTTAATATGGATAGGAACAAATTAGTAACGTGTACCAAGCCCCGATCCCTAAAACTAGGCTACTTTAATGCCAACGGCATTAACGGCCAGCGTGATGAGATCGCCAAATTCCTCCGCGACCATCAACTGGATATCCTCCTCATTCAGGAGACCTTTCTAAAGCCTAGTCACCGTGATCCGAGAGTTGCCAATTATCGCATAGTTCGCAACGATCGGACTCGCTGTCACAAGGGCGGTACACTCATTTATTATAAAAAGGAGCTGCACTGCATCCCGATAGATCCCCCTCCGTTAGAGTCTCTCCTCGAGGTATCCATCTGTCGGCTCGGCATGACCGGTCATCAACCGATCAGCATAATCTCTGCGTACATCCCTCCCGGCGGTTCGTCCGCTGAGAATATTTCACTCACCAAGGACCTCACAGTCCTCTTCGGCTTGAGCGACTCCGTTATTATAGCGGGCGACCTCAACGCCAAACACCCCGCCTGGAACAGCACGACGACCTCTGCCAGAGGACGCCTCGTGTTCGACCTAGGGGCCTCCCTTAACTTTGACCCCATCGCTCCTATGGAGCACACTCACTACCCGCATGATCCCGATCATCGTTCTGACGTGCTCGATATAGCGCTGCTCAAGAATGTCAGCTTAAAGCTGCATCTCATTGAGACGCTACACGAGCTTGATTCCGACCACCGTCCAGTGCTCGTGCACTTAGTTCCCCGCTCAGGTCCTTCAGACCCCAGCAAGCCCCCGCCTTCCCAAGTGATTACCGACTGGAGGAAAGTCAGCGAAAAGCTGAATTCCACTACGTCACCTCACCTGGATTCCATCCCTGAACACATTATCTCGGTCGCAGACACGACGGCCGCCATCAACTCGTTTACAGAACACGTTCAATCCATACTGAAGGATTGTTCACGGGAAGTCCCAGCAATGAGCGATCATCGCTGGAGACTACCCGCTGACGTACGTGAACTGATAACCGAGAAGAACGCGGCCATCCGTGCCTACAGCAACTTTCCTTGCGACGCGAACAAGGCTCACATGCGTAATTTACAGCTCGCTGTAAAGAACCGCGTCAGTGAGCACCGTTCCAGTCAATGGGACAAGACGCTGAGCGAACTCGAGCCCACTCACCAAGCTTTCTGGCAACTGCAGAGAAAGATGCGCAAAGCCGAAGAGGCTTCGATGCCTCCTCTCGTTCGTCCTGACAAGAGCGTCGCTTTCGATGACTCTGAAAAGGCAGAATGCCTAGCCGACAGCCTGGAATCTCAGTGCTCTCCCAGTTTACAACCAGTAGACCAACGACACCTCGATGAGGTGGACGCCGAGGTCGAACGTAGAGCCGCCCTACCTCCCGTTGAAGACCCTGATGCTCCTCTGCCTTCTATCACACCTGAAGAAGTGCACGACATCATCAAAGGGCTTCAACCACGGAAAGCACCTGGCTCCGACGGATTCACCAATAGGGTGTTTAAAGTCTTACCCGCTCAGCTAATCGCGTTAATGGCAGCCATCTTCAATGGCGCCCTTTCGAACAACATCTTCCCTCAAGTATGGAAGGAGGCCACAGTTATCGGTATCGCCAAACCTGGCAAACCCAGGGCGGAGCCTTCGAGCTACCGACCCATCAGTCTCCTGAGTGCCCTCGGCAAAATCTACGAGAGGCTTATTTATAAGCGTCTCAAAGATTACGCCGAGGCCAAGAGCCTCATTCCGAACGAACAATTCGGGTTTAGGACCGAACACTCGTGCGTACAACAGGTCCACCGTATCGTCGAGCACGTGAGCGCTGGATTCCAGCGCGGTTCGATAACAGGCGTGTTGTTTTTCGACATAGCGAAAGCGTTCGACAAAGTCTGGCACAACGGCTTAATATACAAGCTGTACCAACTGGGAGTGCCGGACCGTCTCGTGCTCATCTTGCGAGACTTTTTGTCCAATCGCACCTTCCGCTATCGCGTCGGAGGAGCTCTCTCCTCCCCTCACCCGATTCGTGCCGGAGTCCCTCAGGGCTCGGTCATCTCCCCACTCATTTTTACGTTGTTCACCAGCGATATCCCTAAGAGCAAAAAGGCTCAGCTAGCCCTGTTCGCGGACGACACGGCCATTTATTATACTGGTCGTTGTCAGAACGTTATCGCCAAAACGCTCCAAACCTCAGCCAACGTCCTAGGCGCTTGGTTCAGGAAGTGGAGGATCGAGGTCAACCCCGATAAGAGTCAGGCGGTTCTTTTCTCTAAACCGCGTATGTACGGCAAGCCTATCCCTTGGGAGAAGCAAGCCAAATACTTAGGAGTCATACTTGACCAACACCTGTCCTTCGGGGCACATACCAAAGCAGCCCGCGACCGAGCTGCCTTCGCTATGAGTAGGCTTCATTTCATGGTAGCGGCTAAGAGCAAGTTGTCACTCAAGTGCAAGTTGCGTCTCTATACCGCAGTGATCCGTCCCATCATGTCATACGCTTGTGTTGTGTTCGCACATACCAAGTCTCGTTATATTCACAGGATGCAGACGCTCCAAAACCGATACTTACGTAGGATCACGGGTGCCCCGTTTTACGTACGTAACGAACGTCTCCACGTAGACCTTAGGATGCCCACCTTATTGCAGTTCATGAAACGCCTCACCAAGCGTTTCTTCGATCGTGCAATAAAACATCGTAATCCCCTGATCGCATCGGCCGCCCGATACGACCCCTCGCGTATCAGTCAGGTTCGCCGTCCAAGGCACACACTTGTAACTCCCGACGACGCTATCACTCTCCTCCAGGAGAGCCGTAGAGAAACGAGTACGCTCCTCAAGCGTATACCCCGGTTCAAACCGCCGTCTTTCCGCCCTCGCCGTCGAGGTCCGTCGCGACGTCCCGGTAATTGCCCTCCCCGACCCTTGCTCGAGCCAGCCCGCGATGCTGTGCCAGTAGATTTAAACCAGCCCATAAATAATATTACTCAGATCCAGCCTGTCCCCTTGCTGCCCTCCCCCAGCGACGCCCTAAGCCGAGGTCCGAGCCCCACAGGGGGCGCCCTTAGCGTGTAGTCGCTTAGTTTGTAAGTTTTTTGCCCTGGCTGGAGGCCTTAAATTCAAGGCATCCACAGGATAGTCCGGTTAAGCAGACGACAACCTCCTAGGTTGAACTGCGAGATGCCATACACAAAAAAAAAAAAAATAGAACAGGCAGTTGCTCTTCGACTTTCAAGGCGTTAACATCTAAGGTATGATATTATTCTGATTATTGTTGATGATGATGTATATTTATATTATAATTATGAATTATGTAATTTAATGTTATTATGATGGTAATTTGATATTATACTATGAATATTACTGATAGCTATGTGCTAGAAATATGTTGTAATATGACTTATATTGCTTATTGTTTATCCACACCTATAAACTGTTGTAACTTGAGAAATGGTCCAGGACAATATAGATTGTCCTGGCATTATACTTTTTAAGATGTAACCGTGGAGTTTCTTGTCCATTCTTCTCCACGAAGACCTAGGTTTGCGAATGGACGTAGTTTGATAATTATAAATGAATAGTCTTGTCTTTCTGTGGTTTTCTTTATAAAATACCTTTACCCTACATACCTTTTTAGAGACACTTTCAGACATAGTAAATAATAAGTTACCATTCTGACACTCAAAGCTTATTAATTAAATAGATATCAATACATATACATGTAGTTTATATCCACTTTCTAACACGCGCGTATAGATATCCTCATACCCGTGCGTTCGCGATCATATAGTAGAAAACGCTTAACGGGCGAGCTCTGTGTATTTGTATGTTAGACTTTTTGGTCGCACGCGCGAACGTCTGAACGCGTATATCTCAACCCGTCCAGACGCGCTGCGCGTGCATAAGGGCGTTGACCGTTCGTGACAATCGACGAGTTATCATCATCCATATATCATCGAACAGTAAAAGCCCCCATAGGGAACGTTCGTACCGAGACGAGTTCACGTTTGTATATTTTGTCGACAAAATTCGCTAAGATCATATACGATTCCGCCCGGAATCTATAGAGCGCCTCACATTAAAACAGTCATAAAGAGCACATACTCATCGGACGTGACGTACGCTGAACGCGTCTGTGCGCCGGTAGCGTCACGCCGTTCGAATAATTTCATACAACGACCGTTTTGTGTCGTAAAACGGACACGCATAATATACGCACCGTCGGTCCACACAGTTCAAAAAAATAAAATAACGAAAACAGAAACCGTCGTCGTTCCATACGCAACAACACCAGTAGTAAAGAAAAGAGCACAACACAACACACTGCGCATCTGTGTATTATATTTATATATAATTATAAACAAACACACCACATATAAAATTATTATGATGTGTATAAATATATAATAAAATAAAATAAACACAAACGCAACGCGCGCCACACCACACTACTTTTCTTTTCTTTTCCTTCATAATATCATCACACGCAAAACTCCGGGGCTTCGGTTGTCCGTCGTCTCGTACAAGAGCCACGCGCGCGCTCCGTCCAACACACTGGAGAGACGTCGCGCCGCATGACAATAATGCTACGCGTATAAACGATCCTATCGGGCGTTCATAACGTGAACGACGACTCATCTCGTGATGACTAAAGGATCGATAGGCCGTGCTTTCGCAGTCCCTATGCGTACTGAACATCTGGATCAAACCAGCTTTTGCCCTTTTGCTCCACGCGAGGTTTCTGTCCTCGCTGAGCTGGCCTTAGTGCGTAAATTAATAGCACTTAACAACAATATTGATAGTTTATATCGCGAACGACCGCTGATGATAAATGGTAGACGCGCGTCGCGTTCACGCTTGGACGTCTACTCGGAGCAGCGCTCGCTCGGACACTTTTGCAGCGGTTAGTCCAATACTGCCTGGTAATTTTGCGCGGGGGTGGGATGTGGAGTACGTAATAGTGTATGTGTGAAGCGCGTTAGTGTGCAAGTACAGGTTATGGAGAAAATCACTCCGGACACAATTTGAACATGAATAACTCGAAAATTATTTTCATTATTAATGTACCGTTTAAATAAAATTAAATATATATACCAGTAATTTAATAACTTTGAACCCATATTTAAAATATTTTTTATGATTATTTAAAGTGTGACACGTTGAGTTTGGACATGGCAGGTTAGTGAGACCCCGATATTACAATTTTATTTTGCCGCAAAAATATCACTTCGATTTTCTTAATATTCCTCAGCCTCTGTGTGAAAAGTCTCTTTAAGTACAATATTGTGTAGAATTTAATAACAAGTATTTAAAAATCACACATTTCCACTAAAAACTGCCTGACAGGTTACAGAGCCACTTTTTTGAGAACAATCCTACAAAGTTCGTAAATTCCTTGCAAACAAAGGACACCGACTTGTTGAATTCAAGCCCGCCCTATTCGCGCGTGGATAGTGACAGTGGGAATCTCGTTAATCTATTCATGCGCATCACCGTATCCGTCGTGCCGGAGCATTTTTTTTAAATTGCCATCAATCCTACTATTTGACCTAAAAACAATCCTGCTGGTTGTCAAAAGGCACGTCTTGGTATCAATTGAATGAAACTATTTGAGGTGACGTCATCGGAAAGGCTTATTCTAACAGGAATGTATTAAGCTTGTTTTAAGGACGTGATGCTATGAATATAAAAAGTAAGGCTAAAGTAATATAACGTTAAGACGTCATGGTTAGGGCCCCAGATTTATTGATTACGTGCAATTAGTACAGTAATTTTCTTTTCGTTCTGAATCGCTTGTTTCGAAGCGAGACTAGGTATATATAAATCATGGATGCTTGGTATCGAGTGCGGTTTCAACTCGACGAGTCCCGGCCGTTCATTGTGTGCCTAATGCAACATTAATGGACGTTTTATACCGTTCATTGTTTAAATCCACGCCTAAGAGACTCATGACTGAAAGTTTTCCACTAAGTGGTTTTGCATTATGCCTCCTATAGGTCTGCAGAACAGCGACAACGACACACGACTTTATCGCTTTCACTGAATCTAAAGCCTCGTTCACACAGACGCGTTTTGTCGCGCTTTGCGGCATAGCGGTGACGCCGCAACGCAAAGCCTCACACACAGGCGCGGCGTGGCGCGCGCCGCGCTCGGCGTCAAGAAACAAAATACTCGTAGAACATTTTGTATGAAAACGCCGGCGTGTGTTCACACAGCGCGCGTGACGCCTCGGCGTGACGCGGCGTGAAGCGCAGCGTCATCGCGTTTTTTCTCGATAGGATCGAGAAATCCTAACCTAACCTAACCTATCCCTTTTCTCCAGGTGGAAATCCTTAATTAATGTCCTCCGCCTTGGGGAGAGCGGAGCGTGTTAACTAAAATCACCCCGATGTTCAGTCCCACACATGTATCGGGGGGCAGCGGTATCCTGATGTGACCTCCGATGCCCCGAACTGGTGCTGACCCATTTGACAAGCGGGCGTCTGCTACGGCCCGTCTTAGATACGGGCCGTAAAGCGCGTACGGAAATTAGGACCGTTTTGCGCGGTACATTTTTCGTAGCCGAAACCTTTGGACCCCGTTTTTTATTTATTTCGTTGTATAAATTATCACAATTTCTATTGTATTACCTTGCTATTTACATATATTACCTTATTAAATAATAATATTACACAAAACTAGACAGAATAAAATTATCCTAGAACATTATGTTCGAAAATCTGAGGTGGCTGAATTTTTATTTTACAATTTTCATCATATTTCCTAAATTAATTAACTTATTGACATGAATCCTTTTGTATTGTTGTTTTTAAATGTAAACCTATTGTTTGACACTACTTTCATTAAAATATCTGCACTAATTAAAATTCTCATTTTCAAGTTACGTAATTATATGAGACAAATTTTCTAACTTAATTTTTTGATCATTCGATTTGAGCATTCGCCGCCGCCGCCAGCGGCAGAGCTTCACGTGGTTCCGACCCTTTGATCTAGCCGCAACACAGTTGCACGCACGCGTCTTGTGAACTTGTTGCCAGTCTCAAATACTGAGATCGGAATGGATCGAGCTGTTAGGTTAGGTTGAGATGAGCGTTCACCCAACCCGCAGCAGACACCTGCTTGTCAAATGGGTCAGCACCAGTTCCAGGCATCGGAAGTCACATCAGGATAGCGCTGCCCCCCGATGCAAGTGTGGGATTGAACATCGGGGTGATTTTAGTTAACACGCTCCGCTCTCCCCAAGGCGGAGGACATTAATTAAGGATTTCCACCTGGAGAAAAGGGATAGGTTAGGTTAGGTTAGGATTTCTCGATCCTATCGAGAAAAAACGCGATGACGCCGCGCTTCACGCCGCGTCACGCCGAGGCGTCACGCGCGCTGTGTGAACACACGCCGGCGTTTTCATACAAAATGTTCTATGAGTATTTTTGTTTTTCGGCGCCGAGCGCCGCGCTTCACGCCGCGTCGCGCGCGGCGCTATCGAAAAGTTATTAAATTATCTGAAACGCAAAGCGTCGTGACGCGCCAGTGTGAACACGCGCACGCGTTTTCATACAATTTGTTCTACGGAGATTTTAACGTCGCGTGACGCGCTGCGCCTGTGTGTGGGAGGCTTAACTCATGACGATATTGTATTGTTCGGTACATAAGTACCGACGCAATCCATAAGGATTGCGTAGCATTTAAACGAAGAAAGTCTACTGTACTCATAGAGTATAATTAGTAAAGCAATATATTTTTTTCTCTTTATTTATTATAAGGGACTTGTATACAAATGTCCCATCGGACCTTTTAATGTAAAACGTAGTAATACAAACTTAATTAAACTATATGCAGCTAAAGAGCTAGGTGTCGACAAAATATGATGGAACATACAAACATCGTACATATTTATTTTGAGCTCTCTAAGAAGATCCTCTCTTGCAGACTGAAATCTGTCACACTCCGTCAATAAATGTATAATATCTTCCGGTGTGCCACACACACACCTCACAATTATTAATTTTATATGCAAGTCATTTCGTAAAACAACGCTTGAAATAAAACGTTTTACTTCTTGCATTATTACGCAATTTTCTAAAAATTAAACTCTCTCAAGGGTTATTTTAATTAATAAAACTACAAAAATTCAGGATTCATAAGCGAGCGAAGCGAGCTTGGGTCTTGGGGCACCCCCGATTCGGACAGGTTAGGTTCGTAGGGGATGGCGGGGTCTAGTGAGCGAGCGAAGCGAGTGAACTACGATCCCACCATCCCCTTCGTTTTAGGTTAATTTAAACCTTGCGAACAGAAATAGGAGCTCCGCGAAGCGGGGCTACGTCTACTATGCCTTATTACAAAATATTGATATTTGAACCATTAGGTAAATTAGCCGTTCGGTAAGTTGTGGCCCAAATTATTACAAACATAGTCACAACATGCACTTAATTCAATTGGAAAGTCAATATTTTTTTAAATTTTCGGTATTACTTAATAATTTTGTAATTTCAAAATCTCCTTTTTAAAATCTTTCAAATTGTGTTTGCGTCACATATCCTTCTTTTATTTATTTGATTTCATTCTGAATTCGAAGCAAATGCAAGTGCAATCGAGGTAGTCAAACAGTATTGGAGGTAGCTTTTCCTAGTCCCTTGCTACGAAAATTGGGAATTGATCCAGCTCCACTGATTTAAAAATATTTATTATATCCACTAGATCTCGTTGACCCTTTGTTTTTCCTCTTTTTTTGCCTTCTCCACAGGAACCGGCTAGTACATCAGTGTTTTGGATTTTTCGATATCTTCACTCGTAAACGTAGACGTACATAACCGCACCAAAGTGTCTTCATCGATCACTGATATTTTGTTTAGTAGGTATACAAGGTGGTGCCGACAATACGACAATAAATGAAAACGCTTGTAATAATAGTTCATCGGAATATTTTTTAACTATCAAATAAATCTTAACATCGAAATTAAAATAGTTATTTGTGCAACAAGAGAGCAAAGTCGTTTTTTGCTGCGAGTGCTGATTTTGAATCCTGAGGAAGCGAAGGATTCAACGATTGAATCACGAGCGTAGCGAGTGATTCTAAAGTTGAATCCTGAGTGTAGCGAGGGATTCAAAGGCACGAGATTCAATAAACTTTGCTCTCGTGTAACACACATAACTTTTCACTTCAGCAGCGAGAACACTTTAGGAGATAAAATAATAAACAGGAATAGATTGAAATAACTATTTATTGTGAATCAAAATAATTAACATTGTAGGTAGAGGTACCAATTCAATAAAATGGACCATTTTAAAAGTTAAAAGTAAAATTACTGCAATTCTGCAAATTAAAAGTAACAGATTTATTTGGCAACGTTATAGTTGCATTGAGTTGAGTTTGATTATCAGGGGTTAAGGTTTTTGTTTCAGTGGCGGATTGAGAAGGAACAACGGTGAACGTTGGTGACTCTGATCGGCTTTTTGTATAAGTACACTGTGCGTCGTTGGAAGTGGATGGGCGTGGGTGAGACCAAGGATCCGAGGTCGAATTCAGACTTATTGTTTCCACTACACGCTTACAGATTTTCGACTTATTTTCTATTGAGTCTTCAATATAGCCTTCTGCAACCGTATTGGACTTCCACCCGCCGTGACGTTTTAAAGTGTTGAGATCGGCTCCGGAATCAGCCAAGAGCGTTGCCGAAGTTCTCAGAAAGCAGTGACCCGTGTATAGCTGAGGCTCTTCCAGTTTTAAGAAAGTGGCAATTTCTCGCGGTATAGCACCTATTTTATTTACTCCCATAGGCTGTCTTGAGCATTTATTATTATGGTATTGTATGAAAAATCGGTCGGTTTTTATATTGGCTGGACGTAAATTTTGGTATTTTTCTACAATAGTTACATATTCTTCGCGTACGACAAAAGACCTGTCAAGGTTTGTCTTCGTATTTTTCAATTTTACTAACAGTAATTTATCTGAATGCTTTTCGATATTATTAACTGTTAGCTGTAATAGCTCGTTATTGCGACACGCTCCACTAATTCCTATGATCAGTGCAACTTGTAATAAAAATATTATATAATTAATATACATAATTTAACATTTACAACATCTTTTACATATCGTAATAAATATTTTAACAGCATTGCTAAGTCAGAATAGGATTCATTGCGCCTCTAAAAATGTGTAGTAGGCAGTAAGTACCTTTATACATAACAGTCTACACACAAATTTTAATAACTAACAACATAGATTTATAGGTACCACTTAATTTAGCGGCAAGAAAATTGCAGTCCGGAGCTTCATTAAGAAATGTTTCTACGTGAACATTTTGGACTTTTTAGCGTTATGCCCAACTGACATTCTTTTTAGAAAAGATACGACTTTTGCGTATGTTTCAATATGCACGTTATGTTTGGTTTTTAAAGTAGCTTTCAACATTGAATACTCCACATTGTAGATGATCGCCTCGTCTGTGATAAATCTAAAAAATAAGATAGCAACACCGTCTCCGAAAAACTGCTTGCGCCCTTTTTAAGTCTCCATTCATTGAAGACATGGTATGCTTTCAGATATTTCTCGCGTGACTTCTCAGGTAGTAAACTTAATTCTGCATTAATAACTTGTTGTTTTAACTCTTCCGGTATTAAAATGAAACTGTCGGCTTTAAGGCTGCCGATAAGAAGTCACCTATATTTATAACTAATATACACGTGGACACGCTGGAAGCTGATATTGTTACATATATACACTCTAAGACGCAAGAAAGAGTTTCTTTGGAGGTAATATACGCTAAAAAACAGAAGGAACACAAGACATATACGTTTTTTGTATCTGATCACAAAGTGCCTTTGTTTTTAGATGAAAACTTGTGGCCTCGAGGAATAATTTTTAGAAGATTCGTGCATTACAAACAGCGAAACGCAAGTAATATTTCAACGAATAGCGGCGGCCGCAGTATTGAACGCAATGGATAGATTGTACAGAATGGTATCGTTTAACTGTAAAAGTGTAAAACGGTCTGTAAACAGCATTAAAGAATTGTGTAGATCTTCCGACATAATTGCTTTGCAAGAGACATGGTTGCAGCCAGAAGAGATACCATATCTTTGCACTATTGACGACAACTTTAGTGCCACGTCAGCTGTGGACACGACGGCCGGCATGTTACGCGGGCGACCTTACGGTGGTGTCGCTCTGTTATGGAGGGGTAACGAATTCCAAAACGTGTCGGTGTTACAGTGCAATAACCCTCGTGTGTGTGCAATAAAAATAGTAACTAACAATAGGCCCATTAATGTGATGAGCATCTATATGCCTACCGATATGAGTGATAACTTACTGGACTTCACGGACTGCCTCGGTACGGTGAGTACTGTAGTTGATGACTGTAGTGTAGAATCAGTATTTGTTTTGGGGGATTTTAGTGCGCATCCTAATACTCTGTTTATGAATGAGCTATCAAACTTTTGTGAGGATCAAAAGTGGGTTTGTGTTGATGTAGACAGACTGGGGTTGATAAGCGATACCTTCACTTTTATGAGTGAAGCTCACGGCTGCAAGCGATGGCTGGACCACTGTATAGTCACTCACTCGGCATTAAACTCCGTTATTGATGTTTACGTAAGAAATGACGTACTATGGTCTGACCATTACCCCTTGATAGTGGAATGTAAATTTGATTTGTTAACACCCAAGATTCCCGAGAATGTAATTGCTCACAGCAAAATTGTATGTAAAACTATTTTATTTTAATTTCTTTCGTTGCATTTTAGTCATAACAATTGAGTTATTGTTAAAGTGGTAATTCAGTTACGTCTGAAAGGTACCAGATAAATGGAAAAACTTGAATAAGTATATCCTTGCAGGTCGCTCCATAAGTCTCAAATTCCTGCACTCGAAGCCTTTGATTGTGAAGGTGACCCAACCTCTGTAGGTCTGCGCTGGGAGAAAAGGAAAAGGGGACTCGAGATTTACCTAATAGCTACAACGACAGTCAAACCAGACAGAATGAGAACAACACTTCTTCATGTTGGTGGTCTGTCATTACAAGAAGTATATTACAATATACCAGGCGCTCATGTGGTACAAACCGCCGATAATAATGTGTATACTATTGCCGTTGGAAAATTGGATGAATATTTCTCTCCTAAACAAAGTCGAGTCTATGAAAGACATCTGTTTAGACTTATTAAACAGGAACAAGCCGATAAATTTGATAAGTTCTTGTTACGCCTACGCCTACAAGGATGTAAATGTAAACAAAAGATGAAAATATAATTGAGAAAAAAGATACTTACCTTAGGTGATGACGTAACATTAGAACATTTAATAACCGAAGCTAACGGCCCTTGAGTCGGTACAAAGGCAGCTAAATAATTTTGATCCAACAAAAGCACAACACTTGCAGCAGAATCGGACAATCAATCTCTACCACAGGTAAATTCCCTTCTGAGTTGTTTTTTAGGCGGCAGTTTAGAGATAAATGGCCTTCTGTTTTAAATGTAGAACATGCTACCACTGATTTAGAAGTTAAAGATACAGAAACATAGAAACATAAATGAAAAACAGAAACAGATACAGAGATAAAAATGAGAGGTAAGGAACGAGAAGACAGAAAAAGAAGAGCTGAGGAAAGCAAAATAACGATTGGGGAAAAGGTTTATGTAAAAAAATATGATTAAAGAAAACAAATTAACTCCACAATTTGATGATCAATCTCACACAGTAATTAGCAAGAAAGACAGTGATGTAGAAGTACAAGATGATAGTACAGGACAGACATCACGTAGAAACATTATTAATTTAAAGAAAGTAGAAGGTAAATGGACGGTCTATCAATCAGAAACTGGTGATTCTGTTTGTAATGATAATGATTTATAAACTAGTTATTTACAGATATGTTTACAATAGACTAGATTATATAGGATGCATGATTGTAACTGAATTGCCTATGTGAGGAATTAACTTGATTATTAAAAATGCAAATATGTTATAATTAAATCAGCCAATTATTCTATAGGCAAATATTGTATTATTGTTTCTTTATTTTTTGTAAAGAAGAGACCTGACGTTTAATAATTAATCTCTGTACTGGGGGTTGCGTGGTGGAGGGACTGCGGGGCGATGCGCCGCACTCGCAGTCTTGTCCGAGCAGGCGTAGCGACAGCACGCCTAACGCAGTGATATTGAGAACAGTTTTATTGCACAACCTCAAACTTAGACACCACACTAATATTATAAAGCTTATGAGTTTGTTTGTTTGATTGGTTGAACGCGCTAATCTTAGAAACTACTAATAATAAATAATAGTATTTTTTTTAGTAATTAACGATTAGTTAGGAAAAAAATGACACTTCACTATCATCACTACATAGTAAATATAAAACAAAGTCGCGTCCCGTTGTCTGTCTGTCTGTCCCTATCACGGAGTAAATACAAAGAGGAGATGTTCTAATTCGATTTCCTTAGGAAACAACGCGTGACACTTTACGGGGTGAGGGGGTGCTAGATCCCGCCCACTTCTCTATTTTCCATCTACCGGTCAATAGCAAAACTATTCGCTCGTTCTGTCGATTTTGTTTTGTAGTTACGTAACTATCTCACACTAGATGTCACTAAGTGCAGGATGCAACAGGGTCGTACTCAGAATTTTCGTACCGGGGAGTACTGTTTTATTTTAAATTAATTTTGCGAACAATCTTGATGCGTATTTTTTTTAATTTAAATTGTGATTTTATAATGAAAAAAAAAGGTTTCTAATGAATGACGAATGAAGATTATTAGATTTTCTGTTATACAACATTATTTTTTGTTTACACTAAACCCGAAAAGGGGTCATTGTACTCATCATTTTGTATATTATTGTAGATAGAATAATTAATTTATAGGAGATTGTATTTTTATGTCCAGCGTATTTAATTGTTTTAAGTACTTTCCATTTATGAGACAGCCGCAGCCGCGGGACATTCAGTAAAATAATTGATTTCTAATTACGGCCCTGTCTTTTTGTTGTTTATGTTTGTTCTTCATAGTTGACGATAGATGGCGGCCAAAATGATATGAAAACTACAAAAATAATATTTTGCCCATTAAAGGGTCTTTAGAAATGAATGTTGAAAAATTTTCAGCATTAATGTTATTAAAATATGTTAGTTCTGAGCTCTACATACCTAAATATTTTTAGTTTCCATGACACCAAGTGTCGCCATCTAGTGTCGGGTAGAATTATGTTTGGAAACGCCGACGCTAGGAGATTTTTCTAGAACTATTTTAATAAGTTACGCATAAAATTACTTACAAATGAAATGTGATGCCATCCATAGCATTAGAACGTCTATCCGAGTAATTTTTACAAGACAAAACACAACACTTCATTATTTTTTTCGTCTAGCGCGAACAATGCTGTAAAATGGGAACGTTTACAAAGTTGTGCACAGGACGAACGCCGACAATACACTGACTAAGGCCACGCCCACATGATAACGTCAGGACCTAGTTGAGAATCACAGTGCACAGTTGCTTAGGCCATCTCCTCTTTGTATTTACTCCGTGAACTGACCCGCGCAACTTCGTCAGGGTTACATTTTTGATGAATGCTCCGCTCCTATTGGTCGCAGCGTTCCTCGATAAATAGGCTATCCAACACTAAAATAATGTTTCAATTCGAACCAATAGTTCCTGAGATTAGCGCGTTCAACCAAACCAACAAACGAACTCTTCAGCTTTATAATGTTGGTATAGATATGAAACCAAAGTTTTGCACCTACTTTTGCAACAACTATTTAACTTTATTAGACCACAGTTTTAGACCAATATACATATAAGGTGTTGCTTTTCATCCTCGCCAAATTCAAGGAGGTAACTATGCTAATGATTCTCGACCCGAATTAATAATAAAATGGGTAGGTAATTTTTTTTTTTCTTCATATCGGAAATCGATAAGTGTACACCACCCGTATTAAAACGCGGGCCGTCTAATACTAGCCCTATAACCGCGCTTTCACACACATAAACAAACGCAGACGTTTATTCGATAAACGGGTGATTCTCCTCTTTTGAAAAGGGGCTTCATTCTGAAATAGTGTCAAATTAAAACAACTAAAAAAGCAGCGTTTATTATTATTGACCAGGTACCGTAATTTATATTGATTATTTACGTCTCCTATGACAACCTCCTGAATTTTGACGAGGTTGCAAAACTACACCTTGTATATACCTGGTGTGGCGTGTAAATAGCCTACACCTTATTTTGCGTTGTTTTTAAGAACAACTAAATATGGCGGTACAAAAAAAAAATGAAAATTAAATCTCTATCGATGAAATCCATGAGACACCAATACAAATACAACGATTGCAGCAAAAAGCCCACGTACCTTGTCTATTCCTGAGACCACAACTCATTTCCAGGGAGATTTGAAGGGTGACTCCGTGAGGCTGCAGGTATCCTTGCCGGCCGGCGAGAAAATCTTGATTAATCCACCAAATGGTGGAATGGTTGAAACTCCAAAAATCAACACTGCACCGTAAGTTCACAATGTTTCACAGATACAGGTCCATTTATTTTACGAGAATCCTCAGGTTTTCATCAGAAAAAGAATTTTCAAAGGCGAGGTTGCGCACACTCAATGTGTAGCGCACGGCGAGTGGGTTGAGAAGTCTTGTTGTGCCCCGAACGCCATCTTGCGAAGACATTCGATACTAGGCACTGCTTGTATTGAATATTGGCGTATGGATTCATCAGATAGACACTCAATTATGTAACCTTTTTTGCAAAGGATAAGCTAAATACATAACAAATTGTACTGAAAAATCCTATCTTATTTTATTTGCTATTTTATTCATAATGAATATCAAAAAAGGCAATTGACGCTTCACCAATACCAATATACCAAAAATGAAACCATATACTTTTACAACACGTAACGAAAGACGACTAACAACCGACATCAATGCAATTTACCCAGGGAGAGTCGTTCTTTCACGGAAAATCTTAACACCATGATTCAGAAATTGGCATCAAATAAATAACGCCATCTAGCGAGCACGGAGATAAACTGCTAAATTTTGTATTATGAAAATTTTCAAAGCAGCGCCATCTAAAGTACCTTTTGCTATCATAACTTTTTAAAAACCCGATTAGTCGATTTTAAGTTATCTTGTGAGCACTTCGTTTTTAATCATTAGTACCAGTTTGATTCAATAGATGTCATTTCATGTATCTTACGTAAAGGCGATAAGTTCTTCTTGAACACAATAAATTCATATATATTTTGATAGAGAGCACGGATTGCAATGAAACAAAAACTAATAAAATAGATACGTCTAAGTTACGCACATCTCATCTTCTCATCATCATCTCTCTCATCTTGTGCATTAAAACTAACCACATTGGTTTTGTAATTTTCACGTGATACTTAAACAAACAACCATAGCCGAAGACTCACAGACTGCAGACAAACAGACAAAAATTCTAAAAATAGTAGAAATGGGTTCTGTTTGTTATCTATTAAAAAATATTTAGAAAAAAAAAATAGTAGGGGTGCCTACTATTTTTTTTTCTAAATATTTGCAATGTACAGAAATGCCACGTCTACAGATTTATTATAGATATACGTGGGATACTCAGAAAGTTTTGCGACACTAAAAAAAATTGTTCTACAGGTACATATATTTTTATTAAATCTTTTCAAAGTACTCTCCACCAGCCTCTATACAAAGATTCATGCGTCTGAACCAGTTTTCAAAACACTTTTTCCAGTCCGCCGCAGACACCTCGTTTACAGCCTGCTCGAACGTAGTCAGCGCATCTTCCGGCGACGAAAATTGTATCCCCTTGAGCTGATTTTTTATTTTTGGAAATAAAAAGAAGTCACACGGTGCTAGATCAGGGCTGTAAGGAGGGTGACCCAGGAGTTTGATTGGTGTACTGTCCAGGAAGTCCCTCGTTTTGAGCGCGGTGTGTGCAGGCGCATTGTCGTGGTGGAGCAGTAGTCCGCGGAGCCCTGTGTTTGGTCGCTTGTTGCTCACAACAGAAAAAACTTCTGGTAAACATTTGGTAGTATACCATTCGGCGTTGATGCTTCTTTGATCTCTTAAGGGAATTGAGGCCAAGTGGCCAGTCAAATTAAAAAAGCTGGCGATCAAAATCTTCCCCCCGCTTCGAGATCGCTTCACTTTGGTAGGCGTTGGTTCATTTTGAAACACCCAAACTGTCGACTGGCGCTTAGTTTCTGGATCGTATTGATAAATCCAGGACTCATCACCTGTTACGATGTCGTAAACACGCTGAGACGAGCCTGCTTCAAATTTGTTCAGCATATCACGACACCATTCCACCCGGGCCTGCTTCTGAGCGTCGGTGAGGTAGTGCGGCACCCAGCGCGATACTATCCTCCTCACGCGAAGATGCCCGTGTAGAATCTCGTGAACGCTTCCCGATCCAATGAATCTCCTGATATGTAATTCGCCTATTATCTTGTATTAAATTTTTCACTGCTAGCACGTTTTCTTCCGTAATAGCCGTCAAAGTGCGACCGCTTGTTTCTTCATCCCCCAAGGTTGGTCGACCGCGCCTAAATTCGTTATACCAACGATACACGGTTGCCTTGGAGGGGCCTTCATCCATAAATGCCATTTGAAGTCTATCGAACGATTCATCCGGTTTCAGGCGACACTTGATATCGTAAAAAATCATAGTTCTAAAATGTTCCCGGCGCAGATCCATTTTTCAGTAAGACACGATACTTTGAATTGCCTCGCAAAAAATGTGGAGGGAAATTTTGAAAATGGAACACACATAATTTTACTTACAAGTAATCATATTTTCGAAAAAGATTCTAACTGGCCAGTCTCCCATATATAAAAACTATTTATCGCAATACTTTCTGAGTGGCCTGGTAGGTATAGAATTTATTTTTCATCCCACCATCTCGGAAAGAGTATTTTTAATCTTCAATATCTGAGTGGAAAAGCCGTTTTTATTCTCTAGAGGATAAAGTAAATTGAATTTAGAACATCGTGTGCACTGAGTTTGTGAATTAAAAAAAACATTAAACCTATTTACTGCTACCTCTATGGTGCCGAATATATCATACAACTTTTTTTTAATTTGTTAAAAACTCAGACTCGGAACCTTCTTGGTGTTCTTTTTTCAATTTGCTTTGTACGCGGTTCTTTACGCGGCATTTTTTCACGTCATTGTTAAACCTTATATTAAAAACAAGAAACTTGAAAACAAATGAAAAAACTAAAATGAGTGATTCTAGCGACGAGTTAGTTTGCTTGACGCCAACAGAATTGACTGAAACTGTTAATAATGCGCAAATGAGCTTTCTCCCTCAACAATCACGCGAGAAGTATTTAAAACAGTACGATATGTTCAACACGTGGCGACTAGCAAAAGGAGCCAAAACTTTCTCAGAAAACGTTTTGCTGGCATATTTTATAGAATTATCCGAGAACAAGAAAGCAAGCACTCTATGGAGTACGTATTCGATGCTAAAAGCAACAATAAAGATGAAAAAAGACAAACATATCGATACCTATCCTAAATTAGTGGCATTTTTAAAAAGAGCCTCATCTGGTCATCAACCAAAAAAATCGAAGGTTTTCACAGTATCTGATATTGAAAAGTTTCTTAACGAAGCACCCGATTCCGTATATTTGGCGGCAAAAGTAAGTCAGTTGCACATTCAGTATCTACTTAAGTATATTAATCTCAATTAAATAGTATACTTAGTAGATGTTGATAGGCATAATTATGCGTTCATATCAATTTTATTCATTTATCTACTACAATACTCTTTACGTTACAGGTTGTTCTTATTATTGGAACGGAGCATGTCGAACTAATGAACTAACACAACTTAATGTCAAAAACATTGAGAAACATTCAGATGACTTACTATTAATTAATTTACCTAATACAAAGACAAAAAGAGACCGCAACTTCGTCATTCGCAAGGAATACGTAACGATTGTTGAGAAATATCAAGCCTTACGCCCGCCTAACACTCCAATCAATCGATTTTTTCTACAGTATCGCAATGGAAAGTGTGTTAGACAGCCTATGGGTACTAATAAAATTGGCAGTATCCCACGAGAAATAGCAACATTTCTTGAACTTCCAGAACCCCTGTTGTACACGGGTCATTGTTTCCGACGAACTTCAGCCACACTTTTGGCTGATTCCGGAGCTGATCTCCTGTCCCTTAAGCGCCACGGAGGCTGGAAGTCCAATGCAGTTGTAGAGGGATACATAGAGGATTCCATCCAAAATAAGTCTAAAATATGTGAAGGCATCGTAGGAGCCATTACACTGAAAGAGCCTCAATCGGATCCTTGGACTGGACCTTCTACATCAAAAATAAGCCGTTATGAAACACCTAACCATCTCCCTCTCTCTCCAACATTCACGCCAAGGGAATCCGATGAATCGGTACAACTATTAAGTATGACAGATAGTTTACCGAAAAACAGTACACAAGTGACTAACACCAATTTTACAGTACCAAACAAAAATATTACACTCAATTTAAATAACTGTAGCAACGTTACTTTAAAATTTTCTTAATTATACCTTAGTATTATTTTGTTATAATTTAAAGATTATTCTGTAATACTTACCTGTCATAATGTAGTAATTAATACCTAAACTGAAATAAAAGTGTACCTATCGTGTGATTATAAACGTTTTTTTTTTTGCATTTAGTCATTTCCTCGCTGAGGTGGAATGAAAAGTTACGTGTTGCACTCGAGTGCAAAGATTTTTCACCTCGTGCTCTTTTGATTCCCTCGCTAACGCTCAGGATTCTAATTTTGAATCACTCGCTGCGCTCGTGATTCAATTTTAGAATCCTTCGCTTGCTCGGTCATCAAAATTGAACACGCGGTTAAAAAGCAACTTTGCACTCTTGTATAACAAATATATAAATAAAATAAAAATAAAATAAAAATAAAAATAACTATTTCACAATTATTTTTATTTTGATCGCAATGCTTGTTTGAATAATAAAAATATAAATAAATAAAAAAATAAATATATATTCGGACTCCAGCTCAAGTTGATTATATGCACTTGCCAGACGATAGTGACAGTGAAGACGAAATTTCGACAAAATTCTCTGAGTCTAGCTCAAGTTTCCAAAAGAAAATGCATCAGAATTTCCAATCCTCTGATTGAAAAGTAGTTACCTAATAACGAATCAACACTCCCAACTTCCACAAGCGTCACAATTGAAGTATTTGGGAGCACTCGGGATGTTGGGAATACAGAGTCCAGGAAATAAACAGCTGTTCACGGTTCCAAGTATTTAATCCAACTGGCACTCACAAGGTCGAGAGCGCTCGGCTACATTTCGACTCCTACCTACATATTCATAATAATACTTAACAATAATTTATATCTACCTTAATCCTAATACATCACACCTCACCACTTAATTTCTGAGTTAGTGATCACACACAAAAATATAAACAATATAATAATAACAACATACCATTTTTTTTCTTAACAGTGTTTGGTTACTTAAACTTATGTACTCAAAGTTACAGCTTCTTTTAAATATATACTGAATTAACTCTAAATCTAATTACGGGTTTACGAGTACGCTTGGGTCGATCCTCCGGTGGTGTTGGCGGTGGTAATCCTGGCTTTGATACGGCTTCGACACCACATTCCGTATCTAGCCTCTCTGTTTCACCCTCCCTAATCAAATTCGGCTCATTTTCCTCCCCTGGTCCATCAGGTATAGGGACCACATCGTCCGCCTGTGACTTTTGAGTTGGTGAGAGTGGCAAACTTTCTGAGACTGTACTATCAGAACCCATGAAGTCGGACATACGAGACCTACGTTTTACCTGATCTATGTGTTTCCTAGTTACTCGTCCGTCACCGTTATTTACGATATATTCGCGCGACCCTGCTCTTGCTTGGATTGTACCTTTCAACCATTTGTCCCCTAACGCACCGTTTCTCATCCACACTTCGTCTTGTGGTGCTAAATCTCGTAAAGCGCCACCGGAATTTTGTACCTGACGTTGTTGTGCTGCTCGCACCCGATCGTCTAGAGCGCGGTCAGCGCGCAACAAATCTAAACGACTTCGTAATGACCGCCTCTGTAACAACATCGCAGGTGTATCCCCGGTCGTACTTTGGACTGTGTTCCTATAATTTAGTAGGAATGTTTGTAAAGCGGCATCTATGTCTTTGTTTTCCCTGTAGGCTTTTTTAATAGCTGATTTGCATAACTTCACGGCGTTTTCCGCGGCACCGTTTGACGAAGGATGGTAAGCCGGTGAAAAGCACTGTCGTATGCCATTATTTTTTAAGAAAGAACAAAATTCTACACTTGTGAAAGGAGGGCCCTGATCTGACACTACTTCTACTGGAAGACCAAATCGCGCGAAAGTGCTACGTAAAACGCGAATAACCTGTTGTGCGTTTGTACGTGGCATTTCAAAAACTTCTAACCACTTGGAACTTGCATCAATTAAAATCAAAAATGTGCTACCATGGTATGGTCCTAAGAAATCTATGTGTAGCCTGCTCCACGGCTGTATGACGTAAGGCCAAGGCTGCGGCGGCGCTCGCGGTGGAGCCGCGCTCTCTATCGCACACGTCTCACAGCTGTGGCACAATGCTTCTACGTCACTATCAATGTTCGGCCACCATACATAACTACGCGCTAATGACTTTGTTTTGACGATACCTAAGTGACTAATATGTAATTGCTTTAATATATCCTTTCGTAATACTTGCGGTATTACCATTCGGTATCCCCACATTAAACACCCGCGTTCGACATACAATTCATGACGTCGAGAAAAATAAGGTTTAATTGACTCATCTGTACAGGACAACGGCCAACCGGATTGCACGTATAGAAGTATTCTACTCAACATAACATCTTTAGTTGTTTGTTTCCTAACTTCGCTGTGTGTCACTGGCAGAAAATCCTCCACAAAATTAACATAAGTGACCTCCGTACTCACACTCGGCTGTTTACCTTGTGGTAGTCTGGATAAAGCATCGGCGCAATTTTTCTTTGATGACACATATTCTATTTCGTAATTATAACCTGACAATAGTATTGCCCACCGCTGCAACCGCGATGCTGCCATTACAGGAATGCCTACCTTATCACCGAAAATGTATGTTAATGGTTTATGGTCCGTTCTTAAAACAAACTTACGCCCGTATAAATACTGATGGTATTTTCTGATACCGAAAACAATCGCGAGTGCCTCTCTGTCTATTTGTGAATATCCCCGCTCGGCCGTGCCTAATGAACGCGACGCATACGCTATCGGTCGCTCCCCGGCCGCTGTGACGTGCGACAGCACAGCGCCGACCCCGACGCTGCTGGCGTCGGCAGTCAGCACGAGCGGTAGGTCTGGTGAATAATGCACCAGCACCTCACTTGAAGCTAGTTGCTGCTTTACCTTCCTGAACGCGTCATCACATTTTGTACACCAGTTGAAGGGTACATCTATCCGGAGTAGTCTATATAAAGGCGAAAGGATTGTACTAACGTTCTTAAGGAATTTGGCATAGTACATTGTCATACCGATAAATGCTCGCAACTCCGATACATTCGCGGGGGCGGGTGTATCAATTATTGCCTTAACTTTATCAGCACACGTTTGTACCCCATCTTTGCTTATTATATGACCCAAATAACTTATCTTTTTAGAAAAGAAACTACATTTTTCTTTTTTTACTTTGAGACCACTTGACTGTAATCGGTCAAAGACCTTATATAAATTGCTCATGTGTTCTTGAGTTGAAGCCCCCGTAATTATAATATCATCCAAAAATACACCCACACTAGGCAAATCGGCGAACAATTGTTCTAAACGTCTTTGAAATATTCCGGGGCTCGAGGATAACCCGTATACTAAACGATTGAACATAAACATACCTTTATGCGTATTTATAACCGTTTATTTCTTTGATTCGTCTAGTTCTAACTGCGCATAGGCTTGCGATAAATCAATTTTACTAAAATATTCCCCTCCATGTAAACGGGCTAACAAATCTTCTACTCGCGGCAAGGGATAACGGTCGACTTCCAAAACCTTGTTTAAAGTTATTTTATAATCTGCACAAATTCTGATAGTACCGTCTTTTTTTACCACGGGTACGATCGGTGTTGCCCAATCTGAGCGGTCCACAGGCGTGAGGATGCCGTCCCGCACGAACTGGTCCAGCGCGCGCTCCACCGGCTCACGCAGCGCGTACGCCAGCGGGCGCGCGCGCATGAACACGGGCCGCGCTCCCGACCGCACGTGGATGCTTACCGCGCCACCGGTGAATCGACCCAACCCGTCCGCAAACACCTCACAATATCTGGAACTAAATTCAGACATGTCAAACTTTTTGCTTTGAATACTATTAACCGACACTAACCCGTCCGTGACGTCAGCAAATAACTGTATTTTTAATTCGGCCATCCACTGTCGACCGATTAATACAGTTTTTCCACCATTGACTACATATAAATCTAATTGTTTACATTCGTTTTTGTACCTAACCTGCGGCTTAATAACTCCCAAAGGCTTTACCATTTCCCCTGTATAATATCTTAGCCTCAGATTACAGGAATCGATTCGTAAATCGCTAAACCATTTTTTGTATGTATGGTAATTTATACATGATATGGCACTACCCGTATCACACTCCATCTTTAAATCTGTTCCGTGCACTTTCAATACTAAATATATTGGCGGACACTGAGCTATGGATAAATTATTAATATCGACAGTCATTACCTCGTCGCTCCGCTCGTCCTCCGACAAGCTATCTGTATTTTTAACTTCATACAGATGATGATGTCCCACTTCTAGTGGACACACACGTCGAAGGTGTCCTTGCTTATTGCAGACTCGACAAACGTATCGTGTAAATTTACACTTCGTAGGATCATGCAATGCACCACACGCATTGCATGGTTGGTCTCGCCGAGCTCGCTCCACGGGTGCGGACGCTGCCCGTGACCCGTCCACATGACGCGGCCTGTACGCGCCGCCGCCGCCACCGCCGCTGCCGCTGCTGCCGCCGCCGCGCCGCTGTCCGTTCCCCGCGTCCCGGCGTCTGTCACCGGCCGCGCCAGCCGCCGCCGGTCTATACCGCACATCCCCGCGGAGTCCAACTTGACTTGTAGACGCCATCGCTAGACAATCACTCGTTGTGTTCGTCTTTTCCATGTACTTAGTGCCACTGTCGACAACTGCTGCATTTTTTTCTGCTGCTTCCATACTCATGGCCATACTATAAGCTTTGGTATAGTCCAGTTTATCCTCGGCGAATAAGCGCTGTCTTATTATTTCGCTATTTATCCCGCACACAAACTGATCCCGAATGCTTTCTTCGAGCCAGGTCCCAAACTCACAAGATTTGGTCATTTTCTTCAAAACAGCCATATATTCTGCAATACTCTCGTTCACGTTTTGTTTCCGTTGGTGAAATTTGAATCGCTCTGCTAACACACTCGGTTTTGGCTGTAGGTGTTTTTCCATGATGGCCGTTACATATTCAAATGTCTTTGTGCTTGGTTTATGCGGAGTGCACAAATTAACTAATAACTCGTAACTTTCCGCGCCCATTACCGTTATCAGCGTTGCCACACGCAAATCATCTTTGATTTCGTTGACCACAAAATAATTTTCAAGACGCTCAACGTACAATTTCCAGTCGTCCGATTGTACTTTGAACTCTCCGATTTTGCCGATAGTCATTGTAATAGTTTATGCTAACACGTTCACAAAAACAACACGAGTTACACACGAAGGTTTTTAAAGTCCTCGTCGCCACTGAAGTATTTGGGAGCACTCGGGATGTTGGGAATACAGAGTCCAGGAAATAAACAGCTGTTCACGGTTCCAAGTATTTAATCCAACTGGCACTCACAAGGTCGAGAGCGCTCGGCTACATTTCGACTCCTACCTACATATTCATAATAATACTTAACAATAATTTATATCTACCTTAATCCTAATACATCACAACAATATCAAAAACTAAAAGATATAACTGGATTTCACGAGATTTAAGTCCAATGTTTAGACCATGGAACAGAGTGCAGCGTGTTGCAAGACAGCCAAGTCTATTATATTATTTTGAACAACTTTTCAGGGAGAAAATTATAGTTTTTCTGACAAATTACACTAATAATTATATAAACCAAAAGAATAAAATAGGAAACGTAACAAGTGAAGAGATAATAGTTATTTGTGCAACAAGAGAGCAAAGTCGTTTTTTGCTGCGAGTGCTGATTTTGAATCCTGAGTGTGGCGAGGGATTCAAAGGCATTAGATGCAAAAAACTTTGCTCTCGTGTAACACACATAACTTTTCACTTCAGCAGCGAGTACACTGTGCGTCGTTGGAAGTGGATGGGCGTGGGAGAGACCAAGGATCCGAGGTCGAATTCAGACTTATTGTTTCCACTACACGCTTACAGATTTTCGACTTATTTTCTATTGAGTCTTCAATATAGCCTTCTGCAACCGTATTGGACTTCCACCCGCCGTGACGTTTTAAAGTGGTGAGATCGGCTCTGGAATCAGCCAAGAGCGTTGCCGAAGTTCTCCGATAGCAGTGACCCGTGTATAGCTGAGGCTCTTCCAGTTTTAAGAACGTGGCAATTTCTCGCGGTATAGCACCTATTTTATTTACTCCCATAGGCTGTCTTGAGCATTTATTATTATGGTATTGTATGAAAAATCGGTCGGTTTTTATATTGGCTGGACGTAAATTTTGGTATTTTTCTACAATAGTTAGATATTCTTCGCGTACGACAAAATACCTGTCAAGGTTTGTCTTCGTATTTTTCAATTTTACTAACAGTAATTTATCTGAATGCTTTTCGATATTATTAACTGTTAGCTGTAATAGCTCGTTATTGCGACACGCTCCACTAATTCCTATGATCAGTGCAACCTGTAATGAAAATATTATATAATTAATATGCACAATTTAACATTTACAGCATCTTTTCCATATCGTAATAAATATTTTAACACTAAGCCAGACTAGGATTTATTGCGCCTCCAAAAATTAGTAGTAGGCAGTAAGTACCTTTATACATAACAGTCTACACACAAATTTTGATAACTAACAACATAGATTTATAGGTACCACTTACTTTAGCGGCAAGAAAATTGCAGTCCGGAGCTTCATTAACAAATTTTTCTATGTTAAGGGTCGTGAAAATTTTGGACTTTTTAGCCTTATGCCCAACTGACATTCTTTTTAGAAAAGATACGACTTTTGCGCATGTTTCAATATGCACGTTATGTTTTGTTTTTAAAGTAGCTTTCAACATTGAGTAAATATTCCACATTGTAGATGATCGCCTCGTCTGTGATAAATCTAAAAAATAAGATAGCAACACCGTCTCCGAAAACCTGCTTGCGCCCTTTTTAAGTCTCCATTCATTGAAAACATGGTATGCTTTCAGTATGTCTCGCGATACTTCTCAGGTAAGAAACTTAATTCTGCATTAATAACTTGTTATGTTAACTCTTCCGGTGTTAAAATACTGTTCTCGTCACTAGTTTCACTCATGTTTTACGATTACTTTAATATTTTTGAATGAATGAATGAATGAAAATATTTATTTCAGACTAGCACACATGAAATAATACAAGTCCATATTATGTTAGTAGGTAGATACTTACAGCTATGTTAGTAGAATTTAAAATTATTATTATTTTGGACATGCATGAGCGACCAGTGCCTCAGGATATGGCTGTCCACTCTGTCCGACACCACGCTCAGAAGCGTGTTGGTGCTGCCCTTAACCCGAGACCGCAGGGAGGCCGTTCTTTTGCGAAGCACCGCCTGGAAGCCGTCCGTGCTGTGGTCGGCGAACATGCCGGAGGCACTGCACCTCCATGGGAGCCCCAACAAACCCCTGAACGCGTTGTTATACTGGACGCGCAGAGCATTGCAGGCTTTCTTAGTGTAATTGCTCCACAGGCTGCACGTGTATAACGTTTGGCAATAACTTTTGAAGAGTGTGACTTTAACGTCACGTGAGCATCGCGCGAACCTGCGAGAAAGCATGTTACCCCTTACCGACAATGCCCTGCGCTCCCTATCCATGTCCATATCATCATTCAGTTTCTCATTGACCCAGTGACCCAAGTACTTAAATTTGGACACTTGCTGTAGGACGGTTCCACTTAGTGTGATCGGAGGAACAGGGTAGGTTTTAGACCCAGCCTTAAAAACTAGCAGCTCGCTCTTCTGAACATTGTACTTGAGCCCATGGGCCATTGCATATCGTTCACATATGGTCAATAGTGACCTCACGGAACTGATAGAGGGGCCCAGCAGTACCATGTCATCAGCATAACTAATATTGTTCGTAAAAACACCATCCACTGAACAGCCGACACCAGCACTGCTGAGCTCCTCAATCAGTCCATTTACATATAAATTAAATAGGGTAGGTGAGGTTAACCCCCCCTGCCTTACTCCACACTCCATCCTATATTCATCCGAGCATTCGCCCGCCCACCTGACAAAATTGCTTTGGTTGTCATACCAATATCTAAATAAATTGATGATCTCTACAGGCAGCCTAGTATCGAGTCTCATCTTTCTCCACAGAATATTGTATGACACCATGTCAAATGCTTTTGACAGGTCCAGGAAACAGGCGTATACGGGTGTTCCTCTGTCAGTATAGTACTGGACAGTATGCTTAAGACACAGTACGGCAGATTCTGTGGATAGCCCAGGTCGGAATCCGAACTGAGCGTCATGCAAAGAGACATGTTGGCTTAAATGTCTGTTAAGCACACCATCCAGCACCTTACCTAGGGTCGTGGCCAGAGATATAGGTCTATAGTTTGCCTTTTCCGATGCGTCGCCCGTCTTATTTTTAATTATAGGTACTACTATGGTTTTCATAAGATCGTCTGGTAGGAAGTTATGACGAATACAGAAAGTAAACAACATGGATAGGACCCTAGGCAGATGAACACCCGCATTTTGCAGATGCTCGATGCTGAGACCATCATGTCCCGGTGACTTGCCTCTGGTCATCTGCTTAATAACCTTATCAACCTCCGCATAGGTTACTTTAACTGGAGGGTCATCAGTACCGCGTTTCCCAGCATCGAGCATCATTTCGCCCTCTTCCGGTTTCAAAAGTGGTTCCACTCTAAAGTGATTCCTAAATAGGTTAGCCACATCACGAGGAGTACTTATCCCCTCTACACTGGCTGGGAGACTCACCTTTGGCTTAAGTTTGTTTGTAGACTTCCAAAACTGACTGAAATTCTTAGACTTATGATGTTCGGCAACTATATCCATCTTTATTTGATCTTTATGATTAAGACAATACTTCAGTTTGGCTTTAAAATCTTTTCTAGAGCTATGCATGGCCTCATAGAGCATACCCGACTTAGGCTTACCATATGTACACCACTCTTGGAAATGGAACCTAGCCTTTTGATGTGCATCCCGAATATGTTTATTCCAACCCGTGATGTGGCGCCCCCTTACAGGTTTGCTTTTATGGCTCGATACAGAGGCTTCTATAAGCACTTTTAGGATATCACGGTACAACCTATTAATTACATCTCTATGCTCAATATTATTACATATCAGCACAACGGTTGAGATCATCAGGAAAGTCAATATATTTTAATTTACTGTGACATATTTTATGGTAATTTTCTATTTGGAATCGATCTCTATCCCCCCATAGAACACCATCAATTACCTTATTGCTATTATTCACACAACTATCCATAAGCGTCTTGGGTGTGCATTTACCTAAATTAATTACAATTTGTATCGGCAGATGATCAGACCAAAACACATTGTGATGAATTTTCACACTTTCAACAGTTTTTCTAGCCGCTAATGAGGTCACACAGTGATCAAGCCACCTCCTACATCCGTGGCTATCGCTAACATACGTATATGACGCTGCAGGCAAGAGTTCAGAGTCCACTATACACAGTTGTTGCTCACTACAATATTCCTTAAGCTCATCATAGAAGGGCATGCCAGGATGCGCATTAAAATCACCCAACAAGTAAACCAAGTCCACATCTTCATTTTCGATAATCGCATACATTTCACCCAGACATGCTGAGAACTCGCCTAGATTTTCACGTTCATCAGTAGGCATGTACACTGATAATATTATCATAGATCTATCACTCGTAGTGACCTTAATACCCGCTAAACGAACACTTCTACACTGAATTACGGAGACACATGGAAACAAACTCCTACGCCATAGGAGCGCGACGCCACCGTACGGCCGTCCACGTAAAACTCCCGAAGACAGGTCCACAGCCGTATTACCGGTATATGAAAATTCCGAGTCTATTGTTCCTAGCACTGGAATATCATGGTGTAGCAACCAAGTCTCTTGAAGTGCAACTATGTCCGCCGACTTACATAGTTTCCTCACACACTCCATTGAGCGCGCAAGACTTTTACAATTAAAACTTGAAAAATTACAGTACCTGTTTATAACTGCACTAGCCATTATTTAGGTCTTGTTCTTCCTTGCCTTTCACTTTGGGTTTCGAGAAATCCACGAAACGCCTAAACAATACGCCGTCAGGCCAAAAGTTTTCATCTAGAAATATGTCTAATTTGTGTTTAGGTACAAACACTTTGTATGCGTCATAACCTTTATCACTTTTCATAACTAGTTTGTTTACTGTAACATGCACTTGAGACTTATTGTACACATGCTCACTTATATCATTATGGGTAGCACACTTGTCAACGTTGTATATAAACAACGGTATCTTTATGTCGGCCGCCTTAAAATTCCCCTTCGGTTCTGCGGCTGCGGCGCCTTTTCTTCCTACGATTCTGTTTCTAAGCCTTTTCCTCTGAACTACTTTCCATTCTTCCGTTATATTTCCGGTTTTCCATTCGCCCGGAGCCTTAACTACGTCTGCCAAGGTCGCTCGGGATTCCAGCTGGCCTATTCGCTGTTTTGATTGCGCAGAACCATAGTCCGTTTGCGACATCGGCGACCCTGCGCGCACAAAAGTATTACGCGACAAAGGTGGTTTTGTTTGCGCATTGATTGGAGTGTCAGTCGCTTCCCTAGTCATCGTATTCTCTGCATTAAATACCGGTTTCGACATTCGTGGTGTTGAAGGCGCACAGGAGTTGTTTACACCTAACCGACCGTTAGTCATACCGCCATCTGGTTTTATTTTTTCTTGATCCGATTTAACAGATGTTTCATTTGGTGATCCAACAGTATTTATCAATGAAGTATTGCCATTTTTGGGACTAGATTGGGAAAAATGCTGCAGTCCCATCGGTCCACTGTCACAATGATACTCATTTTGTCGACGACAGCCTCTTTTCAAATTAACGTTGCAATATTCGTCATTGAAACTTATGGTTGATGTTTTTATGACATCTACACTTCTTTGCAAGGCGTTGAATGTTTCTATTTTGACGTAACTGTCCTTGACCGCCTGTAGTTCCTGCCTTAACACCAAAATATCCTTGAGGAGTCGTGTCACATCTACATGGTCGAATGTGATTGGAGGTAACCTCTGAAGGTCACGGGCCACAAAAACTGGAACAAGCTCGGGATCAGTCTGCTTCAGAAGCGTTATAATGTCCTCGATGTCCCGCTGCGATTTCTTATCTCCTTTGCGAGTCTTCAATTGCTGGCCCAACGGAATTGAGTCAAACAGTAACTTTTTTGCACTGAGGATTTCTTCAGACGAAAACGCCGTAATACATATTTGACTTAAACTGCCCTCGTCCATCACATCAAGTTTGTTTTTCACAAAAGCCAGCACTTCACAAATTACTAAGTTACAACCCGAACATTTGATTACATTAGACGCCATTGTCACAAGTTGTCACGACGGTGCGTACGCAGTCTAACACACGCTCGACGCTAACGAGGCGCGCGCGGTGACTGGCGACTTTTTAACTCATTCAACTCTTTACGCCAGCCACGAAATTTTAGTACCGCTCTATTTTATTCCGAAATAGCACCCATGATATTTTATTACTCAAAATATATTACGTGACATTATTGAAACTAGAAATAAATATTTACAGGTTAAATATTAGTTTTATTTGCAGTAAATACTTATTTTCGTTTAAATACAACAATAAGTAAAAAATTCAATAAATTACATTAAAATACATAATTATCTTTTTGCAAAATTTCTTTAGTTAACTTAGTACGAAATTCCGAACGTGTTTGTCTTTGAGATCGAATTCAAAATCGGAACTTCGAAATGACTGGTCTTTGTCTCTCTCTCTTTTTAATGGCGGGAAAGAGATAGTGTGAATGTTTCGAATTGTATGATTAACCCAAGGCTGAATAAGATATTCGTGGCTTTCTGAAAACAAAAATTAAAAAGTTACTTTGTCTCACTGATTTCAGGCAGCAAAACCTACATGTTTGAGCTACTGAAGTGAAAAATTATTTATCGGAATACTTCTCTTCAGTGGGTATGTGGTATTACCCAGAAGATATATGTATTGGTAGAATGCTGCAGACTGTGGGAACCGAATAGTTTACAATGCATTGAATGATGATTGCGATCATTTGCAATTTCGAAGAATTATTGCAACTTCTCTTCTAGAAACATATCGTAGAACAGACAACACAAAATCAGGCCGCACTTCACAAAATGATCACAAAAGTTCTCGGTATGATGATAACACTAGACAACTGTCTAGCGCCATCTCTTACCCACTCTCGGAATAATACTAAAACATTCCTGCACTAACAGCTCATGGTAACCCACCAGGCATCTTGTAAAATGTAATGAAAAGCAGTTCAGGTGTGTGATTTGCAACAAGAAAACCAATTTCTCGTGTAAAACGTGTGAAGGCACATTACGTCCAAAATAATGTTTTGAAACATACCATACGAAATATATTTTTATTTTCAAAGTTTTTTTTTTATATCTTTAAATTTTTTCCTCATGATTTTGTGTATAAATAAATAATTATAAAGGCACTTCGTATTTTTATTTCATTTACTTGAAGAAGTAGTACATATTACTAACGTCCTTTTAATAGGACATTTTTCCCGGTTTTCCAATAGGAGAATATTTTTTTTTGCATTTTTCCTAATAATCTGATCATATGAGGATACAAATATTTGAATTTCATTGCAATCTGATACAAAAAGTCTATTCAGTAACAAGTGGGTTAAGTTATAAAATATTAATCGCTCTCTTACAACAGTCTACTGGGACATGTGCATCTTGGTACCAAGACTACGCTAATTTCCCTAGCCTAACCTAGGACGTCCTAGCACCTCGTGGTCTTAAACTCACTACCCTGACTTCACTCCCTAGCTTCACGTCTCACCCCGTCCGTGATCTCAAAGTAACTGCCATGAGTTCCCTTAACATTCCTTTATCTCCAACCACTCTCAAAATACCACGTCCTGCCTATCGCCTTTTTAACCGACTTCAAAAAAAAGAGGAGGTTCTCAATTCGGTTGTATGTTTTTTTTTTTTTGTTACCTCATATCTCCGTCATTTATGAACCGATTTGAAAAATTATTCTTTTATCTGAATGGATCTACTTCCCGATTGGTCCCATAGAAATTTCATCAAAATCGGTTCAGCAGTTTGGTTTTGAAATCAAAATAACTGGAAAAAATGTCATCCAAGTAAAAGAAATTGCGAAATTGATACTTGACAAGGATTTGTGTGTGATACGATAACTAAAAAGGGTAAAATAAAAACTTTTTTTGCAAAAAAAAACCGACTTCCAAAAAAAACACTAAAAAAGTGGAAAATAACTTCACTTTCGGAAGTCGGTGACTATTGTTTGTTTCAATGACTTTTTTGCCCGATGTCTCAATTGTTTTCAAGGTTTGCTTGGGTCCAGCTCAAAACGTGGCAACCAGATGTGGCGCTAGTATTGTGGAATACACTTACAAATCTAGTATTCTTATCGTTTCTTAAGAATTTGTTGAAACATTAGCTTTCATCAGTAGTACGCTTCCCATTAAATAAAGAATTTATGCTTTCGCAAGTGGTCCAATATTGCTTTACAATTCTAAGAAGGAAAGGGACTTTTATTATTAATTACGGTTGTCAGGCTGTCAAGACATAAAAAAAAGGTTTAATGTGTTTGTAAGTGTCCCGATACCGTGTGATGATTTTTAAATAATTATCGACCAAGATATTTGCTTAATAATTAAGAGTACTTGACAAACAGTCACACAGTCCATTGCTGGATTATTGATAAAACTTCACTAAGCTGCAACGTCGTGTGTGTCTTCTGCGATGCATTACATCAACGCCACAATTAACAGATTGCAGTGGTTCGTCATTCTCACTAGAAGTACGTGTAGCAGCAGAGTCCAAGTTCGTGCCATGGTTGTCATTTAGAGCCGATTCGAAATCCTTAATAGCACAGGTTCAACGTGAAGTGCAGATTCAGTGTCCGAGGGTAGGGCCGGGTCATCATGAGGAGCGGTTTTGGACTCCATGATAAGAAACAAGCGTTATTCGCAGTATACTGGAATATTGTAGCGCGGTATTAAACCCTTTTTATCAGGTATACTCTGATCGGATAGACCGCGTTCAGAAAAAGCTACTCGGATAACAGATGCCGTATACTGAACTCGTATAACTCCAGGTTGAATTATTATAAAATGAAGTCATTTTAAGTGCACGAAGGAAATCTTTGGATTTGATGTTTCTCTATAAATTAATTAATGGTCATATAGATTCTCCCGAGCTGCTATAAAAAGTGAATATTAGAACTTTCGTTCTACCTAATAGTCGAACTAACCTGGGTCATTTTTCGCCAATATGCTGCATGCTTTCTCTTGCTAACTCCATTCGTAGCGAAATAGAAGATGTCTTTTCTGGTTCTGAAGCTTCAGTGAGAAGAAAGCTCAGAAACTTAATTGTGTCAATATTTAATGTTATGTTTTGAATTTTAATTTGATTAGATTTGTATTTTAATCTGAGTAATTTTTTTTTTGGCCTTATTTTATTGATTTCAATTTGTTTGTGATTTAATGTTTTATTGATTTTAATATTTATTTTTGACTGTATTTCGATTCAATTTTTGTTTTAATCTGATTTAATTTTTATTGTTTTTTTTTTCTTTTCATTTTTATTTATTTCAATTGTTTTGTGATATTTTAATTTATATTTTAATTTGGTTTACTTTTTATTGGTTTTAGTTCGATTGTGATTAATTTAATTTTAATTAGCGTTGATTTAATTTAGTTTTATTTGTGTTTTTGATTGATTCTTCTTTATTTTTTTTAATGTTTTTTTTTCTTAAGATTTTTTTCTGTTGTATCGTTTTTGTGCTCTTTGTGATTGTACATCAGTTTTGTGAATTACATTATTTCCTTTCCTTTCCAAATTGCTAGTAATGTTGCAGAAGTCCTTCTAAAGGCGTTACCGGTATAATTAGCCGGATTTTCCAATTTCAAGAACGTGGCTATTTCTTTTGGTACACTACCGATTTCTTAACGCCAACGATTTGCCGCATGCATTTACCGTTTTGGTACGTCTGAAAGAATCTGTTACTTTTTGCGTTTGTAATTCTTAGAGCTTGATACTTCTTGACAAGATTGCGAAAAACTCACCATGTATGGTGCATGTACGGGGGATTTTGGTTTTGGTGTCGGGTATCATGACAAGCAATAAGTTTCTATAGTTTTCGATATCGCTCACATTTATGTTGGCTAATTCTTGTCGTCTGCACGCCCCACATATACCAAAAATTTATATTGCCTGTAATAAAATACAAATCATTTAAGTAAGTAATTAGCTTTATTTAGTACAACTTTATTTAGCTTTATGTAGTCCTGTAAAGGTAAATGACCAAAATAATTAATTATCAATTATAGGTACTTACCTACTAAACTAAACATTGCCTAATAAACTATTATAGCAAATAAGTAAGTGCCTACAAAAAGGTTTAAAGTAAAGAAAAGTTTTAAAAACGTACTTTAGTTACTAAATATTTTTCATCTGGCGCGTCATTAAGGAATTTTTCTACGATAGCTGCAGCGAATACTTTTGATTTCTTGCTTGTATAGCCATCTGACTGTCGTTTCAAAAATACATGTAGTTTTATGTATTTTGTTAAATTTATATCATTAGAGTGGTGGAGAGTTAGAGTGGTTTTTAACATCTATATATATAAAACAAAGTCGGGTTTGTTACAACACTTATAACTCTAGATCTGCTGGACCAATTTTCATGGTTATTGATTTGTTGTATTTGTCTCTGCCTAGAATAGCAGAATAAATCTTAAAAACAATGAAAAATCGACGAATAAAAAATTACGAAAGATAAATCATTTTCCCAAAATGTTCCTTGGTTTCGTACCTGTCAAACATTTGATGTCCATCCTGTCAAATACTGTCAGTAGTGACAAATGATTGACATATTTATTGATTGTCAAATATTTATGCGTGCGTTCAGAAATTTATTTTATTTTGATCTAATAGAAAGGTTAATAAACTATTGTCTAAATAAATTAATAAATTCGTAAATTGTCGGTAGATAGGTGGTAGGTAGGTGGTAGGTAGGTGGTAGGTAGGTGGTAGGTAGGTGGTAGGTAGGTGGTAGGTAGGTGGTAGGTAGGTGGTAGGTAGGTGGTAGGTAGGTGGTAGGTAGGTGGTAGGTAGGTGGTAGGTAGGTGGTAGGTAGGTGGTAGGTAGGTGGTAGGTAGGTGGTAGGTAGGTGGTAGGTAGGTGGTAGGTAGGTGGTAGGTAGGTGGTAGGTAGGTGGTAGGTAGGTGGTAGGTAGGTGGTAGGTAGGTGGTAGGTAGGTGGTAGGTAGGTGGTAGGTAGGTGGTAGGTAGGTGGTAGGTAGGTGGTAGGTAGGTGGTAGGTAGGTGGTAGGTAGGTGGTAGGTAGGTGGTAGGTAGGTGGTAGGTAGGTGGTAGGTAGGTGGTATGTAGGTGGTAGGTAGGTGGTAGGTAGGTGGTAGGTAGGTGGTAGGTAGGTGGTATGTAGGTGGTAGGTAGGTGGTAGGTAGGTGCTAGGTACTAGGAGAGTAGGCTAGGTGGGTAGGTAGGGTGGGTAGAGTAGGTAGGGTAGGTGGGGTAGGATTCATTGACTGTTAGGCGGTACGAAGTTCGCCGGGACAGCTAGTTGAATATATTGACCACATTGAGGACGGCTTATACTTCACACGTAATTCATTGAAATAAGCCATCAAAACATTTTCATTATTATAAATCATTAAATAGCGCTCTCGCGATTTTGGCGGCAAGAGACCGTTTTTTACAATTTGCGCCTCATTCGAAATATCAGGTGGATTAGATTCCATATTAATATCAGATCCCGCGCTTGAAATCATATTATTATTTTGTTTATAAATATCAACATAAAGTCGCAACAATCTTTGACGTTTCTAATATAAAATGGCGCGAATTTGCAAGTGGCGCCACATGCACGTGGTGAAAATTAGAACTACATCTTTCGTCTCATTTACTCATTAGTATTAAAGTGAGACACACGTATTGAGCAAAACCGCTTCCAAGAAGGTTCGATCAGTCAGCTTATATTTATTCTCGTAATGTGAAACTCCTTGGTGGAATTCTAATAATATTTTAATGGAAATAAAAAAAACCGTAAAGAATACGCACGGTGCTATACAACGGAGTATGCGGTAAAATAGGTACTTAGGTGAGAGTACCTATTTTACCGCACATTCCGTTGTATGGTGCGTAATTTTTAACTTTCGAACAATGTATACAGGCTTCGTAAATGCATTTTTTGAGCAAAGGTATTGAAAAAATATAAACATGACCAATGCACAATGTTCCTTGTTTATGTAGTTTAGTTTTCTTTCCAATTCATGGCGATATTGTTTGTTGTTAAATGTTATTGTTTTGCTGTTTAGTTAGTAACCCGTCTCAGATGAAGGCCTCTTCCAAGGATTGCCATTTTTCACGGTCTTGGGCTATCTGCTCCCATTGCAATTTTTCTGATATCATACTTCTATCGCGCACAGGGTGTTTCCTACAAAAGTGCAATACCTACACGGTCACAATGTATGAAACAGCTGATTTAAAAAAAATAACTGACGAAAAATTTGCATGTGGGGGGGGGGGGGTTCAGAATGATGTACTGTGTGGTTTCCATTTTCGCGCCGGTGTCCCATCCAGCCTGTATGTTAAGCATGGGATAAGACATGAGTCCATGACTCTCTTTTTTAGTTTTATGAGGATATCGCTTTTAAAACTACAGAACTTAGTCCATGTGTTATTTACTCTGCTTTCTAGTTCTAGTTCATTCATGTTTCTGGTGAATCCAATTTGTTTCCCTAGATAAGTATATCGTTCGATATATTCTTATGGTTCACAATCTAATTTTATGCTTGCTTTTATGTGGTTGATCATGGTCTTTGTCTTGGTGACGTTCATTTCAAGGCCTGCTAGCTTTGTTAAGAGTATCGAGCATGTGTGTTGTAGTTAGCAGCTCGTTTCGGATAGCAAAACCAGGTCGTCTGCAAATCTGAGGTGACCTAGGTGTTTGCCTTGTATAAATAATCCTTGATTTCTTCAGTCTAGTTTACACATTATGGATTGGGAAAAGGGGTCCCCTTGTTGTACTTCCCTTTCAACGGGAAAGCTTGCCAGCTTTCTACATATTTAGAAAAAAAAGAGAGAGGATAAACGTATACTCGGTGCTGAGGAGCGGGGAGCACTATGAGATGCGCGAGTATGTTGCGCAGAGGAAGCAAAACGGCTTCACTATTTGCTAACGCTTGATTTTACTACCCATCCTTTTTTTCATACCGTGCGCTATTATATGAAACGTTTCTTAAAGAGTAAACACCAAAAAGTTTTTGCAAAAAAATAACCGACTAAAATATGTTAAATTTATTTTCTTGCATTAAGAGTGCAGGCCGGATTGCGCGAATCAGCATTGACATCCAACGTGGCTATGCTGCCAGCGTTCTGGGCACTATTCCTATTCCGAAACCTGGGGGGTTACCATAATCTGTTAGTGCAGGAATGTTTTAGGACTATTCCGAGAGTGGGAAAGTGACAGCGCTAGACAGCTGTCAAGCGCCATCTCTTACGCTTGCTCAAGCCGGGTTGACGATTTCATTCATAATCGAATTCGAAATCGTCAACCCGGCTTGAGCAAGCGTGGTAATCAATGCTCGTGCCTTCTCTGTATGAGAAGAGGCCTTTGCCCAGCAGTGGGACAGTAATAGACTGGTATTATTTTTTTACCCGACTGCGCCAGAAGGAGGGTTATGTTTTTCGAGAGTATGTATGTTTGTATAATTGTTTGGCACACTCTGTGGCCTGAACGGCTCGATGGATTTTAGCTTCAAAGGTTTCGTTAGATTCGTATTAATTGTGAAAGTGACACCGGGTATAAATTTTGAATCAGAACACAACATAAGCTGGAAGTACAAATTTTTTTGGCTAATCGTCTGCGAAATCTTTCACATTTGTAAACTAAAAAGCTGGAAAAAAAAAGTATTCAAAAAACTAAAAAACCCCACTGCGGTAAATAAAGTGAAATTAAATAACACTAAAAATCTAAGAACAAGCACATTTTAAATTTTAAAAAGTTGGAAGCAGGCGGGACCCATTTGAGTTTGAAAATATAAAAATGGAATGGATCCCGCCTGCTTCCAACTTTTTTAAATTTAAAATGTGCTTGTTCTTCTTAGCTTTCTAGTGTTTTTTTTAACTTAAGTTTTTTTCGGGTTTTTAGTTTTTTTATTACTTTTTTTTCTAGTTTGTAAATAATGTACATATTGAATTCAAATAAAGTATATAAGCCGTTTTTTATATCATCAGCTGTTTTCTTGCTGATAAAGCACCCATCGATTCTAACTTTGGTGTTCTGTTACGTCAATGATATTGCAAGAACACCAGGTTCTGGTGACCTGATGCTGAGGCATCACCACGAAGGGTTCCATACCAGCAAAAAACTTTTTAAATTTATACCAAAGTACAGCAACAGCGTCCCCCTATTCCTCTGTATACCACAATTACCCGCCCTTCAACACAGAATTCTTTGTAGTGAATTAAGGCAATTTTACGAACGGAAAATAAAATAATAGGCTTCCCATTATAGACGCTCTCAAAGACATTCGCTAATAGTCGGAAATAAATTTGACGTTCGCCTGAGCCACTTTGAGCTCGTTCCGGATCATTTAACGGCGACGGTAGACTGCCATCAAACAACTTACAAAATCTATGTGTTGCTCGACATTTTTTGAAGTCTTGACTTCATGCACGGCACTCGCGTGATCTGCATAAATTATTTGATCCTGACAACTTTTTTGCCTGTTTCTATGTATAATTCCTGTTTTAGAGCTCATAGTTTAGTTTTAGGCCAAAATTCACAGTGTAAAGAGGTACGTTTTACCTAGGGCATGTTTGAAGAACACCCAAAAGTGCCAGTGCATGCAGGCGCGGCTGTTTTAGCTTGACACTGAGCACGCGACGCCTGGCTCCTGATCATCTGCAGCTGTTGCCGGGCTGCGCCGCAATATGTGTTCATTGGTGGCTCAGCACCCTGGGCCGCCAACGGGACTACGCCACTACCGTTTTTGTGATTATTTTGTTCAGTTTGTGTTATTTAGTGTTTTTATATTAATTTAGTTTACTATGCTTATTTCGTTAAGTCTTTATTTTTAAGTGTACCTTCTATGTATAGCAGCAGCAGCGATGCGGTGGTTGATAGTGTATGCCAATCTTCAACATCGCTGACCATTCTGGAGAGATGCCCGCTTTGTACCCAAGCACGGTTTTTTAAAGGTAAGCGGGGTCTGAATGTGCATATTGGGAAAGTGCATAAACTACAAAATGCACCCTCATCGGACCCTGTTTTATCACCCTCACCTACAACACAGACAATATCCTCTTTCGACCCACTTTGGAAAACCCTTTCAAAATTCAAAAACTCCGTTCCTGTATTAAAGCGAGTTCCCCGAGGCGCTAGACCGCTTGTAGCGCAAAACTTAGCAGGATGCGCGCGCCTTGCCGTCCGGGAGAACTCGCTAAGTGCTTGGGAACAACTGCTCACCTTTCCTTATCGTATTCTTCGACCCTCCTGATTTGGACATACATTCCCTCACCATTACAGGTCGAAAGTTGGTCACAGCTGTTTGCTCCTTCCGGAGTGGCTCCGCCGGCGGCCTCGACGGCCTAAGTCCTTAGCATCTAAAGAACTTTATCTGTTCAGACGCCGGAGAAGCTGGTGAGCAACTCTTGAAGGAGCTTACAGCTCTGATTAACCTCATGCTCTCCGGCAAGGTGTACGAGGCCGTCATCGACGTCCTGTACGAGGCCAATTTATGTGCCCTGCGCAAAAGGGATGGTGGCATTCGTCCCATTGCCGTGGGAACTGTCTACCGTCGTATGGCAGCCAAGATTTGCTGTAAATTTTATGGTGAGGCTGTTTCGAAAAAAATTCAGCCCCTGCAGCTAGGTTACGGCTCTAAAAGGGGCTGTGAGGCTGCCGTACACGCTTTATCAATCTACCTAAATTCTGGCAAAAGTGAGGTCATTCTAAAGGTTGACATAAAGAATGCCTTCATGTCAGTTAATAGGGACACCTTGTTAATAGAAACTGAAAAAGAATTACCCCAAATTTATAGTTTTCTTTGGCAATGTTACAGCCACCCATCCAAATTACTATATCGCGACAACCTTTTGGAATCTGCTGTTGGCTGTCAACAAGGTGACCCCCTAGGTCAAGTGATTTTTAGCTTAGCTATTCACCCAATTGTTCGACAGCTAAACTCTAAATTTATCGCTTGGTACCTTGATGATGGAACCTTGGGAAGCAATGTAGATACTGTTTTAAATGATCTAATTTTTTAAGAAATGAACTTCATTCCATTGGCCTTGACCTCAACTTTTCCAAATGCGAAATTTATATAGCAGACAGTACGAACAGACAACTGACTCTTTCAAAATTTAACGCAATAGCCCTTAACATCAAAATTATTTAAAAAATCTCCTTGGGTCTCCAATCCATGAAAATTCATTTCCAGATTTTATCGCCGAAAAAATTTAAAATTTTAATGATGTTTCGGAAAGATTGCTCCAAATTAACATGAATTCGGCCATGACCATAATTCGCTACTGCTGTTTCGGCCCTAAATTAACATATTTCCTTCGTGCTTCCCTTTATGGAAGCACACACATCTTTTTTGGAAAAACTGGATAAAATTATCAGAGACACTTTGAAATGTGGCTTTGGACGACCGAGCTTGGGCACAAGCACGTCATCCAATTCGTATGGGAGGACTCGGCATCCGCAAAATTTCTAGTATTAGTTTACCGGCTTTCATATCCTCGGTCCACAGTACTGAGATATTAATCAGGAATATCCTGGCTTCCACACTGATTGATTTTGATGTACCGTGCTTCTCCGAGGCTATCGATGCTTGGAAACCCGCACGCCCGAATACTGAAGAACCCGACAATCCATTTTCCCAGAGACAGTGGGACGAGCCGCTCTGCAGAGTAGTTCAACTCAATTTACTCAACACATCTGCTACTACTGTTACTACTGCTGAGCGTGCGCGCCTGCTGGCTGTGGGTGAGTGGGAGTCGGGTCTTTGGCTTCACGGACTGCCGTCGTCGAGCATAGGCACTTTGTTCGACGACACGACCTTCCGCATCGCTGCTTCTTTACGTCTTGGAACCGCCTGCTGCTCTCCTCATCGCTGTCACTGTGGTGAAGCTGTGAACAGCTTCGGACACCACGGCCTGTCATGCAGCCGAAGTGCGGGCTGTTTTGCGCGGCACGCGAACATAAACGACATCATCCGTCGAGCTCTTATTACCGTCGGCGTTCCAGCTATCTTAGAGCCCAATGGCTTGGCACGCGACGATGGCAAAATACCGGACGTTAATTAATTAGTATTTTAATGACAAAAGGACTGAAACGATTTATAAAATAAAGTGGAAAAAGCCACACGGTCGACCGTGCGCCTACTCTAGCCCAGCACCCCCTCTCCCACCATGTGCCACACGCTGCCATATTGTAAGCGCAGGAGCAGCGAACGCTATTTTATGACACAGCGCTATACGTTGGAAGGAAATGATTGCCGGTGCTTCTAGATGCAATTATTTATCTAGCGGTATATGCAGTCAGTTTTTTGTAGCTGTGTTGTACTACCGTGTTTTAAGTTGTAACTCCGCTGTTTATTTATTGACGACTTACGCATTATTAAAGGATTAAGCGGGACTTCAAAATATTCAGACAAGAATATTTTAATAGAGTAATGACGCATAATATGTTCATTGATATACGCATTGCTGCTACTCTTTTAAATATATTTAGAGAGCCGTCAAAAGACCATCCTCGAGCTAACGAAATAATACAAGTTTTAAATGGGAGGTTTCATATGGCCAACAGCCTAAGTGACTATGTCATAGTAAATGACTATGTCGCATCACACACAAATCCTTGTCAAGTATCAATTTCGCAATTTCTTTTACTTGGATGACATATTTTTTACAGCTATTTTGATTTAAAAACCAAACTGCTGAACCGATTTTGATAAAATTTCTATGGGACCAATCGGGAAGCAGATTCATTCAGATAAAAGAAGAATTTTTCAAATCGGTTCATAAATGACGAAGATATGAGGTAACAAATACAAAAAAAAAACATACAACCGAATTGAGAACCTCCTCCTTTTTTTGAAGTCGGTTAAAAAGGGTAAAATAAAAACTTTTTTGCAAAAAAAACCGAATTCCAAAAAATAACACTAAAAAAGTGGAAAATAACTTTACTTTCGGAAATCGGTGGCAAAAAAGTCAATGAAACAAACAATAGTCACCGACTTCCCAAAGTAAAGTTATTTTCCACTTTTTTAGTGTTTTTTTTGGAAGTCGGTTTTTTTTTGGAGGATATTATCATAGATAATAATCATTATTAAAAGTAAATCATTGTAAAATAGTAAGTAGAGTCATATTTAATCAATCCATTGTGAAATCCCAAGTAACAGTATACAATTTGCATTTGTTTGAGCCGTACTCTTACATAAGGGAATTGTTCTTTGATAATTGTATTATTTCCTTTGTTATTTATATATTTTCAACTGTGCGTTTATTAATAACTGTCAAAAAATAACTATTTCTGCCTGTGATTACTGTACAATTATTATGAATGTAATAATTATGTGGATATGTACCGCAAAACGGAATAAAGTTAGATTAAAGTATGTATTAATTAATACAAAAACCTTTTTTCACTTGAAGCCCAATAACTTTTGACCTACACGCAATTATAATAAAAACTTGGATTATTAATCATAAAAAAGTTTAAATGAACATGTTTATACTAGTCGTAACCTGTTACAGGGGTTGGGACGCAACTCATACAATAATGCCCATTGTCCTTTATATGGGAGCACCGCACCAGTTTCTTCTACTAAATGAAATAAGAATCACGTAAATTGGACCAGTTCTCATTGAGAAATCGGTGAACATACAATAAAAACAAAAAAAAGATCGCGGTCGAATACATAACCAACTCTTTTTTTGGAAGTCGGTTAAAAGTGTTTTCAACTTTCCGTTTTTGTTTTATAGGTACTTCACTCAATCAAATGCAAACATCAACATATTTTAGACTTGATTGTGAAACTATGTAATGATTTTGGACCACCTTCAAAAAAGTTGAGCAGCCTTGATCTTAACTTAACTTTTTTTTACCTGAACTGAACCTTTATCATATCAGTGATTCAGTGTACAAGTCGCAGTCATCCTCCGACGACATTACATTGAATCGCGACAAAGCTCATAAAAAATTACGCCATTATAAAGCGCGTTCCTTTTCATCCGTAATTACGACTAGCAGATAATAGATATGATCCTGTGCAGAGCGAACGGAACACTACGATTAAATCACTGGCGACGTGGTAGCAGCGCCCTCTCGCCGGAAGGAAGGAACCCGCCAAATTAGTGCAGCAGAGTGATCCTACTCCCTGACTAAGAATGGCATTGTTTGTACCCATTACAAAACTCTTTGAACGTTACTGTCGAGATGTGAAGGAGAGTCGGACAGAAGTTGACTATAAATCACTTTTTCTATCACCATTACTTTTGAATATATGTATACTTATAAAATCGTTTATCCTGAAGGCTCTCAATACTTAGCTCAAACCAAGGGAGATCCGAGTGGCGTAGGTGAATGAAGCCTATATTTTCTTGAAGCTGATTGTCTACCCTAGGAAAAAAAACTGGCCAAGTGCGAGTCGGACTCGCGCACCGAGGGTTCCGTACAAACGTAGTAAGTTTAAAATTATTAAAAATATTTTTATTATATGATGTAACTAAAAACTTAAGGTTTTCGCAATTTTTCCTTTATCTGTGCTATAAGACGTTGCTTCGTACCAAATTTCAAGATTCTGAGTTAACGGGAAGTACCATGTAGGTTTTGATTCCCTTGCGAGTGTCGACAATTTGCGGCATAAACGGCTGTATCTTTTGATTGCGTTGGCTTAGAAGTTTGCAGACGGACGGACGGACGGACAACAAAGTGATCCTATCAGGGTTCCGTTTTTTGCTTTCGAGGTACGGAACCCTAAAAACGAAACCCTTATAGGATTACTTTGTTGTCCGTCTGTCTGTCTGTCAAGACCCTTTATCTCGGGAACGAGTGGAGGTTTCGACTTGAAATTAAACTATATACTCAAGTCTACAGTTCCTTGATGCTGTGAAAAAATCAAACTTCTATGTTAACGTAAAAAATAGATGCGGCTGTTTATGCCGCAAAAGATTTCGACACTTTCAAGGGAATAATTGAAATAAGGGTTGCTAGTTTGTTTGAAAATCCACAACCGGGCGAAGCTGGTGCGTGTAGGCTAGTACCTAAATATATAATTATAACGGCGCAGAATGCACTTTATATGAAGTGGTCATCGCAGGGGTTCAGCAGAATCAACACTATCGGATTATAGCAGTTTGTCGTGGACGTGAGACAACACCGGTTCCTTTGACATCATCTGTCATCTGGAGACAGCCGCCATGCAACCAACGATGCAACGTTCCGCTAGAGTGACAGTGATCAGCCAGTGTTTCTCTTATCCCACCTCTTCGGTGGTCTCTGGTAACATGGCCACAAACAGCTGGGTACAATCTCGAGTAATTAAATGTATTCTTTGATTAAGACCTATTTCGTAATAGTATGGCTTTCAATACTATGTTTGTGAAAACGTAAAAAAAAATATCAATACAGTAGGAGAAAATCGCTTTTGAATTTTAATGACCTTAGTGAAAGAAAAATTTTACAATTACTTCCCAAAACATCGAGATTGCTTGATTACACATTAATCAATTATTTGCATAAAACGTAGTATGCAATGGTGTTAAATATAATTACATTTTTTTTTTGTAAAAAAATGTAATTAAAAAACCTATAACCCGACTGCGGTAAAAAAATAAGTTAAAAAAAAACACTGAAAAGCTAAAAACAAGCACATTTTAAATTTTAAAAAATTGGAAGCAGGCCGGACCCATTTGAGTTTGTAAATATAAAAATGGAATGGCTCCCGCCTGCTTCCAACTTTTTTCCGCTATTTCGTTTCTTTTTATTTTGATATAGCCAGTATCACTCTCACAGTAGAGCTGTTGAAGGCGCAGAGCGTGCCAAACAATTATACATACATACATACTCTCGAATAACATAATGCTCCTTCTGGCAAAGTCGGGAAAAAATAAAAAATATTTTCGAAGTCGGTTAAAATGGTTCAAACATGTTTAGCTGAGATAAAACATAGCATGCCAAATTTCAGGGCTTAGCAAAATGTTACAAGGCATCAACATTTTTTATCCATAAATTCAAGAAGAAGATTTTTTTAAATTCTTAATTAAATATATCTATGATGTTGTTTAATATCTATGACGGTGAAAACCTCCTCGAAATCCGTTGTGCAGTAATGAAGAACAACGCGGACGAACACAGACTAACAAGAGTTATTTAAAGAGATTGATATTATTATTCAAATATAAACATAACCATTCGGGAATACACGTACTATGATCAAGTTAAGAAGATTTCAATCTTTGGATTCATAGATAGAGGTATTTAGAGGTAAGATATGATAATAACTAAATATATGTTTGGAGGCGTAACACTATGCTAAGAGTGAAATCGCGTCACGCGTCCCAAATGGCGATGCTCATGTAAGAATGACATTATTATAAAAGCATGTAATGAACGCAACAGACAGGCTCCATCAATAGTAACATCTACAACCTGTTATTAAGGCAAGTTTCTTCGAACGATTATCAGATTATCACTTTATCCTTTACTAACTAAAACTATTTTAAGAAGATTAACTCTTCCAAAGCCAAATTTTCAAGACTCGAAAGATTTGTACAACTTTAAACAGCTTACTCATTTTGTATTTAGTTGAGAGCTAAATGATCATTGAGTCATGTTTTCCAAAGATCTTTTGTGGAGGGTTATTTCATACTCATCGTACTTCACATTTAATTTATTAAAAGATTTAAAAAAATGGAAGTTTCTAAGTTCTGCTGTATATTTTTTATGAATGTTCATTAATATTTCCGCAAATTATGAATCGATTTACGTGATTCGTTTTCATTTAGTAGAGGAAGCTTGCGAGGTGGACCTAAATAAATTTTAGTAACTTTGCATGGATAGTTTATGGGTTAGCTTCTATAATACGTGTTTTTAGGGTAAAACAGAACTCTTATAGATTCGCCCGATCCGTCTGTCCGTCCGTTTGTTACAGCTATTTTACTCCGAGACTATTGGTACCACATAGTTCAAATTGGGAGAGTAGGTGTCTTCAATGAACCGCTACGTTATAGTTATAGAAACTGATTTTTTTCAATAGACAAAAATCGATAGAAATAAAGGATATCGAGGTTCCTAAAACACTTTTTTTTTTCAATCAATGGTTGATGAAATATTACAAAGCCGAAAAAAATGTGTCCCCTCTAATTTCAAAAGTAAGAGGAGGATAATCAAAAATAACATAGAAATAATATTTTTGAAAAAAAATCAGGTGTAGAATGTAAAAACAAACTGTCAACGAAAATTGGTTTGAACAAGATTAGTTTTTGAGATATGGGACTTTTTCTCCAAACTGCAGCAGTAACTTTGTTTTTAATTAACATACTATGAAAAATAACATAGCTTTGTGGATAAGAGAACATTTACATCCTAATTGAGCGCTAAAAATATTGTTACTATATTTTTGGTGCTATGGAACCCTGTATGTGCGAGTCCGACTCGCACTTGGCCGGTTTTTTTCTTCCTCCCAACAGATCCGATCTCCTTATATCTTCTAGTTACAACATCAAATAGAATAGAATAGAATAGAATTATCTTTATTCAAGTATCAGACGACTCAAAAATGATTAGTAAGACTTACAACTATAATAGTAAGAACTGACACTACACAAAAAACAAAAACAAACAAATATTAGTGGATCACCGTTGTGGCAACTCATGTGAAATGGCGCAACATCGACTCACGAAAACACAGTCTAGGCGACTTGAAATCATGCTTAGGATACTGTTGGAGCTACTCCACACCCTGCGCACCATGGAAATGAACACAAGACAAGAATTTGTGTGAAGTGCTTCAACTAAAAAGGATAAAATTAAAACTTTTTTGCAAAAAATCTGACTTCCAAAAAGCACTAAAAAGTCCAAAATTAACTTTACTCTATTGCCAAATAAAGTTAGGACTTTTTAAAAGTCAATGTCAAATGTCACAAAAAACAAAGTCACCGACTTTGTAAGTCGGTGACTTGTTTGTCATTGGCTTTTTTTGCCACCGTAAAGTTATTTTTCGCACCAACACAAAAAAAAAGTGAATAGGAAAAAACAAGAGGATAAATAACAACCTAAACGTGTTTCATCACGAACGTACAAGTAATTATTATCATCTTTATTTAAGTACATTTTTTTTTCCTGCTCATTCAGACAGCGGGAAACTTTAAAATCCGTATATATCTCAAAATTAAATTAATTTTACATTTTAGCTAGGGTATATTATGTCATCAACATAGTCCAGGAAGAAAAAATACGTATTGCAGAAGTTAACTCAAGCAAAGTTAATACAATTTATATGGGACCACCGCGCGGGTTTCCTCTACCTAAATGAAAAAAAAAAACACGTAAATCGCCCCAGTAACCATGGATTTATCAGTTTACATAAATAAACATTAAAAAAAAGATGCCGGTGGAATACGTCATAACCTCCTCCTTTTTTAAAAGTCGGTTAGCAACTTAGAAAATATTTCGGAAACTGACTGGCAGAGATAGATTCGCGTTTATAATAATAAATTATTATGAAGAATTGAGGTTGTACGTAGCACAGATTAGTTCTATGTCAAGGAGTGACTTTGAATTTGTGTCTGGTCGGGTTAGACTCTTGACGGAAACATCGCTCAAAGGGCTGTAAGATTTATAATTTCCTATTTTGTGTAGGTACATACTCGTTATTTTAACCACCTTCAAAAAAAGGAGGAGGTTCTCAATCCGGTTTTATTTTTTATGTCTCCGTCATTTATGAATCGATTTGAAAAAAACTTTTTTATATGAAAGGATATAATTAATAAATTAACGTGTTAATTAATGTCGTTATGATTTGTAGTGGTTGAGGTCTGCTGAAAGAAATTTGTTACTAAGTAAGCAGTACCTTTGTGCTCTTCCATCTTAATGTGTACTGTTAAGTGCTTTGTGTGTACATTAATAAATAAATCCTGTGCCTCGTTGGTCTAGTGGCCGCTGCTGAGCATGAGGTCCTGGTTTCGATTCCCGGGACGGGCAAATTGTTATTGGGTTTTTCCATCAGGAATATCTCTGTAGCAGCCACGGAGTCTGGATTTGTGCCCGGTTGATGGCAATAGGCTCACCCCCTATTACATGGGAATTAAACACAACTGGCGGAATGTGGGTGTACTATTAGGTACACCTCTGTCTAACCCTTAAGAGATTACAGGCGTGATGTTATGTTATAAATGAATAATCGTATATTTTACTTGACCGACTAATTATTTTTAAACAAAATCAGCTATTACACTAATGCAGCGCATTGTCAGTGAACGAACCATACTTCTTGAATCACCGCGTGACACTCATAAACCTAATCCATTCATCGCCCTTAACTTATTACATCTACCAATCGCAGTGACGAGGCGGAGCTCAAGAGCGAGACAGCTATTCACCAATTGCAATGCGTGAGAAAGAGACGGACTATTATAACAACGCTGCGTCTAGAAGCGGGCGTCGAGGAAGCGTTGGACACGCTTTTCACAAAGTCGTCAGTCAAAGTTTGCATTTTGAGTCAAGAACTCGCGGTCGCATTTCACGGGTTAACTATTTACGCGGTTAACCCGAATTAAATAAATTAAACCTAATAAGTGATAAACAGTGTATGATTAGTGTTTTTAAGTAATTTATTATTTTGATTACTTTAGCTAAATTATTTTCCTAATTTTCAAAGACGGAATAAACTGTATGCTTTGAATAAGAAGTGTAGTGTTGTGTGGTCGCTATGTCGGAAGCTGGTCGGCGCGGGGCCGCCTACACGATAGATAACATACTCGGACACACGGAGAGACAACCTGGTATGTGATACCACTACAAGTTATCATGATTAAACAAATAACGTAGGTCACATTTGCAAACGAAAGATTCCATTAAAGTTTTAGTATCACTATCACCCTTGCAGTGTTTGTTAAGTAGAAAGCTATCCGTTATGGAATCGTTTGTAGGGTTCCCGTAGGTACTTCCCGTAGCTAAATTACCATTTTTTCCGGTTGAGTCATGTCCATCCGTATGTTTCAGTCATTTCACTTGGAGACTGGTGCCAGATTGACCCACAAGACTATGGTTGTGAAACACTATACAATTAGTGAAAAAAAAAAATAAGTAAAGATATCCCTATATACATATGTTATTAAAGGGTGGTATATACATAGGTGGAGACCACTATACAACAATATATGAACATACTGGGAGACAATGGATTTTGCCGATATTTAACTAGTTATGTATATAAAAAGTTAAATATCGGCAAAATCCATTCAAAAATCCAAACAAAAATCTTTTCACACAGTCGCTTGCTAATGTCAAATTACCAAAATGTCATTCAAACCTTTAGCAGGGCAAATTACTATTGCCCTAAGCTCTGGCCGGTTGATAACGATAAACTGAATTTCATTGTAACCCGTTGGTCTTCACCTGCTAAACCTCAACTTAAAAATATTTTGACAACTTTTATTAAAGACTTTACACCTCATAGGACATAACATACCACCTCATTGCCGTCGACGAACAAAATGATTAAATTACAGAATTTTATGATTAATACAGACTATACTTACTTACTAAGAAACCATAATTTAAATTAAAAATATAGGTAAAACATATTAAACAACCACGCTACTCACTGGGTCCAACTATAGCTTAGAATAATACTGTTGACGTATTACGAACACTCGCACACCCGATTTTTATGTAAAGATGTGAATAATTGACTCAATATACGCAGTTTCTTCATTATCTGTGGTAGTAATGGTGGCATGTCATTGCAACAGCTGAATGTTGGATATGTACGCCATACTCCGAACACAGAATTGGCTTTCATTACCTCGTAGTAGGTGTGGAAACTCCGCTCCTCGGAGATAAAGCTGTCCTCGGGGAGCTGAAATCTCTCACTCCACTCAGGATTCTAGTAAGAGCCACCAGGCTGATCTTATGTATTTACCAACAGATGATACATATCTTGATCGCTAAACTTTATTTTTCTGACAAAACGAATGTTTGCACTATGAAAAGACGTTTGACCATTCATCCAATAAATGAGGATGAAAGATTTCGCCGATGGGTAACACTATCGGGCACACGGCTTGTAATAGTGCCATCCAAATCAATATTAGAACGCGAAAAAAACACTTTCTGCCTGACAGTCGGTTTCTCAGTTTGTTAAATTTTCACACATCAATGACAGAACGGATTTCGATGAATTTAGGCGCGCAGGTCCATGGAAAAAGCCACCTGGGAAAAGACTCTATACATTTATCGTACGTTCCCGTGAGATTTAAATTTGATTAATTTTTAGACTCACGAAGGCTCCTTATTGAGATACATCAAACATCTGTGAGTAGTATATTATGTTCCGGAGATACTTTCACGCACTTCTTTCTTTTGCGTCTAAGTGATTATACTTCTTGTTTGGGTACATGATTATTTAAATTTCCTTACAGTGCGAGAATGTGAGTTACTTTTCGGGCAACAGTGTGTATTTACGTATTTAACAAATGCATTTTTGACGTTATTCGAGAAACAATTAGGTACCGGATGCAAGCTAGATAATAAGTAGTGTATTAAGTTAGGCGGACTGAGAGTTCATAACATATTGTTTTGAACATTAAAATAATGATGAGTACCCTAGCTTTTCTATTAGTCAAATCTTTTCAGCGAGTAGATGCTCACTCTCAGCAAAATATGAACTTGGGTTTATGAGGGTGTACCGGCCCCCCGGTGAGGTGCCCTCACATCAACAACATTGTTAAAACTCATCTCGAAATATTATGATTCTCACAAAGCCGACACAATACCGCGCTTTGTATGTTGGCTCATTATCACACTTGACTGATCTTTTGAGGATTACAACTTTAAAGCTATTGTATAATGGTACCTAATTATTGTTGCTAGGTAAATATAGCAGCGGTGAGGTTGCAGGGTGCATTTTTTTATTTATTTAGATATTTAAAACATTTGTTCTAAATCTATACTAATAAACAAAAATTTAAATGTCTATTTGTAATTTCAAAATAACAGCTTTTTACTGAATGCATATGAAATTATATACGCTACTCATAACAAAAAATATTTTTAAATTTTTCTCTGTCTGTCTGTCTGTTTATTCCGGCTAATCTCCGAAACGGCTGAACCGATTTTGACAAGTCTTTTACTGGCAGGTAGCTGATGTTACAGGGAGTTACATAAACTACTTACTTACTTTTGTTCTGGAAAAAGGATTAAGGTTCCGTGCAAAAAAATTAAACTCTTGAAATTGTTAACAAAATCCGATACAAATAGGGAAGTAATAATTTTATAATAATTTCACGCGGACGAAGGTCGCGGGCAACTACTAGTTTAAAATAAAAAAAAATCTATATATTAACGTGTAACTTAACGAAATATGAATCCAATTGCCCACTACATTTTCCACAGATAACTACGAGTACTTCAATAATAACAAACTACTAGCAAACGTCAACTGTAGATAACCAGTCCGATACAGTTTTTGGTAGATACTATCACAAAAGGAAGGGTTATGATTTCAGCTGTCTAATTTTTGTAACATATTCTTTTGTCCCACTGTAGTGCCTAAACTATTTTGATGAATGAGGTGTCAATTTGGTAAGGGTGATATGCTGCATTTTATGCGAATAAAATAAATCAATATGACGGATGTAACATAAAAATAAAACCAGCCAAGTGGGTGTTCTACACCACACACGCACTTGGCTGGTTTTATTTTTATGTGCACAACGTACGGTTCCGTAGTCAGGATGATAAATTATTTAATTTTTAGAGAACAAACTAAGCAATGTAATGTAGCTGAAAAACGTAATCTCCCATCCGCACAATTTTACGTGATTTATCATTTTATTTTAGGACCAGAGATTTTAAAGGTTTTTAAAGGTTTTCTGTAATCTATGAGTAACAGACTATCTATATATCTTCTATAAATAAAGTAAGAAACTGACTGGCTGACTGATTCACTGACTGATCGATCAACACATAGCTGAAACCTCTGGGTCTAGATTTTAGACCTGTGCAAAGGGGTCGGATGATTTTGTATGAAGCGTGGCCTGCCTAACTTCCACCATTTTGTTTTATTTTCAAAATAGCGGCCATGCATAAAAACTGTTTTAATCAATAGCTGGTATCAATATAAACAAGTATTGTTTGAGACAACATCTTCTAAAGAGTCACCTTTGCGCGACTCCTTGCTCGATAGATGGCGTTGTGTATTTGTCGCCAGTTTCTGAATCGCGGTGTGAAGATTTTACGACATTATATATGTACGTACGATTATTATATATCATACGATTCTACGCTCGCGACAGTACGTGGTCGTGGATTTTGATTGATTAATCTCCTAAATTTATACATAAACAATATTAAAATTGTATAAATTCAAAACGATGTTCCGAACTTCCAAAATGGCGTAACAACTACTGCACGTGTGCTGCTGTTAAAGTTTTGCAGAAATATTCTTTTTTTTTAACTTTATTTTTACAAATATTCCGTTTTAGGCTACCATTTTACCATTTTAGGCTTCTTCAAATAGTAGCCTATATCATTATTATCACGTATGTGCTTGAGGAGGTTCATTATGACCGAATTCTTCAATTGTTTGTCATTTCAGTCATGACAAGCATGAGAACGGCTATTCATATATTATATCAACGAAATAAACGGTGTAGCGGTTTCATGGCCGCTCTGTAAATTACGTGGTTGTAAGTACGAGCGTTTTTGTGATTTGTTTCAATATTTTTTTGATGCTGCTAGATTTTCAATTTTTTTTTGTATTGATATCGTTTGCATTTCTTTTTTTTTTCAACAATTTCTCCATACAGTAATATGGAAGTATGGAAAATGAAGACATGTCGCGCCGAACCCAAATAAATTGGGATAAGGGCAGGAGACTGATGATAATGATTTCTTAAAAATTCAAAAAGTAGTATAGGGGACAGATTCTGATAAGTTCACATGTTCTTGCTGTAGTACGAGTAGGTATAAATATTTTTCTTTCTTTATTTGCAAATAAGCGTCTTATTAAAGTTTTTAAGGACATTAACCGTTGGGTTTGGGACCCAGGATAGATCATGATTTGCATGTATTTGCTTTCGTTCATAAACTTCTTATTAGCGTGCCGATGGCAATCTAAATTGATTGAATACTTAAAACAAAGATTTAGGTACTAACAGGTTTTAGTTTAAATTAACAGTAAGTCAGTTAATTAGTATATTATTTCTGGAGGATATTAGGAATATACTATGACTTCACGTTCCATGTAATGTAAACTGACAATGCCAAAAGAATACCTTCCTTCCTTTGTTGGAGATCCTAAATAAATAAATAAATACGCGATCACGTGAGCGAAGCCGCGGACACAGCTAGTGTGTACTAAATTTCAGCTTCATTGGTCCAGTGGATTCGATGCAAATTGGCTGTGACAGACGGCAGACAGACTCACGAGTGATCCTATAAGGGATCCGTTTTTAAATTCAGACGTACGGAACCGTAAAAAACCGGCCGTATGTGTCGGATCACGGAGCTAGCTCTAGTTTATTAATTACGTCTTTTGTAGTTTAGTTCGGAACCTTAACTATGAGATCCTGACGGACTCGTTCTTGATCGGTTTTATTTTAACCGTGTTATAAGTTGGCAGTGTGTATCTGTGTGTCTGTCTGTGGCATCATAGATCCTGCACGGATAAACCGATTTTGTTTTTTTTTCGTTTGAATAGTGTCTTAATCAAGAGTGTTCTGTTGATGAAGGGATATAAACAACTTTCACTGGACAATGATATAACAAAAGTACCGTAGTAAGAACCTTGAGCTGATGCGCTGGCATCACCAGGATCATGTAGAATGCCCACCCCGCCAGAAGAACTTGTGTTTGGGCTCATACGATGAGTTTTGACAAGCACATGCTAATACAAGCTGGGCGGTTAGGATCATTAATCTACAGGTTACTCTAAATGTAAACCTATTTAAATATTGAAGTTAAATACGTGTACAAAATTAAAGTATTTAAGTACTGCTTCTCAGTCTTAGCAATTCTGCTAAAATCGATCTATCATGAGGACTATTAAACAACTTTCTTTGATAGAGTCGATGGTAGCATATCTATGAGTAGAATAAGTTTAAAAGGCATCGACGTGACGACTCTTGGATTAAAATATTCTACTTTAACATAACCCTCCTTCTGGCGCAGTCGGGTAAAAAAGAGTCAGAGGTAAAATTATTCCCACGTCCCGATCGTCACGTCACGTCACGATCGTACACTAATTCAGTATTTACCCGACTGCGCCAGAAGGAGGATTATGTTTTTCGAGAGTATGTAGCTGCAGCCTGAACGGTTCGATGGATTTTAGCTTCAAAGGTGTCATTAGATTCGTATTAATTGGGAAAGTGACCCGGGTATAAATTTTGAATCAGAACACAACATAAGCTGGGACCACCTTCACGCGGTGAAGACGGTAAAAATTTGTTAGGCTAATCGTCTGCGAAATCTTTCACATTTGTAAACTAATAAAAAGCTGGAAATAAAAAAAGTAATTAAAAAACCCGAATGCGGTAAAAAACTCAAATTAAAAAACACTAAAAAGCTAAGAACAAGCACATTTTAAATTTAAAACAGTTGGAAACAGGCGGGACCCATTTGAGTTTGAAAATATTAAAATGGAATGACTCCCGCCTGCTTCCAACTTTTTTAAATTTAAAATGTGCTTGTTCATAGCGTTTTAGTGTTTTTTTTTTTTAACTTAAGTTTTTTAACGTAGTCGGGTTTTTAATTTTTTTAATTACTTTTTTTAAAGAGAATTTAATTATTTCGATTTCAAAATTCGAGGAACACATGGGATCCAACTACAGTAATTTTGTTCTTACTTACGAATCGCGTATAAACGTGTCGACTTGCTTACATACAAACTTGGACTGAACCTAATAATTTACTGTATAATTAATGTAACATTTCCTTGCATGTAGAAATTCTATTCACGCATACATAGTTTACTAAACGGTATAAACATTTACTAAGCTAAAATGGAGAATGCACTCGTATCGGCTTATCAGTGATTTTTCAAGCGACTTTAGACTATATCTCAACTACATAAGACTCATAAAAATGTAGCACGACTAGTTTATTGATGTATTGAGGACCTGGAGGGCCAATTTGACAGTATTATATCGAACCTGCATGGACGAACAGATGGAACACGTTATTCTTTAACAAAATGCCGAAAGTAATCTGTAAAGTCTAAAAATATTGTTGTGACCGATTCACAAATGTCCGTCGTTTCGAAAAAAAACCCGATGTTTTGGGAGTAAAACAGTGACTAAGTGGCGTCTAAGGCCGGAAAGGGAAGTCCTTGTCATCCTGCGGCGAGATGGGCAAACATTGTTGCTATCGCGGGTAAATCCTGGATGAACTTGGCACAGGCAAGACACGGGCAATGAGAAGCTTAAACCTAGCAGAGGAGGAATTCGGGCTTTGGATGATGATGATGATTTTCACGACATACAACTGCTGATATTTTGCCATGATCATGCCCATAAACTGCCTCCTACATTATGATTCACTTAAGCGATGAGAATTCGGTTGGGAGGATATCACTGGTCATGCGGAAATATTAATTCCGACGGGGACACTTCACTGTGGTCCAACAAACACTTTCAGTACTTTCACTTTTTGGTTCCTTGGTCACAGATGTTTTTCTCGAGATGTATGCTACGTAGGAAGTTGACAATTGGCAAGAAGTTAAGTCTGTGTCACTCGCACACAGATTGCCAGGCAATTTTATGATTAGTACGACCTGATTGGCTCCATATGAGGAAACTCCCTCAACTGTCAACGGTAAAGACACGAAATTTTTTGTAAGCGTTCTATAAATCCGCTTCAAACGAGAGATGTACTCATCGGTTAGCAACACAAACGATATTAAATATCGTTTGTGTTGTTAACCGATGAGTACTATCCAGATCATTATATTAAAATATATTAAAATTTAATATGAGCATTTAATTATTAAAGCCTGTTCTTAAGTCGTGCATGATCTGGATAGTGCGTGTGTAATAAAATCTTGAAAAAAATAATTTAGGTACTATTAATTGATTCTTACTAGCTACAAAACTTTTTTGCAAAAAAATAACCGACCGGATAGAAAACTTTTTAGTTGTGGTATCTCACACAAATCTTTGCCAAGTATCAATTTTACAATGTAACCAAGCAAAGTTAATACAATTTATATTTCCATTTATTTATTTTTTTTCAAATTTATATTTACGTTTTTTTTATTATTTTTATATTTCCAAAGGTAAAGTTATTTTCCACTTTTTTGTGGTTTTTTTTTGAAGTCAATAATTTTTTTTTGCAAAAAAGATTCTTGATTGATTCGGTACTGTTCATCATGTGTCACATCACGAAGAAAATAAGGGTCTTTATTAAAATAAAGTTGAATTTTGAACGACCGTTTTACAAGTAATAACATAATGAACATCCTTAACAATCACTCTTATACGTACATCGCATTGTATTCATACACTGATGTTTCAATTCAATTGTATCAAAGCTCTTATAAAAATAGAATTAGTATGAATAAATAGTGAATAAAGAGCGACGTTAAGTGCTTAACAATACGCGTATTTTGTTAAATCCTGCTTGTTTAACAGGGGTCACGTGCACCGACAAGAGAGTTTAAACTTTGTGTCGATGGATTATGGTGTATTATTAGTTGGTCGTCTTTAGCAAGTTGAAAGTGCAAATAGGGCGACGAGGCTTACGTCGGCTGGTACTGAACGGGAGCGCTGGATTAGCAGATCGATGTCAATCAAATGTGAAGCGGTGGGAACGAGCGATTAATGCAACTTTAAACATCTCAACAGTTCGTTAGACTCGGCGATGAACACATGGATTACAACATAAAACCATGTTATTTAGATTCGGCATGAAACTATTTAGTGTAAAACTTTTAATACTTCGGCGAGGTATTATCACTCACGTAACTTTTTTGCAAATCCTGTCTTAAAGCAAAGAATAACAATTAAAAACTTCTGATTGTGTGGATGTGTGCAGGCGCTGCAGATAGTGAACAAAAACGTTAACGTTGACCAAAAAGCGTGAAATGCATATTTTTTTTTGAGTTCTGAAACTTAATAGGAAAAACGGAACCCTTATGGGATCATTTCGTTGTTCGTTTGTATGTCAGTCTGTCTATCAAGAAACTTTTTCTGAAGAACGCGTGATGGTATAAAGTTGAAATTGAGATCAAATAGGTACTTAATTCTACGGTCCCTTGGAAAAAATATAACCATTTATGTAGCATATTTTGCACATTCGCAAGTAATTAAGATCTTACAGGGTACTTCCCGTTGACTTAGAACCACGAAAATTGGTAAGAAGCAAGGTCTTATAGCACAAGTACCGAAATTCGTTAATTTGTAGGTATATCGGAGGTATGCATCTTGCACAAGCTTGCTGTTCGCTTGTCTAAATAAATAATAAGTTGTGTAACTAACATAGTCTATAAGTTTTGTTTTTTACTAACCTTCTATGGATGTTGCTTGTCCGAAGTAAAAGTTATTTTATTTTATTTCACATTAAAAAATGTTCTTAAATCCGGCTTTTCGTTTGAATCTTTGAAACCTGATTTCTTTCGGAAGTCGGTGACGTTTGTTTCATTGACGTTTTTGCTACCGACTTCCGAAAGTAAAGTTATTTTCCACTGTTTTTTGTGTTTTTTTGGAAGTCGGTTATTTTTTTGCAAAAAAGTTTTTAGTTTAACCTTTTTACTTATATTATCTCACACAAATCCTTGTCAAGTATCAATTTCACAATTTCTTTTACTTGGACGACATATTGTTTCCAGCTATTTTGATTTAAAAATCAAACTACTTAACCGATTTTAATGAAATTTCTATGGGACCAATCGGAAAGCATATCCTTTCACTTATAAAAATATTTTATCAAATTGGTTTATAAATGACCGAGTTATGAGGTAAAAACATAAAAAAACGAATTGAGAACCTCCTCGTTTTTTGAAGTCGGTTAAAAAATGTTCTTAAATCCGGCTTATCGTTTGAACTTAACTTGAATCTTTAAGACCTGATTTCCGTGACGGACAAACCATTAACATACAAGTTTTTTTTTTTTTTAAATTTAAATTCGTCTCTAAGGTTTCAATAGTGGTTGAAAGTTTGAATGGAAATACATAATTCTTGCCGAATTTAAATCTTAACGGGATACAGATTGTTTAAAAATAATTTGTGGAGTGATTGTTTGACTATGCGAAGCTTTATAAAACTCGTATAATAGAATCCTAATTGAATGATTCTGACTGGCACTTGTCTGGTCATCTTTCTATTGGAATACATTTTGACAGCGGCGGCAAAGTGGTAACGGCTTCGACATACGTGCAGGTTGGATTAGTAGATCCGGTTAACTCCAAATTATGATAGGTACGCAAAAATTCTCTGAACTATATACAATAACTCGTTTTGTTCCTGCAGATCGAATAGAACTGAAAAGCGAGAGTGTCGCACACTCGGACTCGGAGCACGAGCACGAGACCGAACACGAGCTGAGTGAGCACAATGACATCGAGCACGGCCATGGCGAGCACAGTGAGCACGGTGAGCACCTGGAGGCGATGGACGCTGGCCGACCACGCAAGGTAACTTGATCTGAATTGATGGTCTTTATCAGAAGTGGTTTTCGTATTTGGGGTTCCAATTCATCATCATGATGCATGTGCTATCATTCTTTAAAGGAAGATTTTTCATATATTTTGAGTGTGATGCATGTTGCCAGCAATGTTACAGTAGCAATATGGTACAAATATTAAGTATTTATTGTCTTTATTACGTAGTCGACATTACTAACTGGGTTGTGGAAGTCAGATATGCAGTCGATCTATGTAAAATCCTTGTATTCAGTTCAGATGATGCCATGGATTATTGTATTTTTGAATTGTTAATTTTATCTTTTTACTCTGGACGCTCTTACTCGCACGTCTTTTAACATATGTTTAATCTCGACATGAATGACGTAACCGAGACTTTGTAACAACATAATGATTTAAAAGAGTGTCCATGGAGTTTCTTGCCCATTCTTCTCCATAGAAATCTACGCTTTCGAATGGGCAACTACAGTACTTTCACAAGTTATTATGCCCTGTGACTGGGACTGTAGCTTAGTTTTTTTTTTGTGTTTTGACATTCAAAAGTGCCTGTAATGGTCTAATTGAAATAAATGCTTTGAGTTTGAGTTTGATGATGGACTGACGAAAGTATCATCCAATTATTTTCTCTTTATTTGGATGAGATAGGCACAGGAACGTAGGAAGAATGGCACAAGAAAAATTAGGCTGATACCCAGCATGGGTTGCATTCAGGTTGTGGATTATAACGATGTCTTTTAAGGTTCCGTTGCCAAATGGCAAAAACGAAACCCCTATCGATTCGTCCTGTCCGTCTGTCTGTCCGTCCGTATGCCACAGCATTTTTACTCCGAGACTATTGGCACCACACAGTTGAAAAATGGAGAATACGTGCCTATTATGAACCGCTACACAAATATAATGAGAAATAATTAAAAAAATAAAAACAGTGGTGGCCCTCTATACATGTAACTGAAGGTTGAATATCTCCTGCCAAATTGTTTCGTTGCTTCCAAGTGTGTGGTGTAAGTTCTCCCATCGACCTGTACGCTGTTTGTCAAGCAGGTGCGTCGCAGCCGTACCACGTTCACCACGTACCAGCTGCACGAGCTGGAGCGCGCCTTCGACAAGACTCAGTACCCCGACGTGTTCACGCGCGAGGAGCTCGCCATGCGACTGGACTTGAGCGAGGCTAGAGTGCAGGTGAGCTCAGCCTTCTTAATGATACAGTTCTAGCATAAACCTTATGTCAATTAAAATAAAAGCCACTGTACTGTAAAACCAGAGGAGTAACAATGACAGGCCAGTACCAACTTGTTGCACAAGCACGACAGTCATGTCGCACACTCACTGGTCACAGTGAGTGTGCGGTAATAGCCGATGCCCAGTTTGTTTGCATTCATACCATCCCCATAATTGTCTTTTGTGGCCATTCCTTTTATACACAAGACAGCATTTATTTTACTCTCAGTCATACTCAAAATCTTTCTCACAACAAATTTCTCATTCCTTCGCATCATAGGTCAATACCATGACAACGAATTTCCACAACTTCTCTGTCACTTGGAAGAGAGGAGAGGAGAGTTCCACTGACATGATGAGTAATGGCTAGTCTGAAATTATCTCACCAGAACATTTATTTCCGGCTTAAAATACGTACTTACTAACTGTAATGTACTACACATGTCCTAACTCAAGTGTGAGGCGATTCTCACACAACGCCGCGCACCGACGCCACATACGCGCCAGGCGGTGAAGCGGATCTCACGTCGAATTAGCTTGTATGTAATCCGTTGATGCGCAACACACGTACACCGCCATAGCCTACCTGTGTATCTTATTCGCAAATTGCTAAAGAATGAAATGGTGACAGGCAGCACTATAGTATGGATGTGGACCCTGACTGTCCAAAGAGCGCATTCTTTGTGTCTTCAAATCAATTATTCTTACAGCCTTGCTATTCTTGTTGTTTGATCACGTTTAAAATAACATTTCACTATACCTTCCTAAGTTTCACAAATTTATTCCCGTTATTCTCTGATACACATTAACGTAACGTTATAACGTTTTACCCAGAGTTAATCAACACAATATTGTGGTTATATTCTAATGTAAAATTACAGGTTTAACTAAATATTAATTAATTAACTAGTGACATTATTAACTTTGATTAAGTTAAATTAGTTAATATTAAGAGCAATTCTGTTCACGTTTAATATGAAATGTTTGTTTCATCGCTAACTATAAATTAATTGCTTAAATTAACGCTGCTAATAGCAATCATTTTAATTTACTAAATGGAGAATATTTCGTTCTATCGTTTCACAAAAAAAAATCGGTTAGATTTTAGGCTAGGGTATAGTTTTAACACACATTATTATGAGACGGTGTTCACGGTAGGTATACAATACAAAGGCATGGAAATATCTAGCCGCATGTTTAACCAAATTGCAAAGGGTTGCCGTAGAAGTGCGAGGGTAATTAAAATTAGTTCCATTCTCATCGTGCGGCGCACAATGCGCGCAAATTGTCGATGGTCCCGCGCTCACCGCAACGCGTCACCAACGCTGCTAAAGCCCGGCGCACACTGGCCACTCCTTGACTTGCATATAGGTACGAACAATGCTTGATAGCTACTTATGAGGTTGTGACAGCTCTCAAATTTGAGCATTTCGTTTGCAAGAACTATATGCTATTTCTATATTTAGTTTGATATAAATTTGTGTAATTATCAACCTACAATTACACAAATGAGAGCACAGTTAATCGCATTAGGTACTCGTCCGCGTTGCGTCACAGTCGGCTCGGCGCCGGCGGCTCGCGCGCGGCACAATGCGCGCTAATTCTTGCGTCATTACGCTCTCGTCGCGAGAGCGCTAATGTTTGCAGCGTCGTCAGCGCCGCATTACTGCGATTCCTTCGCAGATATTGTAATCAGGCCTCTTGCAGACTGCCGCGTTTTGTACAAGAATGAAATTATTAAGTTCCGTTAAAAGATAATAATAGCCAATGTGCATTTATGGCGTCCGTTCTTTTCTACTTTGCGAGTGGAGGCGGCAGCTGGAATTGTTTTCTCCATTGCTAACTATTAACGCGCCTCGACTAAAATTCTTATTGTTGCGAGTGTTTCTATTTGTTCTGAACATTTTGCTATGTTGGTATACCTGCGTATAATCAGCTGACAGTGGTAGACCTTTATCCAATATAAGTTAATTTACATATACATAAATGTAACACCCATAGTCCTAAGATGATTAAAGAGTAATTCACTAGTAATAAGTAAATAATCTCTGTTAACTGTTTTCAACAGTCTGAAAAATAAGTACCTATCTAGTCGTATTTTTAATCGAATTCAAAAAAGAAGAAGGTTCTATCATCGGCTGTATATACAGGGTGGAAGGGACAACGTCGCTTAAACGATTACCACGAATTCAGTACATCATTCTGAACCATCGGTTATTTAAAAAAAAAACAGCTGCTTCCTACTACAATACCTACACGGTCAAGGTGTATGGAAGAGCTTTTTATTTTTTTATTACGATTGAAATTCACAAGAACACATAAGAGGTCTATTAATTTCAGTCAGATTCTTCATAATTATGTTCCTTGTTTTGTTCCTAAATTCCGTGTTTAAGGTTTATCTGGGCAGACAATTCGGCATCATCGCAGAGGGCTGCCTAATCGCTCGGCTTCGCTCGTTACACCCATTCAATGTCGCGACGTCGCAGACGTGTCATTAAAACATTATCTTTTAATATTAATTTTTGATGTTTTGGCGGTAAACATTATATGTATAGTCGGAAAAGGCCGATCTACCATGGGGGGAGACGGACAGAATATGGAAGATGGTATTATGCAGATGACAATTTGAATAACTTTTAGGTCCATGTAATGTAGACTTCGTTAGGCTAGACACAATTAATTTTCACCAGCTATTATTCTTGACAAAGATAAGTTAAGCACATAAAAGTCCTGAAAACTTTGAAATCAGTCATGTTTAGTGATGACTGCTCATCTATTTGTCACAGCTCTTCATTAACAATATGATACCGATTAGCTACCTTATCAAATTCCAGTGTTCCGTAATTACTCGTAATCTCAAGTAACAATGGTTAAATTAAGCGTGGTTTGACGCCGAGTGCTCTTTAGCTGCAGTTAAAGCGAGCGCCTGCAATTTGGTAATTAGGGACTTCATGCGGTCTGCAAGGGCGGCAGGGGGAGGGGGAGGAGCTACAGGGGAAGAGGGGTGTATAATAGCGAGTATTAGACACCACACTTGAGGGATTTGTGGGAACTTTCGGATGACTTAGGTGTCTGTGGGTACGATGGTTGATGATCCTTTAATTTGTCAGAGTCTGATGTGAAAAAGAGCTCCAGTGTAGCCATGTGCCCAAACGAGATAGAGTAAATAATTTCGGTTATGATGAGTATTTGTTGGAAGTACACTTCAGCTTAGGTGGTTGCTATATTGTGGATGTTTTGCGCTGTTTCTTCGTGATAATGCATTTCAAGAGTAGGTACGTTATGAGTAGCTTGCTTCAAGTAGTAAGCAGCACTATCCAAAAAGTGTGGTCATATTTATGGATGTGTTAACTTCCTCCATGGACCTGATGGTCCCATACATTTGGTCGAGTAGGTATTTAAAATTTTGTACGGGACATCTAAATATTTTTTCGCTATAACGATGACGGTCCCAAAGAGAAAGTGATTAAGTACGATGGTCTGTACCAAACATATTACCACAGTTTTCTGACACGAGCTGTTTAAGTCTATGACTTTCGGGATGCCTGTAGAATCGACATGACAAAAGCCACTTTCAATGATGATAATGAAAAAAGGTGACATGCGTTGTGAGACTAGAACCTGTCTGTGGTTACAAGCGACCGATCAGACAGCTTATGTCCATATTCAGATACATAATATGTACGTGCTTTCACAAAAACGTTGAATACCATACGAACCAATACCAAAGACATTTCATAAGAGCATTCGTATTTGCAGTTGTTAAGTACCAACCCTACTGGTAGCTAAGTATTGGGGTGCCACACAGTTCTTAAATCACACTCAACGCAGTGCAAATTGCTTTTAATCCACTCCATAGATGCCGTTCGCCGACAAAGGACGTTGTACTTCGATTCATACTCGCCATTTTCAAGTCATCCTTATTTTCACTGCGGTAAGGTTCATCTTGCAGTGTGCTGTTTGAAGTTTTAAGATGAAATTTAGAACGGAATTTAGTAGGTCTCAATAAAAATGTCTAGTGATTGCTGTATGTAATCGACACGAGGCGTTCTATTCACTGTGAGTGGTACTTGGCGAGTCGAACGAATTAAGTCCATGTTTAATTAATGAATTTCACTGCTGGCTTGGGAACTCAATCAAATCAACTCACTAGATTAATTGCCACAGAGTAAAGTGCGACTGACTGTATTATTGTCCATCAACTGCATTTAATTTAAAATCGAATGTTGTTTTGTTGAGTAAGGTGAGTAAGGGGAGATCAAAGAAAAGATAGACTATGAAGGATGATATGAGTGGAAAGGAGATGATTGCTGAGATGTTGAATATTAGAGAAGTGTGGAAGGAGTAGACATCTTGCGTCAACTACATGGGTACATGCCATGTGCTTAATAGGGCGAATGATGATATTTTGGTCTGGTCTGCGGCATTGAGATGTTAAATGCACCTGTGATGAGAATAAAGTTGGGAGCTAACTGACACGAGTATTCTAGTTATCTCTATAATATCGTGCGCCTATATCTGCAAACTTACGTTAATTTATCTAAAACCTAAAATAAAATGCTGTTGTTTGGTGTGTACCAAAAACTGTTGAGTAAGCTGTACAAAATACTTAGGATCTGAGGGTCATTTAATCAGGTTTATGTAGAGCTTCCTATATTTACAAGTATAAAGGTTGTTTGGTTGTTGTACGATTTAGGTTAGTGGGCAGTGGATCGCGATAACGTACTTGTACATTTTGTTGATGATCTAGTCCATTGATCCCAACTTCCATCGCGAGGTGTTTAGTCGGCCATAATTGTCGACTCGACTACCATTGTAAGAATGCAGCGACTCAGTAAAACGGTTTCATTTGAAAATTATGAAATTACACCAATTTTTCCTTCTACAATGTCTTTTTATTAGCGCAATGTGGCTCGACTAGCTCAATTTGTTTCTATTCTCCGTTCGAGTACGTGCAAAAGTGGACTTTACGGCAGTGCTAGAAGGTACATTCTGCTACATGGAAGTGAAGGAATGGAAACCACGTATGCGTAATTGCTTTTCATTACGGTTCCATTGTAGTCGAGAGGTGCGGACGAGTGGGGGGTGGGGAAAGCGGGGAGGGCGTCAAATTGCCAACAATTACACAATAAAAAAATTTAACATCGCCCACAACTCGGATTGGAACCATTATGCGAAAAGAATCCGCAAATCCGAAGTTCTGATTTTTGGCTCGTATGTTGGCCTTTGTTGGGCTGTAGCTGAATGTTGGTGGCATTGGATGATTGAAGAGCAAACTTGTGTTATTTGGTTGTTTCTTTAGATAGTATAGGGACTATGAATTAATTGTTAGGCAACTCATCAGCCATTCTCAACTCAAAAAAGCTTGATACCACCATTAAAAAAACCAGCCAAGTGCGAGTTGGACTCGCGCACTGAGGGTTCCGTACAAACTTGTAGGTATTTTGTTATTAAACTACTTTACAAATTTCAGATATTTTTCCTATACGTGCTGTAAGACATTGCGTTTTGCCAAATTTTATGGTTCTAGGTCACTGGGATGTACCCTATAAATTTTGTTGCCTTGTGAGTGTGGTTTTTGCGATACAAACGGCCGTATCTTTTTTTTACGTTAACTTAGAAGTTTGATTTTTTCACAGTTTCAAGGGATTATAGACCTGAGCATATGGTTTTAATTTCAACTCGATACCTTTACGCGTTCCCAAGATAAAGGTTCTTGACAGACAGACGGACAACAAAGTGATCCTATAAGTGTTCCTAAAAAAATAAAAATAAACTTTTTTGCAAAAAAATCAACTGACTTGTTCTTCACATTTTTGTATTTTTTTTTTAAAGGTGGTTATTGATTATAGATCTCCTGATCCTCCAACTAAATCAAGAGCATTTAATGCAATCCTAAGTTCGAGCCAGCTGAATATTTAGGACAGTGGTCAAAAGCTAACAGAGATCCAATAGTCAGAACTTGAGTTTAGTTGCTGAAGTTCCTCTTTCTGGCGCAGCTGGCCATCGATTATTAAGGCTTATCTCCTTTAGAAGACGAATCGCAATCGCCATCATTTGAATGCCAGAGCCCGTAACTTAGAAATCCGAAAGTGCAGGATGTCGGCTTGCGACTCTGAAGTGGAGATGGGCAGGACTTTGCAAAACATTTACATGATATACTTCCTACCAAACTTGTGCCATGACATTTCTTGGGACTTGACTTCTAAACTGTGGTATTGTTCGCAGGTGTGGTTCCAGAATAGACGCGCCAAGTGGCGCAAGCGCGAGAAGGCGCTGGGTAGAGACCACGCGCCTTTCATGCACCACGATCATGGTAAGAAAACATCACACGGATGCTCATTATTATACGCAATATTTCCTATTATTTCGAAAACAACATTAATAGCCCAAAACAAACACACGTAATTACATTGGAAAAATGCTTTCCTTGACGACGAACATCCCTCTATAATGACAAGCTACAGTCATCGTCAAAACTCACAAGTTATATATTTCACGTTATTGCTGCCCGTTTATCGGCCACAGCACGGTAATGAAATACGAACGCGATTGCACCCGATGTTTACCGATCATTTACCGATCGCTATCGGCCGTGTGAACAAGCAATCTGTACAGAAACTAGGGTTGATGGTTGTTTGGAAACCTTCCGTAATTGCCCAATTAAGAGTTAAAATAGTTAAACGCGGTTTTTGTAGCTTTGTGTATAAAATACGAGAAGTGAACTGTCCTAAATGAATTTAAAAACTTAAAACTTTTAAACACTTAAGGCATAGTCTATTTATCTTCTATCTAAGTATCTTCTTCTATATATATAAAGTAAGAAACTGACTGGCTGACTGATTCACTGACTGATCGATCAACGCACAGCTGAAACCGCTACGTCTAGAAGCATGAAATTTTGCACAAACGTTCCTTAGATGACGTGATTGTGCACTAAGAAGGGATTTTTGGAAATTCATCCCCTGAGGGGCTAAAATAGGCGTTGAAAGTTTGTATGAAACTTCGTCCACGTGAGCAAAGTCGGGGGCAACAGCTAGCGCCTACTAATAAACAGAATATTTAATGAACTATTTAAACTAAATAACTGACGTGAGAATTCAACCAACAGCGACTTATAGCAGACTGTTGCTTCATCACTCACTAAGCATCATAAATCAAATGCGAAGGGTCCGCTGTTTTATTATGTGTGAGCCCTAACAAGCATTACATCGCGGGCTCGGAGCGGGTGTCACTCACACCGAAATCACCGACAATTAGTAGCAATTCCAACGTAATTGCCCGGGCACCCCTACAGACCGCGTGCCCCCTGATTTAAACGCTACTTTTAAAACTTAACACGTGTGCACGTTACATATTGATTTACATTTATTAGTATTGTGGTTGTGCAGGACTTTTTTATTCATAATTCTCGTATTTGTTTTATATTTCGACTGGCTTTTTTCCCGTAGCTTCGGCTGTGTGAATGTCAAACTTATCCCATGCAAACATAATACAAGGGTTAAAATTCTTCACCAAATTTCATTGAAAGGAGTTCTGCTTTTAAGGCATGACCAACAAATAAACTCAAAGTGAGTTGGTTTTTTCTTTTGCAGAATATCGTAACTAATCATTATTATTTATAAAATAATTTTCTTTTATCAACACATTGACATTAATTTGAGTTTTAAAATAAAATCTATTTAAATTTTCCATTTTTCATATTCTGTTTAGCGGCTTCATACCTTTGCTTCTCCTTCAACCTGGTGAAAGCAAAGCGAGGGAGAAAAATCAAATCATTTAATTTCCTAATAGTTCATGACAAAAATACTTTTCGTTCTATTGTTATTATATTTTTTCGAAAGTGTATTGAAAACCGTCGTGCACGCACGCATGCAATGCCCACGGCATTTGGTACTGCAGTTCTCGGCTCCGTAACACCCTCACCTGGCGGCTCGTGTGTGTATTCCGACAGCGTGCATGGCTGTAATGGAGAAAGCATAAATGGTATAGTAACACAGGTACTAATTGTCATAATATACAAAATTCTTGTACCACAATCAAAGCTGCCTCAAAGCGACATTACCGTAAAAGTAATTGTTACGGAGACTCGCATATGATGCCCGATAGAACGATATTAGGGCGTCATTATACTAATGCGCGTATAATGATGGCGCGCCGTTTACGCGATGCCCCGATAACAACAATTACTGGCAATCCATTTACCGGCTGATATATTGACTGTTAGCACTTTTGTGTGTGATTGTACGTGTGGGTGTAGTAAATACCTTTATTAATGTGTGTTTGACAATAATGCTTTCATTTTACAGTTACAACTAGCGACCGTCCCGGGTTTGCACGGGTCTAAAACGGGATAAAACGGGATAGAACGGGATAGAACGGGATAGAACGGGATAGAACGGGATAGAACGGGATAGAACGGGATAAAACGGGATAAAACGGGATAGAACGGGATAGGACGGGATAAAACTGGATAAACAGGATAAAACGGGATAAAACGGGATTGAACGGGATAAAACGGGATAGGACGGGATAAGACAAGATAGGACGAGATAGAACGGGATAGAACGGGATAGAACGGGATAGAACGGGATAGAACGGGATAGAACGGGATAGAACGGGATAGAACGGGATAGAACGGGATAGAACGGGATAGAACGGGATAGAACGGGATAGAACGGGATAGAACGGGATAGAACGGGATAGAACGGGATAGAACGGGATAGAACGGGATAGAACGGGATAGAACGGGATAGAACGGGATAGAACGGGATAGAACGGGATAGAACGGGATAGAACGGGATAGAACGGGATAGAACGGGATAGAACGGGATAGAACGGGATAGAACGGGATAGAACGGGATAGAACGGGATAGAACGGGATAGAACGGGATAGAACGGGATAGAACGGGATAGAACGGGATAGAACGGGATAGAACGGGATAGAACGGGATAGAACGGGATAGAACGGGATAGAACGGGATAGAACGGGATAGAACGGGATAGAACGGGATAGAACGGGATAGAACGGGATAGAACGGGATAGAACGGGATAGAACGGGATAGAACGGGATAGAACGGGATAGAACGGGATAGAACGGGATAGAACGGGATAGAACGGGATAGAACGGGATAGAACGGGATAGAACGGGATAGAACGGGATAGAACGGGATAGAACGGGATAGAACGGGATAGAACGGGATAGAACGGGATAGAACGGGATAGAACGGGATAGAACGGGATAGAACGGGATAGAACGGGATAGAACGGGATAGAACGGGATAGAACGGGATAGAACGGGATAGAACGGGATAGAACGGGATAGAACGGGATAGAACGGGATAGAACGGGATAGAACGGGATAGAACGGGATAGAACGGGATAGAACGGGATAGAACGGGATAGAACGGGATAGAACGGGATAGAACGGGATAGAACGGGATAGAACGGGATAGAACGGGATAGAACGGGATAGAACGGGATAGGACGGGATAGGACAAGATAGGACGAGATAGAACGGGATAGAACGGGATAAAACGGGATAGAACGGGATAGGACGGGATAGAACGGGATAGAACGGGATAGAACGGGATAGAACGGGATAGAACGGGATAGAACGGGATAGAACGGGATAGAACGGGATAGAACGGGATAGAACGGGATAGAACGGGATAGAACGGGATAGAACGGGATAGAACAGGATAGAACGGGATAGAACGGGATAGAACGGGATAGAACGGGATAGAACGGGATAGAACGGGATAGAACGAGATAGAACGGGATAGAACGGGATAGAACGGGATAGAACGGGATAGAACGGGATAGAACGGGATAGGTCGGGATAGGTTGGAATAGGACGGGATACAACGGGATAGGGCGGGATAGGACGGGATAGGACGGGATAGGACGGGATAGAATTTTATTTTTCAAATATGGGTTATATACACAACAGTTGTTATAAATAGCGTAGTTCAGCCATATTTTACTATTGAAACATGCAAACATTTACATTATTTATGACACATGTACTTACATTTAGAGACCATTCAATTAATAAATTTTCATATATTATTATTTTTTTTCTTTCTTTTTTGTTATATTTTTAAATATTCACATTTATATGACATTAAAAAAAACATTTAAAAATATAAAAAAACTAACGGCCCGTCCCGGCTTCGCACAGGTATTCAAAAATTTTCAAAAATTTTAAATTTTAACACATACACACACACAGGCACCCCTCTTTTTGCGCCGGGTCACTAATAAGAGGTGCATTTTAAAGAAAGTTTGGATGTTATTATTTTAATTTTTTTATTGTTTTTGTATTTTTTTTAAATTCGATTATTTTATTTTTATTTGTAATGTTTGTAAAAAGATTATAACTATAAACAAAAGCCATTAAACTTATTTATTTAATTTTTTGACCGCTGAGTATGAAGCCGAATTTAAGAAATTCGGCTTCATACTCAGCGGTCAAAAAACATTGACACATTGACTCCCCTCCCGTACCTCAGTGATGCCTACATCGCATAGTAAGCCGAGCGGAGTGAGCTAATTTTTACATTTTTTAATTTGTGATATCTTTTGAATGGAATGTCCGAATTAAATAATTCAAAAGTTATATATAGGTATTGCAGCAGTCAGTTGAGTATGACGTTATATATTTTGATAAAAATTACCACCAAGGTACAAATAAAGACCCTTTTCTAGCGGCGGCATTTCAATTAATTTTTTTAAATAAAATAACAATTATTGTGACATATACATAAAAGTTAGACATATGCTGTAGCGACTTTTTTGTAGATAATGAAGTGTTCTGCAAAGTCTTAGTACATTATTTTGTTCTATCATCAATAGTTTTAGCAGCGCACCCGAAGTAAGGTAATTAGGGTTAAGGGTTTAGGTAATTTTTTTACACCTTGGGTTACATTATTGGAGTTTTAGTAAGGATCCCTAACTTTTTTGAAAATATAATATAACTTATGTCACTTGGAGATAGTGAGCTTCCCAACGGTGAAAGAATTTTTCAAATCGGTCTTGTAGTTTCGGAGCCCATTCAATACAAAAACAAACAATCAAATCTTTCCTGTTTACCTATATACCAGGCCACTCAGAAAGTATGGCGATAAATAGTTTTTATATATGGGAGACTGGCCAGTTAGAATCTTTTTCGAAAATATGATTACTTGTAAGTAAAAATATGTGTGTTCCATTTTCAAAATTTCCCTCCACATTTTTTGCGAGCCAATTCAAAGTATCGTGTCTTACTGAAAAATGGATCTGCGCCGGGAACATTTTAGAGCTATGATTTTTTACGATTTCAAGTGTCGCCTGAAACCGGATGAATCGTTCGATAGACTTCAAATGGCATTTATGGATGAAGGCCCCTCCAAGGCAACCGTGTATCGTTGGTATAACGAATTTAGGCGCGGTCGACCAACCTTGGGGGATGAAGAAAGAAGCGGTCGCCCTTTGACGGCTATTACGGAAGAAAACGTGCTAGCAGTGAAAAATTTAATCCAAGATAATAGGCGAATTACATATCAGGAGATTCAGCACATATTAAAGATTGGATCGGGAAGCGTTCACGAGATTCTACACGGGCATCTTCGCGTGAGGAGGATAGTATCGCGCTGGGTGCCGCACTACCTCACCGACGCTCAGAAGCAGGCCCGGGTGGAATGGTGCCGTGATATGCTGAACAAATTTGAAGCAGGCTCGTCTCGGCGTGTTTACGACATCGTAACAGGTTATGAGTCCTGGATTTATCAATACGATCCAGAAACTAAGCGCCAGTCGACAGTTTGGGTGTTTCAAAATGAACCAACGCCTACCAAAGTGAAACGATCTCGAAGCGGGGGGAAGATTTTGATCGCCAGCTTTTTTAATTTGACTGGCCACTTGGCCTCAATTCCCTTACGAGATCAAAGAAACATCAACGCCGAATGGTATACTACCAAATGTTTACCAGAAGTTTTTTCTGTTGTGAGCAACAAGCGACCAAACACAGGGCTCCGCGGACTACTGCTCCACCACGACAATGCGCCTGCACACACCACGCTCAAAACGAGGGACTTCCTGGACAGTACACCAGTCAAACTCCTGGGTCACCCTCCTTACAGCCCTGATCTAGCACCGTGTGACTTCTTTTTATTTCCAAAAATAAAAAATCTGCTCAAGGGGATACAATTTCCGTCGCCGGAAGATGCCCTGGCTGCGTTCGAGCAGGCTGTAAACGAGGTGTCTGCGGCGGACTGGAAAAAGTGTTTTGAAAACTTTTTCAGACGCATGAATCTTTGTATAGAGGCTGGTGGAGAGTACTTTGAAAAGATTTAATAAAAATATATGTACTTGTAGAATAATTTTTTTTAGTGTCGCAAAACTTTCTGAGTGTCCCACGTATTATAGCATTAGTGTAGATTAGTAATAGACAAGATGATATTTTTTTCTTGTTTTATGATCTTTGAAGAGATATCTTGTCTGGACCCAAGCTTGAGCTTATCACATAGGCTGTAGTGGAATGACTATCATAACTGAACATGCAAGTAAACAAATTTTCGTGTCTGTGCTGCTGACCGTTGAGGAGTTCCCTTATCTGGAGCTAAGCCTGGGTATAAAATCAGGTCATGTTTATCATAAAAATTCATTGTCATCAAAACTGAACCTGCATGTAAAATTCCAACTCTGTAGGATGTGAGGAAGCTGTTCTAATTCAGCTTGCAAGATTTGACCTAAACAAACATGCATTCATCATCATTCTCCTGCCCTTTTCCAAAATTTATTTGGGGTCGGCGCAGCATGTCTTCTTCTTCTTACATACTTCTCTATTATTTGTCCTCTCATCAAACACCTCCTTTCTTGCCATTACATCGTTCAAACAGTCCATCCATCGTTTCTTTGGTCTTACTCTACTCATAAACCCCATCCACATTCGTACTCAAAACTTTCCTCACGAAGTTTTTCTCATTCGACCGCATCTCATGCCCATACCACGACAACAGATTACCAAACAACTAACACACATGCGTATGTTAAAGTTAATTTAAGTTAAATAAAAATTAAATAAAAGCTTTTGATAACTGTAGATGGTAACTGGAATTAAAATGTTTCTCCATTTATAAGAAAACTACCGAATGCGTTTTTCAGTAATTAATGTGTGTGTCGTGTAGTTAGTAGGTACATGCATATCTGTGCCGAACGAGGCTCGTTACCCGGCACGTGACAATTTTGGCTAAAATTATTGGTTGTGATTTCTATTGTACAAATATCCATATTTATAAGTATAGAAACTGGCGGTCCGCTCGTTAGGCTTTGTTTGTAGTATGATGTACTTAATTCGGAAATTTTGACACTTGTGAGATAACGGCAGAATTTTGGCCAGTAAATAATATGGTGGAATTGTGTTGGCAGATGTCCTTATTAGATAAACATCTTGTCTTGGTTTGCGGCTAGTAGACCCGCAAAAGCTTTATCTGAAACAAGAGTGCCCAATGCAATTCAAGATAATTATCATATTGCGCTTTGCCAATAATCATTAAAGTCTTCAAACTGAGCAAAAAGAGACAGATATACTCTGTACTGCATTCATATCAATAACATCATAGCTTGCCTGTAATCGCCGAACGATTAAGCAGAGGTGTACTCAATATTGTAGTGCGCCGACATTTTTCCAGCTAGGGGCAAGCCTATAATGCCATCATTTGGGCACAAATCTAGACTCCTTGACTGCAACTAAGATATTTCGGATGGGAAAACCCATTTATATTTTGGCCGACCCGGGAATCGAACCCAGGACCTAGTTGATATCATTATGGTTAAGGCAGGTGCAGGATTACACAAGGGGCTTATTGTGGGGATATCGGCGCGCTATCACCTGCCTAACCACATTATATTGAATAAACATCGAATTATTTATCTATTAACAGTACTTGTGGTTTTGTCAAAGGGTGCTTTTACTTGACTATGCATAGTGAAAAGAACTCCCTTGCACACGTACGGTATCAAATTGATAAGACCTGGTAAATATTTGTAACTGTTGTTAAATCCTTGTTCAACGTATTTATCAGAAAGAAGTATTAAACGTAGGTTAACTCCAACTCTTACATTGAACAAAACTTGACCGTTACTTCGGTTTTATATTAACTTTATCTCACAAATTCTTCAGCACGCACTAGTTAACATGATGTTCGTTTATCAAATAAATACGGTAAAGTTATGATTCAGGCAAAGAATTTTCGCATTAGGAAGTTTAGCATATTATATTCATAATTTTGATGTTAGAATTTGGAGTGGCTCCTGGCTAAATAATAACAGTCGCATGGATATTCAAGGTTAAGCAAGGCTTGCCGAAGTCTGCCTATTATTGCTGAGTTCGCATTTAATCCGGCTGTAATTTATGGCTCTTTGATAGTCTTAGACAGTCTCAGGTATCGTATTTTCCACTAACTGGGTTTTCGAGGTCAGATAGGCAGTCGCTCCAAATAAAATACTGGTTTAAAATATTCAGCTGCATTCGTTTAGGCCGGAAACCGACCCCAACATAGTTGGGAAAACTATGATGATAATGGATCACCTGGATAGTTCTTAGCTATAGTTGGACCCAAAGAGTATCGTATACATAGAAGTAAGTAGAATATAGAATGAATACCCAAGTATTCATACCTATGTATTCCTTAGGTATTAGGAATTAACGAAAATCTAGGATCAGAAAGTTCAGAAAATTGGACAATTTAGTTGTCTACGGATGGGATGCTAACGATGAGTATTGTTTCAGTGGTAGGCGAGTGGGGAGGAGGCGGGCCGGCTGGCGGCGAGTGGTGGGCGCTGGGGCTAGGCGCGGGGCTGGGCGCGCTCGGCGTGCCCGCGCCACTATGGCACGACGCCGAGCCCGCCGCCGCCTTCCGCGCGCTGCTGCATCGGTGTGTATGATCCTCCTCAAACAGAGCGAATATTATGCATCTTTGCACGATGATTATTTCACCAATGGTTGACTTCAAACACCTGCGCGGCGAAGAGACTGAAAAGATAAAAAAATACGTTAATTTCGATTACAAACGGAAATGACATGCTCGAGATAAATGTAAATTAAATACCTAGCGGTCTGCATGCGGCGCTGCCTGGCTCGTAATCCCGTTCTCTGTGTCCAAAATCGCGCTTCACTGAGCTTCCGCTGGTGTACGACGCTGGACCTCGGACCCAACCAAGTCCAAGGAAGATATCTTTTACTTAACATGTTTGTTCGTCCAACAGGTACGTTCTCGCTCTTCCACCGCCAGCGCTGCGTCCCCCTGAACCAGAGCCTTCGCCGTCCTCTCCCCCGTCGCCACCCTCACCGTCCCCCTCGCTGGCCAGGCTGGCGAGCGCCGAGGCCCTGCGCCTGCGCGCGCACGACGCGCTGCTGCAGGACCGCGTGGCGTTGCAGCACAACAACAAGGTGCACACGTAACCTGCGAGTCAGTGGGAGCTCGACCCCTGTGTGTACGCGCCTGGACATTCTTAAGTGTGTTGCTGTAACGGTTAGTGTTGGGTGTGTTTGTGTATGTTGGCGGGTTCCAGGCTATTTGTTTAATCGTTCTTTAATACAAGGTGTAGTAGCTCGGGATAAAGTACGATTTTTAACTTCTGCTGGGACTGAGTTCCGGAAAGTCCGAGATCCAGAATAATGTTGTCATGGACGCCTTACACTATATGTGACTGATACCGGCAACTCGGATTTTACCACAAATACGGTGTTGGAGAACTTAAAGCAACTTTTAAGCACTAAACTAACAATATTATCAACATACATTGAACGCACCGACATCGAACATGCTCTAGCAGTATTGGTGGTTCAAACATAGTTCGAGTAACATTAGTGACCGCACAGTTCCGCTGCAGTGAAGTGTATCTCGGTATACGGAAACAATAAATTGTATATTGCACATTACTATTGTAGATTATATAGGTATAAGAATTAGTGATATTCTCTGAATTGTGGAACTAGAAATTGATAAAAGTGTCCATTCGACTTATATGACGGACATCTTCTTAAGTCACGCCTACCATAACGCCAGCCAAAGAGACGCCAGAGAGAGATGGCGATAGACAGATGTATATAGAGATATATATATAACTTAAAGGTCCCTGCATTATGGCGTCATGGTAATCCCACAGGTCTCCAGTTCAGTTTCAATACTATTTTATTATTCTTATTCTTTATTGCACACAAAATAAGAAAAATAAAACATATAAATTGAAGTAATATAGCTTATTACAATAGAGAGCTTAAAACAAAATTGGGTTTTCCTACAGCAAATACAATTTAGACTATGTAGTTATTTACTGTCTTTCATGTTGCTTTCCATGAGGTTTTGCTAGAAAAGCAATGTATTTTCAATGGGTCCTGTACGCAATGGCTTATAATATAGTTTGATAAGTAGGTACCAATGATGTGGCGGGCCATTTCAAACGGTTTAACTATTCGTTTTAAAAGGTTTGCTTTATTTTTAAGTTAGACTGTAAAACACATGACATACTGGTGACAAAATGAAATACCAAAGAGCTTTATTGGTTTTCTAGAGTGAAACTAGTCGAATGTATACTTAACCGTAGATCACCGAACTTAAATGTCATAGAACGAATACGAGTATAATGCCATTTTCCGTTTGGTGAATTTTCATAATTATGCCATTGTGTAAAGGACCAAGCTATTATTAAGACGTGTGCCTTAACGTTCGACGTTATAATTGTATTAGACGAAACTGTCGTTTTCTTAACATTCCGTTGATGCAAACGTTAGATCTCAAAATTAAAATTATTGTATTGTAGTCAAGTAGACTGGAATATTCTTGTAAATACATATATCTACCGTTATTTAAGTCATGATTTGATCAGAACGGGATTCTTTAATATTGTAGTTGTTTTATAGCGTGTTTATTTGACTGATGTGATCCACCACTTAATTATAATTTAATCGATTCTTCTAGTTAATTAAATATTTGTGTACACATAATATCGAAGTAATTTGATCCAAAGAGCATGAGTGTTCAAAGTACCTACCGTATTCATGAATACTCTTGTTAATAAGTGCAGTTTCACTAAAATCATTAAATAAATGTATGAAAATGTGTTTTAGATGTGATGTAAATATTGATTAAGTATTTATGCGCGTCTGAAAATAGGCAAAGCCAAGCTGTTAGAGGCAAAACTTGTAATGTCACCAAGACTTGAGATGATACTGGCATGAATTCGAATGTAAAATCATACGTAATTAAAATAATTGGCTCTGTATTATTTAGCCTGTGTTATTTTGATAACTGAGTACTTCCATTGGCTTCTTACTGTGTTCCTAGCAATAGTATGTAACCCTCAAAGTGCCCGTGCAATTATTTGGTAAAATATCACTACTACTCATTGTGGTGCACAATAATTAAAAGTGGAGAACTCATACAATGATAAAGTTTCTAAAGGCTCATACAGTGTTGAAGTTCTCGGGAAAAATAATAAACAGCGATATACTTAATTATCGCCCAGGTTATAATCTCTTGTTTGCAAGACCAACACCTCCTCCGCCAGCGGTAACGGCCCGCCTCTTATCAGACGCTTCTCTCTGTATATAGTGTAAATGGTAGCGTTTAGTGATTCATAGTGGTCGCACCTACACGCGCATGTACCGATGTATTAATATTTATTGGAACGATTAGAAGTAGTCAGTTTGCAATAATGTGTCAATGTAGTCGTGTTAATAAATATAATGAAAATAACTGTTTGTTGTTTTTGTGGTGACCCTTCTCCCATTCCTAAATGAGTTCTCCCCTGTCACGTCGTAACAAAATTATTCAATTGCAAAATTAGAATAGAATAGAATTATCTTTATTCAAGTACTAGCTGTACCCGTTGTGTTCAGAATCAGAATCAGTACTTTATTTGCTTTGAATGTAGGTACAGGTATAAGAACATTGAACGTAGGTACCCTAGATCAGCCGAATAAAAAAAAAAGCGACCAAGTGCGAGTCGAACTCGCCCATGAAGGGTTCCGTAGCAGCAAGTAACCGCCTACATTATTAAAAAAAAACTACTTACTAGATCTCGTTCAAACCAATTTTCGATGGAAGTTTGCATGGTAATGTACATCATATATTTTTTTTAGTTTTATCATTCTCTTATTTTAGAAGTTACAGGGGGCGACACATTTTACCACTTTGGAAGTGTCTCCCGCGCAAACTATTCAGTTTAGAAAAAAATGAAATTAGAAACCTCAATATCATTTTTGAAGACCTATCCATAGATACCCCACACGTATGGATTTGATGAAAAAAAGTTTTGAGTTTCAGTTCTAAGTATGGGGAACCCGCAAAAAGTATTGTTTTTTTTCTATTTTTGTGTGAAAATCTTAATGCGGTTCACAGAATACATCTACTTACCAAGTTTCAAGAGTATAGTTCTTATAGTTTCGGAAAAAAGTGGCAGACGGACGGACAGACAGACAGACATGATGAATCCATAAGGGTTCCGTTTTTTGCGATTTGGCTACGGAACCCTAACAAGATGGCTGCCATTCGCGGAGTGTTTGGTTAGGAATATTTATAAACGTGTATTTGTCGATATAAATTATTGTATAATATGCCCTTAAAGTATCGGTAACCGTTAACCAAACACACTGTATAATATATAGATTTTATGACTCAAAACGGTCTTGATAGTTGTGGATTTCAACACGCTTTTATTAGCTTCACCTGCAACTATGAACAAAATCATAGAAGTTACATTTACCCACTTTCCGTTTGAGTTGAAATTTTGCATACATATTGTTAAGTTTGTATGACAATGTATGGTAAGCTAAGTGACGTCATTCTAATTCCTAAATGGTGGACTCCCAAAGATGGCAGAGTAGTAATTTTTATGCATTCCCATGATACGGGTATCAAATGATAGGGTTTGCTGAGGAGACTACGAGATAATAAAATGACGTCAAAAGCGTGCTGTTACATCCTTCACCTGTACCCCTTTTGGTCTACTCAGCAGCCTACGCTGCATTCCTGCTGCTGACGCAGCATCCTCTCCTTCCTCTCTCCCCCTCATCATGTTCTGACACCTTCAGTCGTCTCCCAACCGTCTTCCCGTGCACATGTATCTTGCACTCGTGTTTTTTATTGTTTTAATATACAAGTTTATTTTAGCCTAAAGTAATTTCTTTTTTAAAACCCAAATTCGGAACCCGGTTATAACATTGGTGGCAGCGTAAAAGGGATTATAAATCCTAGGAATCCTAGCTGAAAGTGCTAAATTCAGTGCCTAATTTAAAAGTGAAAGTGCTTCAATTCCTGAAAAGTTCCAGAGACGACTCATCACACCGGTAAAACCCGGTATTGGCCTAATTCAAGGTCACTCCAGTTCCTGAGTTCCAGAGACGACTCATCATACCGGTAAAACCCGGTACTGACCTAATCCAAGGTCACTCCAGTTCCAGCTCCAGTTCCAGTTCCAGATCCTGCGAAACCATGAAAAACATGTACGCAATAATACTGTGAGTCGTGAACATATTTTCCTATAAGTACAGTGATCAAGTACAAAAAGTTCAGTTCGACAGTTATAACATTCTTCAACGGCTTATCAACGGATGTTATGTCTCGGTGCTCGTCGCAGATCCAGACTCAGCACACTGCATAAGCGATAAGAACACATTGTCGGACTAATTCCAATAACTAATCTTGTTTCCAGACTTATTATATCTAGTTATTCTTTTAGTATTATAAGTTGTTGTCAACCATGTCCCAAGGTAACAAAGCCGTAAAAGAAGAGTCTTCGGGAAACATACCCCTAAGTGTCATCCTAAAATTCATAAAGCCCTTTGATGGCAGTAGAGAAAAATTAAATGCATTTATTAATAATTGCGATAACGCCATTTCCCTAGCCTCTTCTAACGAAGCCGACATCGTCTTCAAGTATATAATTAGCCAACTAGATGGTAAAGCCGAGATTGCTTGTTCAATCAAGGAATTTGATTCGTGGCCATCCCTTAAAGAGTTCCTTCAGAACCAATTTGGGGAGCGTAAACATTACGCTCATCTCCTTGCAGAACTCCAGGATTGCAGACAAGGTGCTCAGGAGAATGTTAGCCAATTCTCACTTAGGATAGAAACCTGTTTATCACAATTGCTTACAGAAATTTCTATATCAGGTCACAAGAAAGGTGAAATATCTGGCAGAGTAGCTGCAATGGAGGACTTAGCCCTCCACACGTTCACGATGGGCCTTACCCCTCGTATCGCAAACATCGTTAGATGTAGGAACCCCAAAAACCTCAATGACGCCATAAATTACGCGATTTCCGAGGAAAAATTGCAGCAATATTCCTACAAACAAAACTTAGCCGTGAAATCACTTCGTCAAAATGATCCAACAATTAGGTCTAATAGACCCAATAACTTTAATAATAATTATCAATCACAAAAACCTACCTTTCAACAACCCTCTTCAAATGATCCATTCTGCAGATATTGCAAGAAATCAGGGCATGTTCTAGAAAAATGCCAACTCCGCGAATATAATAATAAAAGATTCAATAATCAAAATAGATTCTCCCCTTCAAGTGCGCAGCCAAGCACATCTACTTTCAAACCCCGTATTAATGCGGTAACTGAAGTTGAAAGTTATGATACCGTTGACAACAATTTAAACTAAATAATGTCCCGAATAAGCGTCGCACGGGACAGATCAATTCCATAATAGACGACGCTAAATCTTCCATGACCCATGGACAGGGTAACCAGCCCCAAACTCGTGGTCATCCAATTGGAGTCAAGCAGCAGGGTAACCAGCCCCAAATCGTAGGCTCTAAATCTTCCATGACCCATGGACAGGGTAACCAGCCCCAAACTCGAGGTCATTCCATCCGAGTCAAGCAACAGGGTAACCAGCCCCAAATCGTAGGCTCTAAATCCTTCATGACCCATGGACAGGGTAACCAGCCCCAAACTCGAGGTCATTCCATCCGAGTCAAGCAACAGGGTAATCAGCCCCAAATCGTAGACTCTAAATCCTTCATGACCCATGGACAGGGTAACCAGCCCCAAACTCGAGGTCATTCCATCCGAGTCAAGCAACAGGGTAATCAGCCCCAAATCGTAGACTCTAAATCCTTCACGACCCATGGACAGGGTAACCAGCCCCAAACTCGAGGTCATTCCATCCGAGTCAAGCAACAGGGTAACCAGTCCCAAACCGTAGACTTCATCCAAAATCCTGAAAATGAAAAACATATTAATGAAGAAATATACGAATTCACATCTAACATACCAAATAAATACTTACCTTATATAGAAGTTAATTCTCCCGTGTCTTTTAGAGACCTATCCCTTCTCGTCGATACTGGCGCATCTATAAGTTTAATTAAAAAATCAGTCATTGACGACATGCCTGTTATTGACGAATCGATTAAATTTAAAATCAAAGGTATCGATTCAACCATTGATAATCCTCTATGCACATTAGGACAAATCCCTATAACCATCTATACACATGATAAATCTCATAGTGACTGTAAACACCTAACACATATATTCAACATAGTTAATGAATTAAGTATGTCCTACGATGGTATTATCGGCAACGACTTATTCAATTCCATGAGTGGCAAAATTAACTATGATGAAGGTGTGTTGTATTTAAAAGATATTAAGCTTAAAATGCATTTCAATGAACCCGTTTATACTATTACCCCACGCAGTGAAACTGTAATCGAATGTACTGTAGCAAATCCAGAAATCAAAGAAGGCTTAATAATCGACCAACATATTTCCCAAAATCTACTAGTAGCAAACTGTTTAGTACAAGTAAAGAATAACAATCGTGTTAATATTTCCGTTGTTAACACCTCAGAAGAACCTGTAACTATTCCGTCTGATCTTAGATTATATTTAAAGCCTTTCGAACTGAAGGCTTCAATCTCTATCGGTACTTTAGACGAACCTCATACTCATGAACGCACAGAAGAAGTTCTAAAGCAGCTTCGCGTGTCCCATCTTAATCCAGAAGAAACTGAGGCATTATACTCTGTTTGTTCTCAGTTTTCAGACATTTTCCATCTACCCGACGATCAATTAACCTGCACTGATGCAGTAGAACATAAAATCAAAACCACGTCTGATAACCCCATTCATGTTAAGACATACAGATTTCCCGAATGCCATAAGAAAGAGGTAGATTCTCAAGTTGAGAAAATGCTGAAACAAGGTATAATAAAACCTTCTATGTCTCCATGGTCCTCACCAATTTGGGTAGTACCCAAAAAGCTCGATGCTTCCGGTCAAAGAAAATGGCGCGTTGTAATCGATTACCGTAAACTTAACGACGTGACCATCGGCGATTCCTATCCTATTCCAAACATAGCCGAAATCCTAGATCAATTAGGCAAGTGCAAATACTTTAGCACATTAGACCTAGCTTCCGGTTTTCATCAAATAAACATGTCTCCTGATGATTCTCCCAAAACAGCATTTTCAATCCCAACAGGGCATTACGAGTTCACTCGTATGCCATTTGGATTAAAGAATGCACCGTCCACCTTTCAGAGATTAATGAATTCCGCTTTATCTGGTCTCCAAGGCATCCAATGCTTCGTTTACCTTGATGATATCGTAATTTACTCATTTGATATCCCTTCTCATATAGATAACCTAACTAACGTATTTTATAGACTCCGTCAATTCAGTTTGAAACTACAACCGGATAAATGTGAATTTTTAAGAAAAGAAGTTTCATATTTAGGCCACGTCATTACTGACAAAGGCGTAAAACCAAATCCTGAAAAGCTAAGAGCAGTTCACGAATTCCCTATACCAAAAACTCCTAAGGACATCAAATCATTCCTCGGTTTCGTCTCTTACTATCGCAGGTTCATCTCCGATTTTTCTAGCATTGCAAAACCTTTAACAAATCTACTGAAAAAGAATGTAGAGTTCGTCTGGTCAAATGAACACCAGTTATCCTTTGAAATCCTAAAAAATAAATTAACTACAGCTCCGCTATTATCATATCCTGATTTCTCGAAACCATTCCTTCTCAGCTGCGATGCATCCAATTATGCAATCAGCGCTATTCTTTCCCAAGGCGAAATAGGCAAAGACAAGCCCATCGCCTATGCCTCCCGTACACTCAACAAAAATGAGTGCAATTATAGTACAACTGAAAAAGAATTACTTGCAATTCTTTTCGGCTGTAAGACCTTCCGTCCTTACCTATATGGTAGAAAGTTCACAATAATTACCGACCATCGTCCTTTACGTTGGCTATTCAACCACTCTGACCCCAGTAGTAAACTTCAGAGATGGAGATTAAAATTGGAGGAATATGAGTATGAAATAATATATAGAAAAGGAAAACTAAATAATGCCGCTGATGCATTATCCCGTTATCCTATAACTAAATCCGTCAATCCTATAAATCCTATACCTAATACTTCTAATGAGAATTTAAACTCACCTAATTATGACGAAACATCGAATCCAGATGTCCTTCCAGCTATCTCTCCGGACGATCTAATCCAACTTGAAGATCTTACAGACCCCCTTATCCAACCTACAAGCTTACCAGAGTTAGGCAACCTTGATGATCTAGATAATATAATAGATGAAAACTTACCCTCACCTTCCACTGATCATCCAAATCCAATATCACCACCTGATGTCCCGAGCCGTAGTAACTCCAGTACCCCAGATGGTAATTACTCAGACTTCCTTAAAACTACTGCTAAGGATTTTAATCCTAACGTAACCATAATAGAACACAATGAAAGCCTATCCAAAACTGATAAAAAATATATCATTATCCCTACATCTATAGATATGGACGAATCCGTCCCATATACTCAAGAAATCATATCTAATATTCCTAATTTGAGCGAATTTTCCTTACTAGAAAGAACATTACATTCCTTCCTTAAATATGAATCCGAAGATAAAGTTTACTATTTCATTTTCACCAAGGTCAATCACTTTGACACTTGCACATATGAAGATATCTACAAGTGTCTTAAATCCGTAAGAAATGAGTTAGTTGTCAGCCTCACAGGGCAAAATAACCCTCAAATAGCTATAGCTGATTTTAATAATCCTTTCGACACTCATCAGTATATCAAACTATATAATATGATCCTATATTTATTTCACAACTCAGAAATGACTATACACATTTATAAAAATACTATTATCTATCCATCACAGAGTGAAGTCCCTAAAATCATGATAGAAAATCATGATCTCCCTATAGCCGGTCACTTAGGTTCTGGTAGAATGCTGAAACGCATCCAAGAAAAATACTACTGGAAAAACATGAGAGTAGACGTCGAAAACTACGTAAAGAAATGTCCACAATGCCAAATTAATAAAGCCCTTAGAAGAACCAATCGTGCCCCTATGCAAATCACATCTCTTTCCACACGACCCTTTGAACGTGTAGCTTTCGATATAGTAGGACCACTACCAGAAGCCGGTAACGATAAATATAAATACATATTGACTCTCCAAGATGATCTCACCAAATTCTCAGCCGCTTATCCAATTACCAACACTACTGCTGCGGAAACATGCGAATGTTTGGTTCACTTCATTACTTTATTCGGAATACCCAAAACAATTCTAACAGACCAAGGCACCAACTTCACGGCCGAGCTATTTAAAGAAACATGCAATTTATTAAAAATAAAACAATTATGGTCCACCCCGTATCACCCTCAGACTCAGGGTGCTCTCGAAAGAAGTCACTCCACCTTAAAAGAGTACCTAAAATCTTATGTAAACGAGCAACAAAACAACTGGCCCCGTTTTGTGTACACAGCTATGCTTGCGTACAACACAGCCATTCACTCAACCACTCATTTCTCTCCCTATGAGCTTGTATTTGGAAACAAACCCTATATACCGAATTCCATCTACGAGGAAACTGCAGGCGCAACTTACCCTGAATATGTCCGCATACTCCAAAATAGGCTCAAGTATTGCCGAACAAAAGCAATAGAACATATACAAAAATCAAAGACCAATTCCAAAACTTATTATGACATTCACACAAGGCCAATTAAATATAAAGTCGGTGACCTTGTTTACCTTAAAAATCACTTACGCCTTAGAAAAGCTCTTTCACCAATATGGAAAGGCCCGTTTAAAATCGTGAAAATCCATGGCAACAATACCGCGTCACTATTAATTAACAGACGTCACGTCAAACACCATTTTGACGAATTTAAAATAGCAACTAGTAATGAACCATAGTACCTTATTTAATATACAATTCAGTTAATTTAGATTACCTTTCCTTACAGAATTGGTTACATTTATCCTACCCTGGCGTCAAACAGTCAAGGATATATCCAGCCAGCATCAGGTGACGCAGGCATATATTTTGACCCTATTGGCTCCCTAAAAATAACCGATGACACTTTAGATATTATCATCCCCATAGACATTTCTTTTATTCAACCACATTTAGATAACATAAGGGATATCCTAAGAACTTCTCAATTCCTATGTAATCAAAGCAATGCATACTATGAAGGCGAATGTCACTATTTGTTCCAACCATTGTCATCCCGTTATTCTGATATAGTTAGAGACTTTGATTCCATTTCCCATCTTATATCTAAATCTTATAAAAGATCCGCCTGGTTTGGTGGAATCGGCTCAGTAATTAAACAACTGTTTGGAAATATGGACCAAAATGATGCCGAAAAATATAGTAATGCTATTCAGACCTTAGAGAATGATCAAACTAAATTGGCAACCCTCATGAAAGAAAACATGATGGTTACAACATCCACACTATTGTCCCTTAAAGAAGTTATTGATAAAATTAATGCAAATGAAGCTAGCCTTAGTTATGCCATTGATATCCTAAACCAAGAAATGACAAATTTAACATTAGTTTCCAATAAGCTATTAATTAGGTCTAAAATATCGGGACTGTCGAATATTTTAGAAAGTAGTTTATTAACCCTATCATTTAAGTTAGAAGATATAATTAATGCTATTATGTTTAGTAAGTCCAATATTCTATATCCATCTATTATTACTCCTAAACAATTGTTTACAGACCTTGTAAGTAATTATAGATTTCTCCCTAGTCCTAAGCAATTACCTGTACCTTTAATCTTAGACAATATCCATATTCTAGAAAATATATCCGATGTATCCAGTTATTATGCAAATAACAAAATAATATTTGTATTACAAATACCTTTAGTAAATACTAGAGAATTCGATTTGTATCATACTACACCTTATCCTATTGCCCTGAAAAATGTAAACAAAACATTGTACTCTACAATAATACCATCCACTAAATATTTGGGCATAACTAAAGATAAATCATCTTATTGTAAATTAAATTCACTTACCACCTGTAAAATTGTAAATACGCAATATCATATTTGTGAAATTTCCAATGTATACTCTACATCAGCCGTACCAATATGTGAAACTGAGGTTATTTCAAAAGCTTTGACTTCCGTTCCGTCTCTCTGCAGGACCGAATTCATAAATGGTAATTTTGAAACCTTTCATAAATTACATAGTAGTCAGTGGATATACATGATCAGTCAAAATTCTAAAATAACAATAGAATGTAATAATCAAGATTTATTTGAATCTTCTATTTCTGGCACTGGTATACTAACCATACCAGACAACTGTATTGCCTATTGCAACGATAATAAGCTAATACCTAAACATAGCATTGAAATAAAATTAAAGCCAATAGTATTGCATTTCGAATTAATTAATGATACTTGTTGTAGTTCCACCACATATTTAAAAGAAAATATTAAACTTCCTTACGTTAATTTGAAAAACATTAATAATTTAGACTCTCTCTTCTCAAATTATAATAAAGTAACTGATCAAATTAAAACAAACCTTAATTCAGTAATTGAAAAACCTCATATTGTCCTTTACGGTAACTATTATTCCTATACAACTGTTATTATAAGCCTAGTTATAATCTTAGTTATTTCCTATAAATTGTATTGTTATTGTAAGTTAATTAAGAAATCTAGATGTACCCCTTTACCTGATATTCCCGTAGAAATGGCATCTACAGATGTCGAAGATATTCCTGCTCCTCGCCTCCGAATGACCTAAAACCCGGAAAACTTACCTTTCCTTCTGGCGTCAACTTACCTTCCACCCGTAAGTTTCCTCCTAATCGGGGGGCTGTTACATCCTTCACCTGTACCCCTTTTGGTCTACTCAGCAGCCTACGCTGCATTCCTGCTGCTGACGCAGCATCCTCTCCTTCCTCTCTCCCCCTCATCATGTTCTGACACCTTCAGTCGTCTCCCAACCGTCTTCCCGTGCACATGTATCTTGCACTCGTGTTTTTTATTGTTTTAATATACAAGTTTATTTTAGCCTAAAGTAATTTCTTTTTTAAAACCCAAATTCGGAACCCGGTTATAACAGTGCGCTTGTAAACTATAATATTATTAATGTCTTAAATCATAAAATAACTATCTTTTCTGCAAGTTAAACAATGAGGTAATTTTATAAGCCCTATTGGGAAAAAAATCTCATGTAACGCACCACCTTTCTATTGACCGATCGCTAAATCGTTCATAACCAGTCTAAAACTTTTTGTTGAAACCTCCTTCCCTTCATCCCCTCACATTAGGGTGTGCGGGAGATGTGCACATCAGCTCCTCCGTCAATTGTTCCACAAAGAACTCGAGTGTTTGAAGAAAGATTAATTTAGCAAAAATTCGGCAGTGTACCGGGCCGGGGAGCGAATTAAGCCAGGCCACACATTTCGATGTAGGTACTAGCTAAGCCATTTTGGCTACAAAATGTTTTAGGGTTCCGTAGCAAAATACTGAAAATTCGACCTTTACAATTTCACCATGACTGTCTCTCCGTCTGCCCGTCCATCTTGAAATTGGCAAGACTTAGACACTATTTTCTTTATATCGATGAAAATATTCTCGTGTGCGTGGCGGTACGTGCACTTGATTGGTTTTAATATTAGAGTTTTTGGGAGTTATACCTATCTACATAGTTTGGACACAAACAAAGTACCATAACTCTACCGAAGTAAGTAGTCCCAATGCCCAGGCAGCACTTAATGTTCGTTTTAGCAAGTCGAAATGATTTTTGTTCAAACCTCGAAAAAGCAGATATCTATATTATGGTAGAGCATGCAATGACGTGACTTTTACTGACTAATATTGTCGAAGGGTTAATTAATCTCTACCAAAAATGCACTAACACAATAAGAGGTAGGTACTATAATGAAAATGCACTTCATAACACAACTGGTCGAAAAGGAAACCGCTGCCGTAAAGCTACACAACAACTCAACCAATCAACCTGTCTTCAAACTCAAAGCCAAACCATTACAAACTTCATAATGAAATTCAGTATACGAATCTGAATTACATCACCTACCTACTTACATAGGCATTCAATAGTTAAGGAGTTCTTAACTCGGCCGGAGCGTCGCCGGCGCGGCGTTGCGTCGATCTGCTTAGCAGCGCTCAGCCCTCCCGTAATCTCCTTAAACTGTTACTTATTGTTCACGACGACGCAGGGGGTGAGGCGAGGGGTCGGGTGAGGGGAGGGGGGAGGATCACGCCCACCCCGCAAATGTCTTCGACGAGCCTATAATTGGTGAACGTCTGACACATTTATTTCGCACTTTCAAAGATACTTCGAGTGAAGTGAGTTTTGTATAATTGTAATTAAGAGGTGCTCGATAGGATTGTACGAGACGTATGTACAAGAGTTCGTACATAATGTGCGAGAGTGGGTTTTTGTGATTACATGCTTTTTGTTCTTTTGCATCAGTATTGACTCTAGTTAAAGAAGATCTTTATCCTTGTGAATAAATTAATCGCTTTCACTGCTTTGGGACTCCTTTGCCTAGAAGAAATATTACTAAACAGTCGGCTTTATAATCACTCATATTCTAGTTTGCTAAAGTTAAGTTGAATTATCTGGAAATCTTCTCTGTTGATAGAACAATACTAACTAACCTTTATATGGAACTATACACGAGTTGGCATTCAGTACTATATCAATTCTTCTTCTTCTTAGCGTATCGATGGCAAAAAGTTCAAATATGTAATGAAAAATGAAAAATTCAGCTATACGAACTCCGTTTACTGATGCAGTAAATAGATCATCAAGTGCGCAGGTGACAGGAGCTGATGGAAGATGGGCTGTGGGGAGACGCCTTAAACGCACTTGAGATCTGAGCCGTCCATGAACACCCATCGTAGAGGTTGTCTTTGCTTCGGCCGACTTGGGTTCAAAGTCTGTTTAGAGATTTCAAAGTCGGCTACGGCTTATGTGATGCATTGGATGGCGTGAGTCAGCTTGTAGCCTCGTCCTCTCGATACAACTGGCTATGATTTTGCGAACTTTTGCAGGCGCGATGCCGTTCAGTGAATTCAGCATTCGTACAGGGGCTAACCAGTAAATATCCAGTACGTCTCATTTAGAGTTGTATCAAGTAGGTGTGCGTGGGCAGAACAGTAACGTCCCACACTGGACTGGACTGGACTTTATATTCACAAGAACAGAGAAGCCGAGCGCCATTCCAGTGGGACTTGGGGAGAGGCGTTATTTGGTGGATGCAAGACGGTGTAACAGGAGATTGCTGGCAAGCACTTTTAATTTTACATTCTGACAATTGTTTTTGTTGGTGAGTGGCCGGTCTAAGGTTATGCCGAGGTATTTCGGGTGCGAACTGCACGCAATGGGCACCCCGTGCCAAGAGATGTTCAATTTACAACAATAATGTCTATTACGGAGGTAGGACACGCATGACTGCGCTTTTGAGGGATTCGGTTGCAAAGCATAATAATGGCTGAGATCACTTAGAGCTGTAGAAAGTGTTGCTTCAATCTCCTCAAAGTTGGTTGGTTGCTTGACAAGTGAGCGCAAGGTCGTCTGTGTACTGGAAGCAGGTCATGTTTGGACAAAGTGGTTGTTCGTTAGTATATACGTTGCATAGTAGTGGGGTTAATACGCTACCCTGAGGTAGTTCATTTTTTAGACTCGTCATCTGCTTCTATTTTCAAGAAGATTCACCAGAAATTTGCGATTGCTGGACATTTCTCGGAGTTCTCTATATCACTGAAATACTTGTGAGTAGGTATAGGTGTGACGTGCAGGTATAACAAAGCCAAAAGAAAGAGCAATTCATTTAACAGGCTAAATCAAAGTTTTTATAAATATCAATGTTTACTAAGGTTCTAATTTCTAACGACTCAGACAGTACAACATTATAACTAGTCAGAAACGATAACCATTTTCCAAATATTTGTGTGGAGTTGTGAGGCTTCTATACACTCTTGACTTTAAGAATTGTTCAACTTTGTACAATGAGTGCACCAACGGCAAACTGTCACCTTGACTTGCCGAGCACAAAATAATGCCAGGGACACAGCAAGAACGCATTTAGGTGAAAGATGAACGAAATCCAAAACCAATTCCAACAAGATGTCGGTTATATTCTTCCGTGTATCACGTCGGACCGTTCCTAACTTAGTTAACTTCGTGATGGACTTGGGTAACAACAGCGTGTGCTCAGCGGATTAATAACGAAGGCTGCTGTAAAAAGCTTAAGGATCCTCTCATTTTGAGGTTGTGTTGGTCTTGTAAGCCTGTTTCAGGTTATAAATAATAATAGTATTTCCTTAAACGTACATCCTATCCTCATTCATGGACGTAATAAGGAGGTGGGTAACTTAGTAGGGGTCAACGAGGCAGTCTGGGTGACTTAATAATACGTCCGAACGTGTCGTGATTGTAACGGTATACCACTGCTCCACCACACGCATCATGCTACTTACTCTCACAGGGAGCAGAATGTTATAGGCTCATTGTGATTATGATGACGATGACGTTGCTTTAATAGAAAACTACTGAGATGTAAAATCAAGGGAATTGGGAGCACAGTATTCCCTTGTTTACTAAAAACCTCAATTTCCGGTAAACCAATCCTTTCTTGTTGTTATATGAATATCGATATTGAGTAGTAACTGAATTTGGTACATATTTTATGGAACTCTTTGGTATTGCCCCCGTCTCCGCAGTAAGCTAGAAAGGCTTGGTATAAGAGGCCTACCGCTTAGTTTGTTTAAGAGTTACCTTAGTGGTCGCACGGAATCAATTAAATATCTTGGAGTCAAGTAAGCAAATCAATTCACTGGTCTCTAGGGTAAGAAAATTAATTTTTGTTTTTAAAAATCTAAGGGCGTCTGCCAGTTTCTCTACTCTGACAACTGTGTACTTTGCTTTGACCCATTCCGTTTTGACGTACTGTTTTTCAGCATGGGGTGCTGAAAAATGTCTTCTGCTGCATTTGGAGAGGGCGCAGAGAGCTGTCCTCAAGGTAATGACCTTCAAACCACATCGCTTCCCTACCCGCGAACTGTAATGAAAGCTATGCTTATGCTATGGCAGCTATGCGTATGGAAGCTACCTACAGTAAGGCACTCTTTTGTGCTAAGTGTAGTGTTGCGGAAGCCGTCTAGTTTGTCTTTTGACCTAGTATTTAGAAGGCAAAAACGTAGAACTGACTATCCACTCTCCGGGATTGTAAAATAATTATTGATAAATGGTTCCATACTCTTAATACGAAGAATTGGAGAATTTAGTCAAAACCTAAAGATCATTCTTCCGTGGACATGCACACCAAATACCTGAGCGAGGAGTGTATTCGAGGGGAGGTTCTACAAGCACACTTTACACTTACACCCCACAGACACGTGCACAACATTAAGCACTTACCTATTATTATTATTTTGTTTTTACTATTTTATCTTTTTACTATTTCATTTTTTTTTATATTTGTTATTGTTCTTTTTTAAGCCTTACTGTATTTTCATCCCTGGAACCTGGAACACTGTCGTTACCCTCTTGGAGGTGGGCGTTAATAGTTGCGACACAGTTTATGTGTTATAATTATTATAATTATATTGCCAAACACCATTACTCCACATTGAGGAGGTATTAACATATTTTTACAACATTAAGGAAACCTAGCTTAAACCCATTAAAAGCTATAATCTAGAGACTAAGTCGTAATTTGAAAGTGAATAGTAGATGCTAAAGACGGGTTTCAGAAACATCTGTCGTAATTGACAATATCAACTGACGCACAATGCGCTGCGAGATGTCGGGAGTCGCACCGAAGGAGATCTACAGCAGAAGTTTCAAGCTGATGTACTGTCTGATTGCCGTATATTGCAGTCTTGAAATCATTAGCCTATCAAAAAAAATTACAGCACTGATTATTTCAAATTTATTTGTACTTTAATCATGCATTTAATTGGCGTTTGGCCAGCCTTGAGTACTATAAAGTTTACGAATTTAATCCGATTCCGAATTAGATACCAGCATAATCAGCGTTTAACAGCGCTTTTAAGAGGCGTATTACAAAAAAACGCGAAATTGCAAGGTTTCCTCGTTGAAATTGTATGTTATTAGTTCGTTGTTTGAGATAGCAATTACTTGTTAAAAATATTTCGTTTTCTCTACTACAATAATAATAAATCGAATTTTAGAAAAAATATTAATTTATTCAGTAATAATCATTCTCCCGATGCATGTTTAGACAAAAACTCACGGAAACGTGATTTGGGAGCTCTAATTTCTAGATCCTATTGCATATAGACCATCAAAATATTTTTTTTTCATCTTACAAATATTCCCAACTTCAATAATGATTGAATAAATTTTCGTTATATGCCTTTATTGTAAAGAAAAATTAAAAAGCAAGCCCGATATCTCCGAAATTGTACATCATTTTGACGTAATATTTATACCAAAATAATCTTCAACATTTGCCTAAACTAGCAATAGAATCATAAATAAATTAATAATTTTTCTAAAATTCGCTTTATTGTTATTGTAGTAGAGGAAACGAACTATTTTTAACAAGATATTGTTATTTCACACAACGAACGGATAACATACAATTTCAACGAGGAAACCTTGCAATTTCGGGTTTTTCGAGTTTTACCTCTCGGACATAAAGGGTTTCTCAAGACGTTTTCCTTTACCGAATAGTGATTTCACTCATCCAACATTCTCATTCGGTCCACGTTTTAACTTACTGCTATACCCCTGCACTGTGTCTGCTCCCCGGGTCACGGAAACAATGCTGCTTCACCGCTGAGCCTGTCGCAGACACGCGTCTATTGTCTCATGTTTTAATAACTTACCGTACCTTTTTAAAGAACTCTGAGTTTCGATCGGGTTATTATTGAGAAGGGGGGAATTATGGTTGCTTTTAGAACAAGATTTTACACTGTTTTAAAATGCTTATAATTTTGTAGCTGGTAATGTTCAAGATTATTCATAATCATGGATATTAATAATTACCAGCGGCCATGGAACATCTGCTGAAATTGGTCCTGCAGATGTTTGGACATGGACTGGTCCTTGCGAAGTTTTTTTCGCATCTAAAAGCCAAGCGAACACTTTCGCAGATAAATCGTACACATAACCTGATTGCGGTACACCTCATCGATGTTTCGACGAGAAGTTCTATCGTAAGCCCTTAACATTCAATGATCACTTAAGCTTTTCTACCGCAAAAACATTTACGCCAAAGTTCAACAGGGGTAACAAATTCAAATGAAATGTCGTTAGGTATACAAACTGACACCCAAAGTAAGTCTCGATTGAGTTCGCAGCTCGCAGAGATTCACTCGTCGCCTCATTATTAGTTTTATATCGTTTATTCTCTCTCACAAACATACGGGTACGGGGTAATCTTTGTCCCCGTACTAATTACATTTTGAATGCCACCCCATTGCAAATAATGTTGTAGAATTTTGTTAAAGAGAGTTCAGAGAATTTCCGAGAGATTCTTGGTAAGGTTAAACAAAATGTTGGGTACTGTAATTATTTTTCGGATTTTGTTGAAGAGAATTACTGTGAAGGGTTTGAATTTTCTGTTTGTAATATGGGTTTAAGTGTTTAACATTTAAATGTATAAGAGTTTGTAGATTTTGGGCACAAATGTGAAATAATTTTAGTGAAAGTTGAGAACTAAGGGTATTATTAAATTAGGTGGATATCGTAGCGACGTTACATGAAGCAGGGATTATCTGGACTACTCCACCGAATGAAGTCATAGGGTTATAAATATTTAATCTGCCAGACTCCTTTCATCACGAGACATAATTATTTCCACTTTCGGTCATCTTGAAACAGAGTAGAAGAAACAAACCGCTAAGCCAAACTGAATCCAAGACGCCTTCTTTCGAAAGCTCAGCAAACCACGGATTCTAGATGAAATTATCGTTGTAACAGCGGCTTATGACCGGAATCAATACGCGATGATGGCAATAAAAGCTAGATGTTTGCCGTCACCCCCCTCCCCCTGCGAACTCGTCACCCTCGCCCGCGGCGCCCAGCAATTTAGCCGATATTAAGTTTATACAGCGATTTGTACCCTTCTTTACACCGGCCTAGGTTTCGGAGTGACGGGCACAAGGATCTAAAAATGCTATCAAGATTTGAGTATTCAGATTTTGTGCCTGCTTTAATATCAAGATGTATTTCAATAAATAATTGGTTACTTAGATTATGTTGAATATACTCAGTCCCAAAATTACTATTCTCTTGCAGTGAGTAAAATTGCATCGACAATTCAAAGAGTTCTATGTCTGAAGAATATAAACATCATATCAGTGGTAGTATCAGTCATAGTATGGCTCTGTACAAAAACTTTGTGTGCCGCAATAGTGACTGCAATTCAGAGGGGATCTCCCCAACAAAGGTTTTGTGAAGAATTTGTCGTTCGATTTCTGGATCGATTCCCGTTCGCGACAGTTGGTATTTCATAGACTGTAAATGATCTACTATCCACAAACACTGTTCGTATTGCCAATAAAGTGCGGAACTCCGGTCTTTGCTTCTAAATAAAAACTAATTTAAAGGCCAGTAAAGAACGTTTAGCTATAATCCAGAGGACGTATTTTCCTCCCAGTGTGCGATGCTCCCTAAGCCTCAGTTGGTGAACGTTATTATTGGGTCAATTGCCCCTCCCCTGGCGATATTAGTTCCACGCCCGCGGCTGATCGGCCAAACTCACCTTATATTCATTATTACAGTATTATATTCAATAGACTTTATGTGTTTAGCGGTGGATTAACGATTCATTGAATTTTTATATGACGGCTATGAATGCTGTTATTCATCTTCTTTTCATTTCAACCAGTACCTTTATTAAGTTGACTGATAAACACGGGACTTCAAAATTATTGTGGATTACGTTTGGCAGGTGGAGTGTGCGGTCGGGTTTTTCTACCAATTTGAAAGTCTATCAGCCAGGTATTATGGAGCGGGCTATCCCCAGAGTTTCTTTGAAGGATAATGAGGATCCCAAATTAAATTATCCGGAAAAGAAATGGAGTTACCAACATAGCTTGCAGAGTAAGCAAGCTGAAGTGGTGGTGGGCTCGACAGATCTATCGAAGGGCCTGTGGAGCAAACGACACTCAGAGAAGAGATCGCGAATTCTCCGCAGCTAGATAGACCGAATGATGATCCTAAAAAGGTGTCTGGATTAGACTGGATGCGGAAGGCAGGACAAGATGTTGTGGCGCAGCTTGGGAGAGGCCTATGTACAGAAATGAACTACGACAGGCCTACAGGCTGCGTTGATTTAATTCGATTAAAGTGCAATGCAGTTCAATGTTAAAATACTCTTGATGGACAATAGAATGACACCATAAATGAAATAGTTGAAATGAGAAGTTTCAGGGAATACAATGTTATCGTTATCACACAGAAACAAACTGGTGGATGCACGGAATAAGATATGCCATAGATGTACAGTAGTGCAAAGTACTGAAACTTCCTACCCTCACAACTTAAGTTTACACCCTCAATTTTATAAAGTGAAGCGATTCAGTGGCTTTTACCACCTTTAAGAAACCTTTGAAAACAAAACAATGCCCAATTCTTCCAACTGCATTAAATGGTCTTTTTTCTATAACGAGTCTGGCTTTTAAACATTCTTCCGACCCCAAGGACCAATAAATGAATCAACAATGACTTCTCACGAAAGTCAATATTCAGTGAATTGTAGTTAATGTGTACAAATATGCGCGCGTTCGTCTGACCGGGCGCTTTGTGCCGGACTGCTCGTGAATTACCCGGGTTACGCGAACAGGGGTAATGATGATGTTGTGCCAATATTTTGGCGTGGGAAAAGGGTCGCATTGTGTACCAATTAATTCGTTTTCAATGCAATTGTATTGTAGATAGTTAATGTTTTGAATGTCAATGGCGCAGTGATTGGTCATAATTTCGTTAAGAGGATAATACTTTGCATTTTGCTGAAGCCAGGTAAATTTTGTCGAGTTGGAAAAATAGTTTTGCACAAATTCAAATAATAACGCAAACCAAGAAGTTTGTTATTAAACAAATGCTGTGGTAAGTCCCCCATTGATTAACGAGTAACACGATACAGATAATCGAGTCCACTATCGATATAATACTATAATATTATCGATATGCACAATATTATCGCCTAGCACGTGGGCACTCGACGCGTGAGATTCGCCGCGTGGCTGATAATCATGATGATTGTCTATTTATACACCTGAGGAAAGTCAGAGGGCTTCTGCTCATATTTGTTTTGATGTTATAACCCTTTTATCTAAGCAATTTTTTTTTTGTTTGACGGTTCCATTTTCGAAAGTTCATTTTCATTGAGGTGACGTATGTAATTCTGTAAAAATCGGCGAAATCGGAGTGTTAAGTATGTACTTAACACTACAATTTTACTGTAATAGATATAGATCCTACTACCGCCGATTTATGCAACCCATCATCGATCGAACAGAATGCAATGCATAATTTTTTTGGTTTGCCATCTAGTATTCCACTGCTGGACAAAAGCATCCCCTTTCTCTTACCAAACCTCCTCATCTTGTGCGATATCTAGCCATGTTCACCCCACCAACAAGATCAGGTCGTGACACCACGCTGCGTTTGCCGCGTTCTACATCGACGGCGATTTCCTCCATCGGACGTCCAGTGAGTGACGATCGAATGCATTAAATATTTGGTTATAATTTATCAACGCCATTACCTTTTATATGTAAAACTGTATATATATTATACGACTATTGTACCTACACTAGATAGTCAGCAGGTGTCGTTTCCCGGCACATGATCGATGGTGTAATAACGCCATTATCACTATATTAAATTTACACCTCTCTGACGTCACAAATTATCAGAAAATGAGCTTCATTACACTCCAGTGATAACGTCCGCGATATGAGTGTAATTGGTCCTTAATATTGCGTTTATTGTTTTAGGGCGATATAGGACGATATTGTGCATATTGGCCTTTATGAGTAATCGACTTCGGATAATAATGTAACGAAGTTTATGTGATGAGATAGCCGTGAGTACTATATACTGTTCTCATGATTACATAGGTACTTAGATGAATGTTCATACTTCCTGATGTATTTGGAAAGCGGTTCCGAGTTTATAGGTACGAATATACAAGTCTGAAAGTGGCGCCGTGACTAAACAATTGTATGGTTATCGGTTGTCATGATTTGGACATGTGATGCGGAGGTATGAGGTAAATATCGCAAGGAATAATTTGGATGGCTACAAGAGTAGAGGAAGACGAAAGAAACGATCAATGGACTGTGTGAAGGATGATATGGCTAGAAAGGAGGGGACTGCTGAGATGAGGAGTAGTAGAGAAGTATGGAAGAAGAAGATATGCTGCTCAAACCCCAAATAAGTTGAAGTAGGTAATAGCAGGAGAATTATGATGATGATACACGAGCCGGTATTGAAGGACCAATAGGAAAATGTAGCCAAGTTAATAGAGTAGGTGCCGATCAATAAAAATAATCAATGTTTGTTCACATAAAAACCTAAAAATAGGCCTTAAGTCGTATGCTACACATTTCATATCAGTAATTTGTACGGTGTGCATAAGAAAGAGTATTCAATCGATCTATCTACATTGAGGGACGCAAATAAATTAATATGAAAACTAACAAACTTTATTCGGGAAAAGAACCATAGGCAAATTTATAAAACAAGCATGAAAAGAAAAATAGCTTAGGTTCTTATACGAGTAGCTCTAGAAATCAAGTTCGGCCGTCGATACTCCAATATATGCTGGCATGATCCCTCTCCACACTGTCGGTTAAGCCTGCAAGCCGGTATGCAGTTAATCTGCTACGGTAACGAGAGCCATACAGAGCTTAATTGGACAGATACACCGAATCATGTACAGAGTGATTTTAAAGCGAATTGTTTCAACTTTGTACTTTTTAGGCATGTGCAAGAATTTCAGCTTCCAATGAACAATTTTTAACCGACTAAAAAGGAGGAGGTTCTCAATTCGTCGGAACATTTTAATTTTTTTGTTTGTTCCCCGATTACTCGTTTTTTGTTTGAAAGGGTATACTTCCCAGGTGTTTCCATGGCCATCAGGTCACGATTTGATGATGGGATCCTGGAGAAATCTAAAGAACTCTTAAAATTTTATAGGCATACTTGAAGCGATTTGGATATTTTTTCTAGTTACAATGTAAAACTGTTACTTGACAAGGAATTGTGTAAGATACCCCAACTAAAAAGGATATTATAAAAACGTTTTTTACTTTACTTTATTGCAACAAAAATAATCGACTTCCAAAAGAAAAACACAAAAAAGTGAAAAGTAACTTTACTTTTAGAAGTCGGTGGCAAAAAAAGTCAATGAAACAAACAAAAGTCACCAGTTTTTAGTGTTTTTTGGAAGTAGGTTAGTTTTTTTGGATTAAAGTTTTTATTTGAAATCACATCTGATTTTTAGGAATGTTTTGGAGATAGGAAGTCGTCATGTATATGCTGTGTCGTTAAATCATACATGGTGATAACTCACAACAAAGACGCTGTTGAAGATACATATCGATAGCGATAAGAACAAAAGTTTGCGTAAAATAAACATAACAAAACACACTGTGATCCTCGAAGTTTAGGTAGATTTTCACAAACTGTTAAGAAAATGTGTTTCGTAAGATATAAGAGGTGCAACGACTACACGAGAATCATAAATCAATGTCGACGTATGAGTACCACCCTGTATTTGGCGCTCTAGTAAGTCAATCGAAATAATTGGCGTGTAAGGATCAATTAGCCGGCTGCCTGCGACACGTCCGCACAGTATCACATCGTAGCCACGTTCTGGAGCGCGCCGATCAAAGGGCCAGCACGTCAACTGGATAAGGAAACATTTTTTATTTGTGACACATAATGATTCGGCGTCTTCTGTCTTTGGCCGGCTTAGTGGCGACTGTTGTGGGTTATGGTGAAGGTAAGACGAAAATTAACAGGAAAAGAAAATAGATGAAAATTAAGCTATCGTTATTGTTCTTGTGGCACTTAACTAAATTAATGAATGTACAAGTTTGGACACTTCTAAGAATCTTAACATAACAACATCACACCTGTAAACACACGTTTGGTGTGCCAATAGGGCACCTACGTTTTTAACCGACTTCAAAAAAGGAGGAGGTTCTCAATTCGGTAGTATTTTTTTTGTGTTTGCTACCTATGAGGTATGTCTTTGTCATTTATGAACCGATTTGAAAAATTCTTCTTTTATCTCAAAAGGTCCCACCCGATTGGTCCCATAGAAATTTCATTAAATTCGGTTCAGTAGTTTGGTTTTTAAATCAAAATAGCTGGAAAAAATAGGTCATCCTTGTTAAAGAAATTGCTAAATTGATACTTGACAAGGATTTGTGTGTTATCGTAATAACTAACTAATAAAAAGGGTAAAATAAAAACGTTTTTCCAAAAAATTAACCGACTTCAAAAAAACACTAACAGAAGTGGAAAATAACTTTACTTTCGGAAGTCATTATGGGTGAATCTATTGTCATCAACAGGGCACAGATCCGGCTCTGGGCTGCTTCTGAGAAATTTTTGAGGGAAAACGGTAATAGCAATTTGCCCGACCTGGGAATCGAAGTCAACATCTCATGCCTAACAGTCACGCTTGTTTGACTTGTTCGGGATACTTCCAGAAATTTAACTATTTTCGTGACCGTCAGATCCTCGCGTGGGGCGGCAGCGCGGCGCGCCCCTGCCGGGCACGCTGAGTTCCGTCGGGGGCGGCGGCGAGGAGTCGCCCCCCATCTACCGGCCCGGCAGCCAGGCGTGAGTGTTCCACCTTCACATTCTCCTCATTATTGTTATCATCTGCGTAGCCACTTACCAACTATGTTGGGGTCGGTTTTTAGTCTAACCGGATACAGTTGAATATCTGACCTCCATAACCCGGCTACTAGGTAATATACGATACCCCATGGTAAGACTGGTTGTCAAAGTTTTGGGTCACTGACTGACCAGTAATTACTCTTAAAGACACAATATGTCTTGGAATTTTTGGTTCTAAGATAAGCCGGTTTCACCACTGTGTTTTTTAGGGTTCCGTACCTCAAAAGGAAAAAACGGAACCCTTATAAGATCACTTTGTTGTCCGTCCGTCCGTCCGTCCGTCTGTCAAGACCGTTTTTCTCAGGAACGCGTGGAGGTATCAAACTGAAATTTCTATATGATACTTAGTTCTACTGTCCCTGGAAGCTGTAGAAAAATCAACCTTCTAAGTCAACGCAATCAAAAGAAACAGCCACTTAGGCCGCAAATTTCCGCAAATTTTCGAAACTCGCACGGGAATCAAAACCTACAGGGTACTTCCCGTGAACTTAGAATCTTGAAATTTTGTACGAAGTCACGTCTTATAGTACAGATATAGGAAAAATTACGAAAACCGTAAATTTTTAGTTTCGTGATATAAAAAAAAGTTATATACCCACAGGTTTGTACGAAACCCTCGGTGCGCGAGTCCAACTCGCACTTGACCGGTTTTTATCGTTTTGAGAGCTGTAGTGATGGCTTGACCACACAAAGTAGCGTGCCTGCTTGAGTTCGATCCCGTTGCCTACGGCCACAACTACTCTATAGTATTAATTAAATAGCAGTCCAATTTTGGCTGTTTCAAAATCCATTCAGTCTGTCAAAAGTGCATCACGCCATGTAAACGTATGTCTTGAACCCGTTGGGAATTACAGGCGTCATTTTATGATGTTGTATATTCACACAGCTACGTAGTCTCCCAGTTCGTGAAGCCGAAGCCACCGCATCAGTACTGGGAGGAGGAGACGTCGCTGACCATGATCCCAGAGAACAAGAACTGCCTGCTGTGTGAGGCGCAGGACACGGGCGCCTGCCGTGCCATGCCGTCATGCGTGTACTGCGAGCCCACCGTCACCGCGCTGTGCGAGAGGAGCACGCCTTGCCTCAGATGTACTGGTAAGGAAACTACAGATCTTTCACAGTTGCAGTCCGTAACAGCTGCAATCTAATAGAAACCTTACTGTGATATGAATAAAGATCACTGTGATGCAAAATCAGAGGTTAAATCACGACACTAAGATGTAGTCATAATCCGCCTAGCCTTTTCCCAACTATGTCTAACACAGCAGAATACCACTGTATTAAATGGAGTGACTGCCTATTTGACCTCCACAACCCAGTTAGTCCTGGGTAATACGATACCCCTGGTAAGACTGGTTGTCAAACTTTCGGTCCACTGACTACCTGTAACGACTATCAAAGATCTACAAATGTCAGCCGGGACCAACGGCTTAACGTGCTTGAGACTAAGATGTATTATTGGTAAATAATCTAATGAACATGCCTTAGGGCGCTTGTTCACGACCGGTTTTTAGTTAAACTTGGATCCGTACTCGGTTTCGATGCGATATTGTTTGCAAGCGCCGTGCGTAGGTCCCGTCTCGTGAAGAGTCGCTCGTACCTAGTGTTTTCATACTTGAACGTGTGTCAAGCCAAATCGGACACGGCGCGAAGATGAATCGGAGCTAGCACCGGACGGCGTTGTGAATAAACCTTCTTACCGGTAGTTAACAAAAGCCCTAACACCTGCTGAGGTAATGGTCCTGCGAGCCGACAAAACAATGCGTTGTGTTAAAAAGAAACTGACCATAACTATCAATATCTCTACAATCACCAAGCTTAACTCACAGATTGGCTGTCATACTTGATCAAACAGCTGAATATGTTACGCCTAATTACTTAATTTAAGCAGAAGAAACGAAAAGCCCGTAGCGCTCCAAGTAGTAGTATAATGTACGCGACATCAAATGAACATTTGTGCTTTGTTGCTAATGCTCTTTCGTTAGGCGTCAACAATTTCCTCCCATTTGAACAATATTTCTCGAAATATTTTAATGTTATAAATGAATCAATCGCAATATTAAAATTCAATTAATTTACAAGCTTAATGTTAATAGACCCTGAGACAGTACTTTATTTATTGGTTCAACAACGTAAACAAATGTAATAATCGTTTCAGGTAAATCGGGATCCGTTTCAGTCGGATTATTATTGAATATTTTTTCGATACACTCGCGTTGAAAGTATTGAAGATATTGCCGGTTTTTTTTTAGCGTTATTATTTTACAGAACTCATTCTCATTTATCTATCCTTAACTCACATGCTAATTTTCAGAATTATCCAACTATTCATAGTCGTGAAAACGGACGTACCTACTTGTAATAATATTTATTTTGGAATAGATTCTTATAAGCAAAGCTATTTTTAGGCTTGAAATATCAGTGGACAGGTTTTAATGACAATACACTTCTACTAGTACAACACGTATAGTAGAAGGGTATTGTGTATATATATACTAGCTGTTTCCCGCGACTTCATACGCGTTCGAGGTTCGGGATTTGTCTAAATTAAGATTTTTTTGTCAGAAGGTTGTTCACTCCATTTTTTTTGCTTGTGTATGTTATCTGTTATCTCTAGTATTCTATGCAAACTATAACCCCAATTGAGGGTGAACCACAAATCGTTTCTCAGTTACCTACCGTATTAAGGACTTACTTGACAGATTTCAAGTTTTTAACTTTAATAGTTCTAGATAGATATTTTGATTACTCAGTGAGTGAATAGTATTTTACTTTCATATATCCAACTAAAAGGCATAATTAAAAGCATGCTAACCTAACCTAACCCAGATCAAAAAACAGAAACTTCTTTCTTAGCTAATGTCTCCAACTCATAAACTCTAGACTTGCCAAATTTCAGGCCGGTAGTACGAAAAAATATCAGAACTTTCATACAAACTTGCGGGAGTCCGTTTTTAGCGAACGTCTACTAATTATTAATTACCTCCTTGGCAAAATTCAAGTTTGTAGCATAAATAAAAAATTAAGATCTTTCATACAAACTTGCGAGAGCCGTTAGATCTCCGGCCCCGTCGCAAAATCCGTTCTTAGCGGACGTCTGTGTCTCTAACTATAACTTCCTTGCCAAATGTCATCTTTACACGTCAAGCGGTTTTCGATATTTCGTGATGAGTGAGTGAGTGACCTTTCGCTTTTATATATTACTAGCTGTCCCGGCGAACTTCGTACCGCCTAACAGTCAATGAATCCTACCCCACCTACCCTACCTACTCTACCCACCTAGCCTACTCTCCTAGTACCTACCACCTACCTACCACCTACCTACCACCTACCTACCACCTACCTACCACCTACCTACCACCTACCTACCACCTACCTACCACCTACCTACCACCTACCTACCACCTACCTACCACCTACCTACCACCTACCTACCACCTACCTACCACCTACCTACCACCTACCTACCACCTACCTACCACCTACCTACCACCTACCTACCACCTACCTACCACCTACCTACCACCTACCTACCACCTACCTACCACCTACCTACCACCTACCTACCACCTACCTACCACCTACCTACCACCTACCTACCACCTACCTACCACCTACCTACCACCTACCTACCACCTATCTACCGACAATTTACGCTTTCGCGACATAGACAGTAGTTTATTAACCTTTCTATTAGATCAAAATAAAATAAATTTCTGAACGCACGCATAAATATTTGACAATCAATAAATATGTCAATCATTTGTCACTACTGACAGTATTTGACAGGATGGACATCAAATGTTTGACAGGTACGAAACCAAGGAACATTTTGGGAAAGTGATTTATCTTTCGTAATTTTTTATTCGTCGATTTTTCATTGTTTTTAAGATTTATTCTGCTATTCTAGGCAGAGACAAATACAACAAATCAATAACCATGAAAATTGGTCCAGCAGATCTAGAGTTATAAGTGTTGTAACAAACCCGACTTTGTTTTATATATATAGATTTAGATAGATTTATCTTTGAATAAAATAAAATAGATTCCTAAATTTTCAGATTTACATCTAACACAGTTTGTCTTATCATTGCCCAAAGTTGTAGCCTAATCTGGTGTCAGAGTTTTTATGCCGCCCATGTACCTCTGACTTGTCTTTACATGCCGTCGAGAAATACATATCTCTCAGGCATGCTGGTTACCTCACAATATTTTCCTTTACCGAAGCATGTGATCATTATATAATACGCACATAAAAATCGGAGGTGCATGTCTTGGGTTTGAACTCGAGACCTTTAACTTGGTAGTCCAACGGTCAGACAACTAGGCTATTACTGCCTCAAACCACCTACCGGATGCCTGCCTATGGCATTAAAGGGACCTCTGTATTCTGTGTTAAATACACTCATTTTACAAGCCACAACTCATTTTACTCAGGACAAAGATACGGTTGATTTACAACAATGCGTATTAACATAAGATGTTCTTCCAGTGATAAAGAACCCATTCTTCAAGTGCAGCCCGGGCGAGAAGTACATGGACGAGTGCGACTCGTGCCGCTGCACGGACGGGCACGGTGGCTGGTGCACCAACCAGTTCTGCGAGTTCCGCTCCCTCTACCTGTACGCGATGAAGCTCAGCGACGGCGAGTTCTACTGACACTCGTCACACTTCCATACTTTCACACTTATTTTATCTCTGATAGCAGCAACCCAAAATCAACCTTATTTTGACGACAGTAAACGTCATTGTGCCTATGACAGACTTGCCAATTAACTTGAAAGCAAACCAACTGCGAGCTTATAATAGCGAAAATTTGAAAATTTGTAGCCTTTGGGGTAACGTAGCTGTGAAAGGATTTTTTTTGTAATTACTGGAAGTTCTGCTGACTCTTGTTAGTAACCACCGGTACTCCTGATCCTCGGTTCCTACTGAAGCTATCAGCTCTGCTGGTAATTCACTCAGAGGTAATTTTAATGTCAATAAACGTGACACATGCTTTGTTTTCTTTTCTTAACACTCACTTATAATTTTGCTTCATGAAGACATAGAACTGTGAACTCTATACCATGTACCTACTTCTATGACACTTACATAATAGATCATAACGTTGGGCGTTGTAAAGGCTTACCTACTCAAAATCCCCGTCTTTGTAGCTACTTGTTACGTTCATACACAAGAAACAACCAACCGCAAAGAGTTTACAACCGCATTAAAAAATTGAAAGACTCCATCGAACCGAAACTATTTCCATTTTGAAATCTAATCAACATCGTACCGGAAATCCTACCTTAAAGCATAATAATTATATTTTCTGTCCCTTTAACATTTACCGTCTTATTGATGTTATTCTTATTCATCAAATTCATCGTCAAAACATTTTAATTACTACTGACAACCTTACTGATCTTACCGCCAAACCTGAATGTGCGCGCTACACTTTACTAATTGACACAAATATTTACTTCCACGCAAATCATTCGGCCATCCATCTGTATTTCCGATACCCCAAATTCGCTCAAGCTTATGCCGCTTAAATAAGGTGCATGTTCGTTTAAAGGGATTAGGGAGACCAAGGTGGGTGGTCAAAAAAGGATTATAGAAAGTAATTATTGGGTACCGTGAGATAGTTCGTTGTAAGCTTCAAAAAATTTGGATAACACTCTCGGATGTTATTTTTGTAATGAAAGTGAAGTTCTTTGTTTGTTGGTCTTTGCAAAGTGTTTTAAAAGGGGTTTTTAAAACGTTTTTACAGAGATTATGAAGTATGTTTCATTGAATACAGTAGTTAAGTAGCATTCTGTTAAATACTTGAGATAAGGTCAGAATCAGAAGTGTGAGAACTAGATAATTCTCAGTATCGGTTTGAGAATTGAAACATTGAAACATTGTAGGCAACTTGAGGCATAAACCTTGGTCCTTATTATGTCCGCTTTGGATATGGTTTACCCAATCATGGCGAACAATCTCTTGCCTGATTTCTTGAGTACAATGTAATGTGAACACCTCGCTATTACTTGCATTAGTATATCTAACTGCATGCTTGTCACTTTATGTAGGGATAGACAAACGCGATAGACATATCAATTGTTTTCAATCGTTTAGTTATTACACTCACAGAAAAGGCAGGTATAAAGGTGAACTTAATGCTATACGCGTACTCCGGTTGAGCAGACGACAACCTCCTAGGTTGAACAGCGAGATGCCATACACAAAAAAAAAAAATACGCGTACTCAGACAACTAAGGGTAGTGGACCGCTACTAGTGTAGAGTTAACGCATTTAATGCAAGTGGAAAATTGAAAAAAAAATCCATTAAGAAGACATTATATTTAATTTATAACTCATCTTAATTGACAAATATCATAGGTAAGTTAAACTCGTTTCAGAGGAAACTGAATTGATTCATTGAATAGAGGTACTTACCTGAAATATCAATTACATACCCACAATATTGACTACATTTGTATTGAAAACTGGCGCACAATGATCACGAAATGACTGTGCGGCTCACATTACCTTGAATGAGTGTATGACATTGTATGAACGTGTATGAGACCGGAAACAACCACAATATGCAACAGTTTCGGCGGTAATATTTCCTTTAAGTCCATAGAGTAAGGATGTAGTGTGAATGGATACGACTGAATTGAAACTTCTCTGCAGAACGCACCGGCTACAAGATGTTGTGACAAGACACGTATAAAAGATTTTGACAAAAATTTATTTATTAGCCTTTTCTGTACTTCATACCTTTCTAATATTTCTTGTGTTTTTTCATCTCCGGCCGATTAGTTAAGAATGAGTCCGAATCATTACACCAGCGATTCTTGGGCCTTCACGCCTGCCTCGGTTACGACGCCCGTTTTCAAGCACCATGAGTCCTGATCCATGTTTGAAGTGCGACATACCTGAGCATGTCACACTGTAAAACCTTCCAACATAGCATACTTATCACTTATCATCGAAAGTGTGTCATATAATATTCGACATCATCCGTGATGCGTACGCTTAGGGCCTTTAGGAATTGTAATAGCATGCAGATGGCGTGTAATCAGTATTTGAATTTGCGAAATCGAATGTAAATTTGAGCAACATTAATCATAGTTAAGAAGTTTTAAGAACAATTAATGTTGGTACCAACTCGTGTTCTCCATCTAAGAACATTTGTGTGTGCTGCAATGTCCAAGGAAGAAAGGCATTCAATCTGGGACCGCATTTCGAGTTTGCATATTCTCAAATCATAGTTCTGCTGGGAAGTTTTATATGACCACTACTGCTCTCAACCCAGCGTGTTACCACGAGAGGTCAACATAAGCCTTACTATAAAATCAATATCTGCACATGTCGTATCCAGCATCACCCCAAGCTTTAGATGAACTCTTGAGAGCACAAATTGCCGTCCTTATTGTGCCGCACAGGGACCGCCCGCCGGCACACATTGTGCGTGCGCGCATAAAAACTGCTTGTAAACCCATCAGCCATCATTACTGCGGTTATGATGGTTCTAACAATACTCGTGGTAAAATAAATAAATATCAATATTGAGGGGATCATGTAAACGGGTTATTAGGTTTTTTTATGTGTTTAATGTTACTATGAGATTTTTTGTTATAAATTATAATTGTGTAAAACTTTGTTATAAATAGAGTTGTGAATGTGTGGTGCGGTTGGTATAATTATCATGGTAGCTATTCTGTATTTATTGAAAAGAGAATAAGCTTGGATCAATATGTAAATAATTGGAATACAGGCAGTATGTAGGTTATACTTTTAAGGCAGTGTCGTGGCCTGCGTGTCCTGTTGTTTGGTCATTACAAGAACTGATGGCGGCTACTGAAAGGCGCAAACTCGAAGACCATTTCTGGGCCGACTCAATTATGATTGCTATGGACACCATAAGAAGAGGAAGGTAATGTGTTATCGTTAAAAGCTAGCCATTTAAATAAAAAGTTCTTGAGACCTTGAAATGTTGATCCTGCGAAACTTACCCTATGATCTTTTTACTGTTTGTGTTGGATCTAACCACTTAAAAATAAAAACACCTGACTGCGGCGATGCTTATAAGAAGGGTTATGTGTCCTGTATGTAGGTACCCTAGCTCCTTTGCGTCGCAGTCGCGTAAAAAGGACCTAACTGTAAAATGAACAAGGCATCCTCTCAAGATGTTTCGTTGAACAATGTGATATCGACATTTCAATTGATTTCACTCATTCACTCAAATGTAATAAAAGTGCTGATGTTCATGATAGCACGCTTCACATGTTCTTAATACATTATTAAGTCGTTGATGGACACATTTGGGTAAATCCTGCAAAAAATATCGTCTACACTTCCTTGCAAAAATATGTGAACTCGGTTTTACAGTGACTACTTAACACTGTTTTTGTTTATGCCTGCGTAAGCTGCGATAAGCATGCGATCTAACAGGTAGACTGAAATTTATTTGGTTTCAAGAATCTGTAGTTACTAACGTTATGCTGATTTATCGGTAGTTTCTTCATATGTAATTTTGCTAAGAAATTTTAATTAGCAGCCCTCTTTATTTGTCACGCCTATCAGTTTCAAAATATTTAAACCATACCTCAAATCATATCTTTATAATATTGTCACTTAGCCCTTATATTGCACGTAAGTGTACGCCCAAATAACCCACAAACCGCATTCACACGCACCGACAAACGCCAAAAAAAGACGTATATCGATGTCGCCCGCTGTGCCGCGACAAATCGCTGAAGAAATTGTCAGGTATCACCCACAACTCGCCCTCACAATATACTAGTGATGGTTTACTCAACCGTGTAACATTATGCGATTTTTTTCGATGCTATTGTCAGGAATGCTCAATTGCTAGTTGACATTATTATTAAGTTTCGTATTGTCGTTGCGGTTTACCTACTATGCACCAAAAAGCGTTAAGCGGAGTTTAATTTGCTGTAAATGGGCGGCGGAAACGCGTTTTTGTGAGTATGAACACGCCCTTACAAAGGTAGTTGTGGTCGAGTAAACATTGAGTACAAAGTGTCCACTATCGAGAAACTAAGACAATTGAATTAATTAGCTATTGCTCGCGTTATGATCGGGAATAATTTCCACGGGAACTTAAATATAGCCACTTGAGTATAATGCAGCTTCCCATTAGTGAAATATTTTTCGAAATCAGATCAGTAGTTCCGAAAATTACCCCCTACATCCAAACTTAGACAGATACCAACTTCTAGTTTTACCTCTTTATAATTTTGGTGTAGATTCAATTTGACGATAAAAACTGGCTGGTTTCCAACTGTTCATAATCGCCTATTTCCTACCGGAAACCTTGAATATATTTCTACAAATTATTTTATACTAGCGACCCGCCCCGGCTTCGCACGGGTGCAATGTAGATACTAATGTTTTCTCTACTATAATATGCATGTATTATACATACAAAACTTCCTCCTGAATCACTCTATGTAGTTTTAAAGATCTAACCATACATAGGGACAGACGGACAGACAGCGGGAAGCGACTTTGTTTTATACTATGTAGTGATGTTCTTGTCCATGAAACTGATAGAGATAGATTGGTTATTCGTTAATGTAGACCTGGTGGCAAGCGACCCTATGTTTTGACATCGAACAACAACCAACAACTAGGTAGGTACTCGGTTTCATTCGTTTGTTCGCATCTCATCCAATACGGACTACAGGTTTTGGTTCATCGTACACACATGGTTACAGCCACCGCACATTGATGAACATCATTCTCCTGCCCTTATCCCATTTTTTTTGGGGTCGACGCAGCATGCTTCTCTATTACTCGTCATCTCAGCAGTTACGTCCTTACTAGCCATATGCCATATACCAGCCTTCACGCATGCCATGCATGCCTAGCATGCCTTCACGCAGTCTATCCATTGACACTCTACATACACATTCTTACTCATCAACTTTCGCACGACTTATTCCTCATTCCTCCGCACCACATGCCCATACCATAACAATTGATTACTACACAACTTTTCAGTCACCGGCGCCACTTTCATAATTCCTCTTATGATAAATATTATACTTTGATGATTCACTTTAACAAACAGAAATTCGTTTATGCTTTCCACACAATTTCTCTATTACGACACATATAACACCTTTAGTTCACTGACGCTCATAACCTACTGCGCTGCTATTTCGATGCGAAACACGATACTTTTTCATACATGGCCTTGTATGTCTCACTGCTGAGCAAAGTCCTCCCCATAATCTTCCAGGTACTTTTCAGCCTGTACCTACTGTGATTAAAAATTGCTGCTTGATGTCCCAACGGCGACACAAGAAGAAACGGCATAGATGACTAAGATTTTACTGAAAATAACGCTACACGATGTCATGTCTCCTAAGTACCTACTAACGGGAAACGAAATAAAACTCCATTAAAATTTAATCTAAACTACAACAACGATTTAAGACCTGATTAGCATCATCTTTATGCTCCTAATACTGATATACCACGGACGGTTGATGTCGATCTTTGAAACTTCCCCAGTTTGGATATAGTCCACTAGTCCAAAAGCAAATGGGTTCAGTGCTACTAAAAGTGAGGTTAGCACATTATACAATATGATTTCCGACGGCTGAGACAACCAATGATGTTATTACAACAACTGTCAATCGCTGACTGTTTGTATTAATACAAACATGCAATGAATTTACTTTCGCTTAAGCCCTAAGCAGGGCTTTTTATCAGAGCGGCATTATATTTTGGAAGGGCATGTTCCGTTAAAACTCTTGAAATGTTGACGACAAAATAAAGAACTACGTAAACAGACACCATGTCGTCGTCACGAATCCGGCCATTGAGGTTTTAACATCCGTTCTGAAGAATATATTGACACTATGACGTCAGCAACCCACTATCAATCCTCTAAATAACAACTTTTCCTGAGAACATTTACGCAGCAGCACTGTCAGCGCAGTTCCTTCCAATTTTATCGAAACTAATATCAGGTTCCTTCACACATCACATGGACTAGCACAGTTTTAGCTACAACTCAACATCGACAGGTCAAGTTTCTAGCACAACCAGAAATACACAAACAAGATTGTAATCAGAAAACGCTTGAACGTCCCCAAAATAATCCAGAGTAATGTTTTCTAACGCAGTCCAGGGTTCGGCGGTCATCTAATTTAGAACAGATGCGACGTAGACATCAAAATCTTTGTAAATACAACAAAAATGTTTCAAGCAAAACTGACGTGCGCTTAGCTCCAGTGTAGGAACTATACTGAAATTACTGAATTCTGAAACATGCGCGTGAGTTAACGGATGACGCAAGGGCGGCCGATTATACCGATTACTTAACGGTAGTTAAGAATATGGTTTTTATTTACATTCCATTTGTAGAAACATTCATTATAATCATCTGCCTAGCCTTTTCTCAACTATGATGGGGTCGGCTTCCAGTCTAACTGGAAGCAGGTAAATACCAGTACCTTACGTAGAACGACTGTTTATCTGACCTCCACAACGTAGTTACTGGGTAACACCGTACCCCTTGGTAAGACTGTTTGTCAGATTTTCGGGCTTCCAATTTTTTGTCTTAAAAAGTATAATTACATTTTGATTTATATAAACTTTAAGAAACGCCAAAATATAGAGGACAATTTGGTTCAGACGTTTCCTGTGGAGAAGAACCGACAAAAAACTCCGTTGTTACTCTCGGGGCAGTTGTTTCTTTCTGAATGGCTAAATTTTTATTTAGGTTTAAAAATATATTTAATCTCAAAACAGACACAAAGGTACTTACATGAGAACAAAAAACCTTATCCTAATATTAAAAATGAGTTCGTAACTGTATTGTGCATTGTAGACAGCCATCTAGTGCATTCAAAATTTGGGATTTGAGCTTAAATATTTAGCTAATTGAGTCCTACATAATATGCATTGAATAAGTGTAAACTTTTTAATGTTGTACGAGTATAACTGTGCTCCTTCAAATGTCAATTGTTTTTTGCCAAACTTAGTCTCATTTTTGGTAAAATTAGAAAACTAGCTCGGCGAGTACTACGTTGGGCAACTTGTTAAACTTTAGTTAACGATAAATTGGTCTGTATACTTTTGTTAAGAAACTTACGGATAAAAATACATGTGTGGTAAATATATAACTGTCTTCAATGTTCCAGGTCACCCCGCATCCAACCTGTCCTATTTCTTGTGGCGTCGTATTCTAGCTTCGCACATCTTACACCACAACGTATCATACCTTTGACCATGTCAAATGCCAGGGCAACACGGCATTTGGCCGTCAAAAGCCTTAGTAATTTAAAATGTTGCTTAGACAAGTTTGCGCTCTTTCTGGGCGTGCTTAGCGTGCCATCAACACTTACCGGAGTGCTAGGCTTGGGGCATATATTTGTTTTTGTATAAATATTTTTGTTATTGCATTTTTTTGTCCATTTTAATTAAGGGTCGCACCGTCTAATAAGAGATTCTTCAGCATCTTGTCGATAACATCAATTCTCAGTTGTGATGTGCTTATTGGATTCTTGTGTCTTGCAAGAATTTAAGTAAATAACTCATTCCATATTTTTTATTCAAATAAGTTGACGGTAAGGAATAACTTCGGAATTCTACCATTGTTACTATGATTGTTAAGATGTAATTGCTGTAAACTATTGTATTGGTTAATAGGTATCTTTAATTATATTAATACGTGAAGAAATAACTTTGAAGTCTGTTCGATTTGGCATAGTTAAAGTTCATGGAGGAGAAAATCGTAACATATTTTTTAAACTTAAAAAAAATATGATTTTAGAATTTCGACCACTGGGTGGGTGCCTACTAGCTCATTTAAATAAGCAACAATCGTTAACTTTTACTATCAGTTAACCGCAAATTAAATAAAGTACACTAACCTAAAACAGTTGAACTGACTCATACACACACATACAAATCCACCCACACATGCTAATGGCACGCAACACACGTGGGGATAGCCCACGCGCATGTTACCAAACACAGCTGCGAACAGACCAGATAGTCTGGAGCCCCTGCCCCTCTGTCTCAATTCTCTAACTGAACGAGTGCAGGGAAGATGTTGGGGGTTTCAGAGGTCTTGTTCTGTTGGTCATAGTGTTGGCTTCAGCGCCGCTGTAGTAAGACGCGTACGCACCTTATTTAGTGGTCGCGAGAAAAGTTTCAGAGGCTCGCGGTGCAGTAGAGGAGTCGATTAGAAAATTAAATTATGAATATAAATTGTCATTTTATACTTGCTTTCTTTATTGGAATTATTGCAACACTGCGTTCAGTTAGAATTCATTTATTGAAGTGAAATTACTTCTTAAAAGGGTTTTATAGTGCATGCTTAAAACCATACCAATGACTAAACGTGTACGAGTAAATCTCAACAAATTCACATTTAGACACAAGGATCCTCCTATTAGACTATATAAAAATATATTTACTAGTTACTTAGGCTTCTTATTCTTAATCGTTTCTTTACTTCAGTAATAAAAAAGAATCACCGACCTTCAAGTCGTGCCCATCTTGAAATGCTTTCACAGAGTCACTGACGAGCTGTTTCGTAACCACTCGGTCTTTGGCTTGTCGCTGATCAGTGGTAACAGTGAGTCTTGTAAGCGCCTGATGGGCTAACTTTAAAACACGACTTTTTTTATTTTATGAAGTTTGACGTAAGATTGACATGAGAAACGAGATGAACGTTTGTGTCTAAGTTTCTAATAAGAGGCTAAACTTAAAAAAAATGAAAATATTTAATCAAATTGAATAAAAGTTCAAAATGCACTTCATGTAGGATCCGATGATATGCTTCAATTTGCCAACAGAATAACAAATTATTCGCCGCTCTCAGGCTATAAAATCATTGTGAAATCTTCAGCAGTCGAGTACTCATAAGTGGATGATCCAAATCAGAGTGGTACAAGAGTTTGCAATGAATGTAATGAATAATCTAGAATGACAAGAGTGATGTAATAATAGCACAGCGTTCCGGATTGTCAATCTAGTGAGCAGTTCCCCTTGAGGATACAATAAAGGTATTAAATCACTGGAATGTTGTGAAAGTACAGAAACACTTCTTAACGACCCAGGTATCGAACCTTTAAGCCGGGGACAGAACGCCCTGGCTCGAGGACCTCAGGGCGCCAAGCTGACGGCCGTCCTAAATGATGTCAATGTGCGAGGTCCTAGAGAAATGTCCGCTTAATTAATGCAGTTCATGCTATTCCATTACGAAACATCCACGCTATAACATTTATTTGTACTCGTTTAACTAGGCTTACCTTTGGGTTTGGCTTAAAGAAGTGGCTTCAAGCATAGCACAACTTGCGGAGCCATGAGTCATGTCGTGAATCATATCGCCCGAGGCTCTTAATGGGAGCTTAGAACTGGATTTTTGTCGTAGGTTAATAAAACCTATTGTTGATAAAAGATCTGGTGGTTGGCTATGAAACTCTTAAATTTCAAAGAATCGATCGGACATAAATATGTACTTTCATTTTCTTACATTTCATTTTCCTACCCTTGCTGAAGCGGCAACAGTTGAGGTTCGGAATCGCCACAGGTCATGAGGTCTATCTCCACCCGTAGCACTACTGATGAGAACCCGCTTCTAGCATACGGTTATAATTTTAATTAAGATCTAAGAACGGGTGTGGAGTGGCCTAGAGATTATAAGCCGTTGAAGCAGGAACTAATATACGCTAACACAGGCCGACCTCACCTCCGAAGTTCGATGAAACGACCAGATCATAAGGCAAATAACGGCACGGAGGTACCACGCCACCTATTGCCTGAATTAAATGAATTTGTCTATTTATTTATTGCCAAACTCTAGGCTCTATCTACTTTCAAATGATAACGAAATCAGAATGTACGATTGCTCCTGTACGTTACCGCGAGCCTGTTTAGACTGTCTCACCAAATAAGACGGTCGTCGCGCGCATTCTGCAACGTTCTATTAATATCTCCCTTCACCTGTCCCAACACCCTATAAACAATCTAATCAACACTACATAGAAGCTATTTCAGCTTACACGACACGTCCAAACCTTCTTTTTACCTGTCGTGTTATTATAAATTGTATCTCATGGGCATAAGAGCGTTTCCAGCAACAGTTTCTGTGTAGGGTTCTCGTAGGATGTGGCACACACTGTGTCGCGGGCGCTGCCTGTGTCGTCATCGCGGAAGCCGCCTTAAATATTGTGAATACAGCGGCCCCTACTTCCACCGCTGCAATATTTATATTGCACTTTAAACTTTCGGCGGTTGAAATGAAATTTGTTCAACGGTGCTGTGTAAATCCAGAAATAACTCGGCTGAAACTGCTCCTACAAATTCCCACCGTATGACTTTACATTACAGTTTAAATTCTATTACATAAGTTTATAGAACTTAAGCCATATTTAGAATCGACACGCTGTGGGTTTCGCCTGAAATGGTGTCGCGCTGCAGCGATTCTGTCTCTTTCTTACTAATAGGCAGTTACATCTGGAATTATATCTGTCTTTGTCTAGCTAAATTGGTTGGTGGGCACGTGTTCGTTTTAGTCAATAGAATATTTTGAGAGTGCGTACCGCGGATAAGTTTGTGTTTACGTTTTGGAGTTGTTCATTAAACGAGAACTATTAATACTCGTGTAGGTAATGGCAACACTGGCCGGCTTCACTGAGACTATGAATTGAGATCGTGTTACGAACGATTTTGTGGGCAGAGTTCATTACTTTACTACAGTAGCGAGCGTCACTGGCCACTTAAAATGAATCTTGATAAACGACCAAAAACAATTGAAAAGCAATCTACTGCAGAGATTTAATTAACTATGTTACCGAATATAAATAAATTAAATTTAGAAAAACAACATGCTTTTATTGAAACAAAAGAAGAAAATTAGGTTTATGCATCAACATTGAACGCGTATACGACGTTTCGTGCTATTAACCGTTGAGGAGTTCTCTCGTGAGGAGGCAGGAGTTCTTGGCCGCAGGATCAAGTCATGTTTGGTACCAAAGGTGTGGCAAAATTTCAGTTCAATCGGATACTAAGAAGTGGTCAAAAAATGGTTTGCAAATTTTGAAGCAGACAACTTATATACAAACAGTGCAAATTAAATAAAAGTTTGTAATATGTAACCGGTCATTGCTCAAGACAGAAGAAGAGCTATCAAGACCAGTGGCTTTGATACCTATTCAACCATTTATTGCCGTCCAAATGCAAATGGAAATCAATCGCCAGACGCTCCTTCTCAAACAATTGATCAATATGTCATAATATCAGCGAAGCATCATTGAGTCGAAAGCACAATGAGTTCGGTAATGCGTACCCAACACTCACAGAATTGCTTTTATTCCGTCTACTTACGCAAACCGGAACCTCATTTCTGTATCGAGTAATGCTTGCACTTTAACTCGTGAACCTGCTCCGGCTGCTACCCCATACGGCATGAGTGCTCTAGAGCGCTATACGATTTGTTGTCGCAATGGACTTCGATAGCTCAAGTAGGAATAAGACAAAGGGTATGCATTTAACACAGCTCAGTGCTAAGGACGGATTTTAAGCGTTTAAAACGCTAAAAGGTTGTCAAAAGTATAGGCTCATAGTAGTAATGCACGATCCGATCTAACACTTTATAGTATCGATACAATAGGATGCGATACTCCGATATTTTGGAACGATACAAACGAATACAATAAGTGATTAGATAGATACAGGAGTGCTAAAATCATTATAAATGAATTATGATGTAAGTAGTAATGAAGTACCACACTGTCTAAAATTGTATGATCAGTCAATTCAAAAGAATATAAAAGGAAGACACAAAATCGTTCTTGGATTTTTAGTCTAGGATCTTAGAGGTATTAATAAGACAGAATGATAAAATATTTTTATTTGTATCGATCAAAGTATCGATACTAATTCAAATAGGTATCGTACATTCCAAAATACGATACAATACGATTCGATATTTGGAGAATCGGATTGAAACCATTCCCTACAACATCAATTCTAGAATCATTTTCATAAGTACCTATCGATACAAATGCAAGTATTGTGCATCCCTAGCACACAGTGTACTCTTACGGGAGGTTATCGATGGAACACAATATTGTAGGGATTTTTACATTTTACTTTCGATAATGCCTTTAATTATTTTCTATTTACTTAATTTTTTATTTTTATTGCAATGGAATTCCCTGACTTGTAAATCTAACCTTTATATCAAAGTTATACAGTTGTAAAGCAGTGATAGCCTCGTGGTTTGACCGTTGGACTGCCAAGTAATAGGTTTAGTAATATAGGTGATGCAGTATTAGGTTCATAGGTATAGGGTTTAGGTTAGGTAGGCAGTTATAGGTAGGTTAGTTCGAACCCTAGGATTTTTACGCACTTAACATTTTTCGTATTCATGTGCGTATTGTATAATTATCACTAGCTTCGGTGAAGGAAAACATCGTGAGGAAACTAACCATACCTGAGAGATATTTTTCGACGGCATGTAAAGCCAATTCAGATGCCTATGGGCGGCCTAAAAACTCTGACACCAGGTAAGGCACTAACCACGCGAAAAAGAAACAAAACAGTTGTAGAAGAAGATACGTCAGCTTCTAAGTAAATAGCGTCAGGTTTTAAGGACTTTTTAAATAATCACTCTAAATACTGTTGGATATGTGATCAGAATATTTACAGACATGGTACTATGAAAGTCTTACCGGTATATTTTTATTAGCAGACGAACGAACGAACAGCTCTGCCAGTCTTCTTGATGTAGTCGCCGTAATCGTTATAGGAACGGATAAAGATAGGACGTCGAATTCAAATCTGATCATCATTAGCTTACAGCAGTCCACTGCTGTGCATAGGCCTCTCCAATTGTATGCTAGTCAACTCGATTCTCGGCAAATCTTATTTAGCTGTTACCAGCCACCCTTTGGAGATCGTCGCTCCACCGAGCCTGAGGCCACCAGCCTTACCCTTACCGATTTGTGTTCTACACTCAAGAACATTTTGTATCCCAAAGGTCATCGGTTCTGTGGCTAGTTTATGGCCGGCGTATTGCCACTGCAGCTTGCTTATATTGTGAAAAGCACATAGATGAGTCCTTATTGGTGGTGGTTGGTAGGTTTCGAGGAACAATTATCTTGGTAACTGAATATAAGGTGTCAGCGGACCCTTCACGAATCTGTACACCTAGCGTTCTGAATATCAAACTAAAAAACTCTCCTAAAAAAAATACTGGGAAACGACTTTTTTTTTGTGGTGGAAAATCACGATTTACGGTAGGGCTCAATGTGACGCACTCAAAACATTGTGCTTAAATAATACGGGGGTCGTAAAAGTATTTAAACTTATAACTTTAAAAATATGTTTTTAACAAAAAACTTGCCAAAAAGTTGGAACTTTGACCCCCAATATTTCCGTAACTGGAAAGTTCCCATGTATAAGTTGTAAAGTCGGTTTACTGACGATAGTTGAACGTGACAACGTCACCGATTGTGCCTCTTTGTCGCTCGTTCCGCGCTCTCGGTTGCACTTCAAGCCTTAAATGGAACGCCTCAGAGCGAGGTAACGCCGCATTTTTTCGTGCGTGCAGCCGGCTCCATCGAATTATAAGACGTTGTCACGTCAAAAAAATGATCGCAATGACGGAGAAGATAATTGCCTTTCGGTTTCGTTAAGGGTACTTTTACATCCATTATAACAATGATAGGAGAAGACTGCATTCTCTATTACACTAAAATACAAAGGAATTAAATATACTTCAACCCTTCACTCGTTGTTGTTCTACCGATCGTTAACGTCTCATCAGTCTATTAACAATTAATAACTGCAATAACTCATTACGACTCTAATTGCCTCTGAGTAAATATCACAGTCGCATTTACTGTGCACTGTTGGCCAGTGTATCTTGATACATCTCGGTGGCGCTGCTTTCAAAGGCCAACGTCAACTGTAAGTTGAATCCAGTACATTTCAAAATAGTTCCTTATTCTTCCGCATGTCAATTAGAAATGGACACACTGATTACAAACAAATGACAAACTGATGAACAGGTGTTGCGATTTTGGCCACAGTGCGATTTGTCGCTAGACTCTGTTGTTATATTTAATTGCGACGAATTAATCGCTTCAACACTAATCGATTGGGCATTAAAATTGATTGTGTTGAGGATCAAAGGATTGCGTTCATTGATTGGAATTTAATCATATGCTTGTTAATTGGATTCTAACTGTAAACTAAGTGCATGTATTAGTTTTTATAGCTTGCTAATTGAAGATTCGTACAATCAGTTAACGAATGACAACTTGAGCACAAACATAGTAAGAAGTTAACCATTATTATTTATTATTATTATTTATTTCCATTATTATTATTTTTTTTTCCATATTTTTTTTTTTATTTTGTTTAGAACAGACTGTGGAATTGCGGACCCGGGTATTAAAACCTGCTTGGGTGGGGATTTATAGATGACTCTTCTTTGGAGTATAAATGTGTTGTTGTTCCTTAAAAGACGGAGCAATTAATATCGTGATTGTCTTTATTTTTTCTTCTTAGCGTGTCGATGGCAATCTAAATTGTGTCGGCCCAGTACTGAGCCACTATTTTGGCGCCTTCAGTAGTGTCCATCCGGTAGTGAACAAAAAACAGGACATGCAGGACACAATATTAAGTCGTAAACGTAAACGTACGTATTTTGGATCGCCTCAATTTAGATAACGTCCACAGGCTATGAAAAAGACCTTCATTCCTAACCTAAGTGCAAGCAAAATTCACATTTCAAATGAAATCTTATAAGAATCTGAAAACTAATAGATTAATAAGCACTAATTATCACATGCGTACTTTGATGATCTATTTACTGCATCAGTGAGCGCAGTTCGCGTAGCTGAATTTTGGGCGAAACATATTTAAACTTTTTGCCATCGATACACTAAGCAGAAGAAGAAAAATATATTGGAAGAATTTCTATATATGATGAAGCCTACTTACCTACTATAGGGTCTAAAACACCTTGAAAAAAAATCAGAAACTATGTTGTTTGAACGCTCTGAAACATCACTCTTCCTTGCACTAGCTGTAAGGAAAACGGCAAAAAAGTCATTGAAACAAACAAGTCACCGACTTTTCATTGTTTTTATCTTGAAGTTGGCTATATTTTTTATGCACAAAAGTTATTAAGTATTTTGCCCTTTTTAGATGTTGCATTCTACACACATTCTTCATGAATTTGTTGCTCAAATTATTATTTACCCGTGAAAACCAATTCGGGCCATGGTAACAATTTGACTTTGACAGCATTTGACAGGCAAGAATTGGACACAGGAGGCCCAGGACCAAATAAACTGGTGTGCACGGGACAACACCTACACTCCGTATTGGTTGGATACGGTTTAAAGAAGAGAGTGAGAGAGAGATGTGTTTGATACATTAGACAGAGGTGTATCTCAAGTACACTCACATTTCACCAGTTATGTTTAAGCCCCATGCAATAGAGGCGAGCCCATCGCCATCAACCAGGACCAAATCCCAACTCCGTGGCTGCTATTGGGATATTCCTGATGGACAAAACCCAATGTCACTTCCCCGATCTGGGGCACGAACCCAGCACATCACACTCAACAGTCGCAAAATTCGAAATGATCGGACAATCGTGTCGTATTAGACGTTTCATCAAAGCTCAGAGCGCGACGACTTCGCCGAAGTCATTCCACGGTCGTGACGTTCTGCGTCGAGACAGTTGGCTGGCCAAGTGTTTTATTACTCGCAGCTCACACCGTCTTGTTATATCTCGTGTTCTTAGCAAGTTGATAATTTTGTTAAATAAATTTAATAGTAGCAATCGTTTTTTCAAATATGGCTAAGACAAATATGGCGAAGTTATGAACAGCTTGAATAAACATGACGGTTACAAATAAGCGAATACTTCAGCTTTGGTCTTTATTAATTTGCTTTTAAAAAGAGTGACATATATACAGCAGTAAACTGATATCGAGATGTTCAAGTGCTATTGCTGAGCATAAGGTCCTGGTACAGATTCCCAGATCGGGACAAGAGTTGTTTAGATTTTCCATTAGAATTTTTTCAGTACCAGCCACGGCTTCTGGACTTGTTCCCAGTAGTTTGGATCCATTTTTTTGTGATTTATTTATTTATTCATTAATGACTCTACCCTGGACTGTAAATGTGGTGCTGTTCCGCAAACGATGGTGCACTTAATATCGTGTCCTGCGTGTCCTGCTGCTTGTTCACTACAGGAACCGATGGACGCTACTGAAGGCGCCAAACTAGTCGCTCTATTCTGGGCCACCACAATTTAGATTGCCATCGATACGCTAAGAAGAATGAAGGAATTACAACAAACATTATGAAACTTCGATCTTGTAAAGTTATTTCAACGGCCTCACCTTTTCCCCACTATGTTGGGGTCAGATTCCAGTCTAACCTCAGTATGTACTGGATATACAATACCCCTTGGTAAGACTGGTTGTCAGACTTTCAGGCCACTGACTACTTGTAACGACTGTCAAAGATCTACAAATGACAGCCTGGATTAACGGTTTAACGTGCTTTCCGAGGCACGGAAGAAACTCGGTATGTAATGGGTGGTCATCCATCTATGGATCAACCTAAGCAAGCACGGCTTAAGCTAAAGATCGACTCTAGCGGCTGTTATTATTTAGCCACGAGCTATTTAATGCTCTTGTTGTTCAAATATTATTTCAAGGGCTATAAATAAACATCAGCGGGAGATAATTACCCTGACTATGTACGACTATTATATCTGAACAATATTTTAAAGGAATAATTTGGCATTCTTCGTTCTACGTCCTAATGTGATTCGCTGTAAGTGCGGTGTGACCGACTTGTCGGTAGTGTTGCGGTGTCTCCTCCATTGCTATTTAAGAACTCTGAGTCAATATTTTCTCACCTGGCTTCAATAACTCGGATTCTTATGAAGAACTGTTTTAGTTTAGTGTCAGTCGTTCTCCTCGCCTGTCAAAACAACTGTTTGAGATCAACGATCTCCTTTGCTCAGTCTGTAAGACACCAAGTGTCTCCTCAATTAGAGACACCTTCATCGATTTGAGACTGTCTTAAGGTCCACTAGATAAAGAAACGAATCACTGAACATTGATCTTAAAGCTTCGTAGGTAACGGGTGGTGGTAAATAAACTTGTCGAGTCCAGCTATTGGGCTCTAGCAAGCTAACCTCCTGTAGTCCGTATATTAGATTATTTTTAAATTCCTGTTCTTTGGCTTCCGAAAGGCTCAATTGTGTGTATTAGCTAATTAGTGAATGCTCGCGGTGCGTACCTACAATGCTCTAGCCTGACTACTTTACTTTACCTGCTGGTTGCAATGGTCACCGAAGACGGTTCTGTATTATAGTGATGTTGTCAAAATGAAAGAGAACTGTTTAGTTCGATGATTCGTATAATAATGACAATAATTAGTGTGTGCAGTTACAAATATAAGGTTAGGCGAGCTGCACACTACACCTCCCCTTTTTTTTAAAAAAAAATGTTATTATTATCTAAGTACATAATTTTTTTTTTTTTTTTTACTTTAACAAAACAATAGCTTAAAAATATACTTTTTTTTTAACATTACATTACATTACATAAAAGAAATATCTTATAACCAAAGTATTTTATGTAACAAACAGTTTTGTATTATTTTTATGGATTACAAATTCTTTGTCATCTTTTAATATTTTTACATTTGGTGAAACATCTTCAATGACTCTATACGGTCCTAAATAAATTTTATCTAACTTATTTCCTACTTGATTTTTAATAAGAACTAAATCTCCACTTTTGTATTTTAATCCGTTTACATTTTTATCAAAATATTTCTTTCTCAATTCCTTACTGAATAATAAATTATTTCTAGCTTCTGCTTGTGCCTTTTGAAGTCTGTATTTTAGTTCTAACGGGTAAGAATCAGGATTATATAAAGGATCAACATATGAACTTTCTGCTATATTAGATGGTAAATTACAATTTTTCCCAAATACTAACTCAAATGGAGTGTATTTTGTCTCAGAATGTACTGTAGTGTTAAAAGAAAAGCACCAGAATGGAAGCCAACTGCTCCAATCTGATTTGTTATTGTCACACTGAATTCTAAGGTAGGCTCCTAGAACCTTATGAGTGTTTTCCAATCCTCCTAGAGTTTCATGATGATAAGCTGTTGAATGCAGTTTATTTATATGCAACAAATTGCAAATCTCTGTAAAAATTGATGACATAAACTCTGTTCCCTGGTCTGTTATTATTTCTCTAGGGATACCATATCTCAGAATAAAATTGTTTACAAATAACCTAGCTACGGAAACAGTATCTTTCCTCTCTAAAGGATAAGCTTCAACGTATTTTGTTAAATCGCACTGCAATGTTAGAATATACTTATAGTTTAAATTATCTACATCTAAAGGACCCACTAAATCTAAACTAACTCTTTCAAAAGCAGTAGATGCCGTGGATGTGATAACCATCGGTTCCTTCGTATGCTTATTGGAATGCTTTTGAATCTGGCAACTTCTACACTTCCTTATGAATTCTGTTACGTCATTGGTCATTCCTGGCCAATAATAGTTCTTCCTAATGTTATTTAACATTCTGTTTATTCCCGCGTGGCCACTTGTGGGTAACAGGTGGAAGTCATTCAAGATCACAGTTTTCGTGTCTTTGTCAGTAACTCTTGTCACATCTTTAATAACGAGTAGCTTAGGAATATCATTATCATTTAAATGACTCATTTCCTTTATAAAATTGTTAACAAAAATTTCATAGCGCTTGCTTTTAATTATTATGAGCTCGTTTATTTTGATTTGCTTGCAAAAACGTTGTAATTCTCTCGCTAACACACTTACGGTAGGTAACGATCGAGAAATCACAAAAATTGCTGATTTATCAGGTACGAATTTGCAGTTACCATTATCGCTAGTGAAATGTTTTGATTTTTCTATCTGATTTAATGTATTTTTATTACTAAATAATATCAATTCAACGCTGTCAATCGGTCGTTTGAGAATTTCCACTACCTTAGGTTGATCAGGCCTTGGAGTAGAGGATTCCTCAGAGTCAGTAGTCATGTCGTTGTTATCACAGTTAGCGCGTAACCTTCGAGTCTGTGCCCTTGTCATGACCGATACTACATGCTTGTTCATATCCTTTAAGCTGTTGGATGTAATAGGTATCCGGCTCAATGCATCTGCAGCTGCGTTGTGCCGCCCTGGGACATAACTGATTTCAAAATCATATTCCTCCAGATATAATCTGAACTTTGTCAATCGGCTTGAAGGATCGGCCATATTAAATAAATAAATCAACGGCTTATGGTCTGTTTTTATATTAAACTTTTTCCCATATAAATAAGGTCTAAAATGTCGAACTGCCCAAACAATAGCTAGTAATTCTAACTCAATCACAGGGTATCGCGTCTCAGCGGGTTTCAAGTTACGGCTTGCGTACGCGACTACCTTGCCATTGCTATTAGACAGTACGGCGCCTAATCCTAGTTTTGATGCGTCAGTTTGTACCGTAAAAGTATTATTGTCTCCAAAGTCTGGATAGTCAAGTATAGTCGGACTAATAAGAATCTGTTTTAACTTGTCAAATGCTTGCTCGCATTCGTCACTCCACACGAACGCTACGTCTTTCTTACATAACGCATTCAAAGGATAGGCTATTTCAGCAAACTTTGGGATAAAACGCCTATAATAATTAGCAAATGCAACAAATCTCTTGACTTCGTCTACATTCTGCGGGACTGGATATTTTTGTAGGCATTCTACCTTCGATGGATCGGGAAATATTCCTTCTGACGTAATTTTATGTCCTAAATAAACGATTTCTTTACGTAAAAATTCACACTTCAGGGGGTTTAATTTCAGATTCACTTTTCTTAGACATTCAAAGATTTTTATAAGATTCTTGTTATGCGTTTCAAGACAATTTCCTACTACAATACAATCATCTTGATATAAAAAGCATGATTTATAATTTAACCCAGACATTGCTATTGTCATAAGACGAGCAAAAGCACTAGGCGATGTCTTAAGTCCCATTGGACATCGTTTCATTTGGTACTGCTTGTCTGTTGTAAATGCAGTATATTTCCTAGACTTTTCTTCTAACGACAGCTGATAGTAGCCTTGACTGAGATCTAATTTTGAAAAATAGATGTTATTAGATAACGAATCTAGAATCTCAGTGATATTAGGTAAAGGAAATTTATCATCCTGTATCCTATTATTGAGTTGGCGATAGTCCACTACAAGTCTCCATTTCCTTTCTCCTGACCTATCTGTCTTTTTAGGTACTAATAGAACTGGACTTGACCATTCTGAAATAGTCTCTTCAATGATATCGTTTTTAACCATTTCATCTATTTGTCTTTGTATCTCGCCTTTCAATGCTTTAGGCAATCGATAAGGCTTTACGTACGCTGGTGACGTATTTTCTTTTAGTTTAATTGAGTGTTCTATTAAATTAGTTGTAGTGAGCGTATCTCCTGGTAAATGGAAAACATCGGCATATTTGGCACATACGTTTTCTATGCCTCTTTGTTCCTCTTTATTTAAATAGCTGTGTAGTTGTAAAGTAGTAAGCAAAGTTCTGACTCTATCCACAGATATACTATCGTCGTCAAACTTGCAAACATAAAAATTATTTAGGCAACTAATATTTAAATCTGAAATATTTACATTAACCGAATTATCAGTTGTATTTAATACCCTAACAGGAATAAATCCATTATGTGGCTTCGATACTACACCTGCCGTGAACACCCCTTTATAAATTTCCTTTGACAAAATGACGCAATCACTGTTGTGTGACGTCGGGATGTGTTTAATTACTTCGCAACGAGGCGGAATTGTAAATAAGTTCCTATTAACATGAACACTAATAGACTGGTCTCGGGTTTCTAAACTCAGAGTACCATCTTTATAGTTCAATACTGCGTTATATTGTTCAAAGAAATCTTGTCCGAGTATACCTTCTGTGGCGCAAGATAAGTGTTCAAAAATGTAAAACTTTTGTTGGAAAGTCACATTATTAATTATAATATCTAAATAAATGTATCCCATTGACTCTAAATTACCACTAATTCCTCTAATAACTATCTTATCTTGTTTTACTAAATTTAATAAATTCCTATGTCGCGACAACCATTCATACTTAAGCACACATAAGCTAGCTCCACTATCAATCAGTAAATTAAGATCAACATCACTATCTTTTAATTGACAATTAATTATACAAAAATTACAAAAACTATAAATTGAATGAGTGTACGATTTAGGTACGAAAAAATTCTAAGTTTTCATGACTATTTGTGCGGTCATTGCGCAAGTCGTCTTGGACATTGGACTGTTGCGCGCTATGTTGAACACGCTGACTACGCACCGGACGTCCACGGAAATGCTGACGCTGTCCACCTGAGTGTTTACCTCGATTTACACTGTTTGAAGTTCTTTGACCTGACCTATTTTCATTATTTCCACTGTCTTTGTTATAATTATGGTTATAAGTTTTATTGTTGTTATAAAACTGTCTATTTCCTCGGCCTCGAGAACCTCCAAAGCTTCCACGTTTGTAGTTTTGGTTAGCCCTAAATTGCATAACCTGGTCTTGTGGCTGGACAGACATGGATTGCTCATCTACCGCAGCCGTTATGGCTTCAGACAACGATGCAAACTGTCGTGAGGCAATGTTGGTGCTGAGCCGCTTGTCAGCCAAACCATCGCTAAACCGCTTAATTGCAGTTTTCTCATTGAGTGGACGCAAAACCTCATAGGCATCACGCTTATCGTTAGCCTGTGCAATCGTGAGATTCACAAATAACTCCTCGATTTCTGCACCGAATTTTTCAATGCTTCTACGGCCTTGAGTCGCTTTAAATAATTGAGTTTGTAAAGCTACAGACGATTTTTTCGGCAGCAAATAAATTCGAATATCTTCTACCAAACTTTCTATATCTACGTAATTAGTTTTAAGACGCAATTTTGCACTAGGCGAAAGCCGCGTTTTTAACACAAACTGTATCAATTGTCTTTTACTGGCATCATTAATGAGCGAACTATAAAGTAAGATACCATCAATAAGCTGATTTGTCACCTGCTCCTGGCCATTCATCACCGGCAACAGGGAAATTGCAGTTTTAATATCGAATGCGTCATCCATTTTTGTAACACAATTAGAATATACTATAAAATCTGTAGAACTAGTTTGACTACTACTATCCACTAATGAAAGTAAATCCTTTATTTTCTGAAAATTTGATTGAATTTCATGAATTAATGTTTGGAAAACCTCACAAGCTTCTTTGTCTAACTTACGATTTTTAATTTCTTGGTTCAACTGAGTCAAAATACAATCCAATTTACTATGTTCTTTTTCTGCTTCCTCTAGTTTCTTAAAAGCTAAATCTTGTCTACGCCTATCTGGACCTAGTTTCACTAAATATTCTCTTAAATATTTTAATTTAGCGTGTAAATCTTGCAATTGTTGCGACATTCCTAATCTCCAGAGCAAAATATAAAATAATACAGCGTGATCTAATTAAAATTACAAGAAATATTGTAGAATAAAAAAAATGTTAGCAATGCAAAACTTACATTGCAGTAGGTACTTATTTTTCTGACAACGTTTAAATGTAGGTCACGACGTCTCACGTGGCGTGGATGAATGAACTCCTCAGCACTGGACACGAACTACTCCCAGCTGCTCCACATCGGACCCGTACGATTTATCTCCCGGCGCCCTGCATATCCTCTCATCATAAGGCTTGAGCATTCTCCCGGCACCCGGCAGCAACGTTCCTTTTCTGTCTTCATTAATAATTTCACCTCTTCAAACTGATTCTGTATTGCGATTTTGATTCTTCTTTAATTTTACAGTCTTCTTCACGTTCTTTCTTGAAACTTTCGGTCTTCAATACTTCTATTTTTACTTTATCTTCATAATTTCTTCGACGGTGGACGCTTTTCGCGTATGTCGCAAAATTTTAATTGCTGGCTAAGGGTCGCCATGTATTATAGTGATGTTGTCAAAATGAAAGAGAACTGTTTAGTTCGATGATTCGTATAATAATGACAATAATTAGTGTGTGCAGTTACAAATATAAGGTTAGGCGAGCTGCACACTACAGTTCCCTATGCCAAGTAAAAATTCAAATGTCTCATTGAGACGGAAATCTATCGTAAATAAGACACTAATAAAGGGTAATGTATTCCTTTGAGGATTAAAATCAAGACAGGAATGTAATTTAGCATCAGTTTAAGATATTTATGAAGAAATGTTTCGAGCTCAGTGTGTCAGTGAAGCACCGCCCACTCGGGAGCGTGGGAAAATGTGAATCGTACCACATTATATATAGCGGCGGTACTACGTGATATTCAATACGTTCAGTTTGCAAGAACACGGTGGGGTGGCTAAAAACTATATCAAGCAATATGCACGGGGGCTTTTAGGGCGCAATGGATACATCTCTCAACTCCATATAGCACCGAGATCTCGATATTGATCCTAGTGTGCGATGTAATTTACAAGTTGTCCTTTAATGAGGACTCAACAATTTACGTTTCGTCTTCTTCGTAATGTCGATGATTCCCTTTTTAACCAACATCAAAAAAAGGAGGAGGTTCTCAATACGGTTGTATTTTTTTTGTGTTTGTTACGTCATATCTTCGTTATTAATGAACCGATTTCAAAAACTCTACTTTTATCTGAAAGGATATACTTTTCGATTGGTTCCATAGAAATTTAATCAAAATCGGTGCTGTAGTTTGGTTTTTAAATCAAAATAACTGGAAAAAATATGTCATCCAAGTAAAAGAAATTACGAAATTGATACTTGACAAAGATTTACATTGTGTGTGATACGATAACTAAAAAGGATAAAATACAAATGTTTTTGCAAAAAAATAACCGACTTCCAATAAAAAAAAGTGGAAAATAACTTTACTTTTGGAAGTCGGTTATTTTTTGCAAAAACGTTTTTTAAAATCAAATTAATTTTGACCAGAACTCAGCCACCTGGATGGCGTTAGTGGTGGCTTCCGACAGGTCCCTCAAAGTGCAGGTGGAATTACACACAGAGCAGGACAGGAGGTGAGCTATCGTTTGTGTTAAGGCACCGCAGTCACACCCTGCTTCATCGGAATACCCCCATCGGACCAAGTTGTATCTGCAACGGTTTAGGGTCTTCTAAGCGTCTAAGGGTCTTCTAGGCAGCAGGTGTCCCGCTGGGAGCTTTTTTGCAACTTCGATATAATGTTTCGCAGGGGGGTGTTTTTTTTACTAACTTGATCTCTACTACTACCAGGTTGATCCTGAACTCAGATTCTAATAAAATAAGTCGGTAACGGGATTCGAACTCATCATCTGCCTAGCCTTTTCCCAACCATGTTGGGGTCGGCTTTCAGTCTAACCGGATGCAGCTGAATACCAGTATTTTACATGGAGAGACTGTCTATCTGACTTCCACAACCCAGGTAGTACTGGTTAATTTCGATAACCCTTGGTAAGACTGACTGGTTGTCAGACTTTCGGGCTACTGACCTGTAACGGCTATCAAAGATCTACAAATGATAGCCGGGACCAACGGCTTAACGAGCTTTCCGAGGCACGGAGGAAGCTTGGCATGCAATGGGCGGTCACCCATCCACAGACCAAGCTAGGCAAGCGCGGCGTAATCTAAAGATCGATCCGAGCTGCTGTTATTATTTAGCCACGAGCTCCTCCGAACTAACGGGATTCGAGCTAAACTATAAAATAAATAAGAAGGGGAAACTAAATAAGAGAATTGAAATCACGGCTCCCTATTCGAACAATGACAACAATGACATTAGCTGGGGAACTATTTGCACTATTTGTACCGACCGGTGGGAACGCACACTGGCTGCCAAATTATTTGTCGCACCTAATTCTGTTGTTCCTTTAATTCGCGTTCATCACGTAAGAAATAATTGGCAATAAATTAATTAACGAACTCATTAGCTTTACGAAACTTGCAGTTTTGTGGAAATAGTAAAGTGACAACTGAACTGATTGTTCACGTAGGTACTTTAACATAATATTAAACTTTATTAACGTTCATGCTTATGTTTTTGTAAAAGTAAAAAGAAAATACAAATTGTGAACCACGGACACTCTTTCCTGAGCCCAGAAAGATTCTGGTAAGAATATATAGAATTGGACCCAGGACTTAGTAATCCTTTTCTCGATTTAAAAAAGTTTCCATAGAGTTTCTTGCCCATCTAATATTATAAACGCAAAAGTTGTGAGGATGGATGGATGTTTGTTACTCTTTCACGCAAAAGCTACCGATCGTATTTTGATAAAACTTTACAGTATAGCTCATACATGAGAATAACAGTATGTTAGTTTAAAAATATGTTTAATGTATGAATACAATATTTTTTAGAATATTTTTGTAGACCTTTGAAAAAAATTGCAACACTGTGAATTTGGGTGTTTCCGAAACACGAAGCGTTTCAATATTTAGTAATACCGACAGTTCTACCTGAATAAACAAACCTCATAACTGCAACATTCACCCCGATAAGCTCAATAAACCCGATACGTCACTCCAATAAGCATGTAACGATAAATCTGTCACATTTAAATCTACATTAGTGGAGTCCCAAAGGAAATATTGCCAATTAATTGAGCAAACGAGGCGCGAACGACCGCTTATTATCCGGGGATAGAATCAACATAATAAAGGACAAATTAAGTACACGGCCCCCGTCCGGCGATCATCGCGCGGGGGATTAATGACGTGTGCGCACTGTACACACCCGGACACGGAAACTGAACAGTTTAAGATAATTATAGTGTAACAAATTTAGTTTTGTACTTTGATCTATGATTTTAAAAGAGAAAATATCATGTCAGTCAATTAATCAACAAAATCTCATGTCAATCTAATGTCTTATATTTAGAAATACTTGTGTAAAATATAACGTTAAAGCCTTCAAAAGTGGCTTGGACGTACATAATATTCTTATTAATTCAAAAAACTTTAAGTGTTTTGAAAGTGGCGTGGTTTTCTGTTGAACAGCTATGAGTAATACTGCAAAACTGAGCTAAGTAGGTACTCTCGTCTTATGTTTAGAAATCTCAGAAAATAATCAATTAAAGCTTTCGTGTAATTACTAACTTAATTTTTGTACCACTACTACATTTTCATTTCTGCTTGTCATTTTCATCTCTTCATCAGTCCCATTACAAACGAAAATAATTACCATAGAACTTTTTACCTTAGGAGTTTCTTAACTTTATTACCTACTACCTAAATTACATTTAGGTACACAGCAAGCTATCTACCTACTACGCCAATAGCACGCCACTGTGCCCGTTCCTCTGTCCCGCAGTGTATTGGGCAGCAAATCGTCAATTAGTGCTATGATTGCAGCGCAGCACGCGACCGGCGATGTGCACTTTGTGACGCCCCTTGTGGGATACATCCGACGGCAAAGACCAGGCGAGAGCAGACATGACAATACGATACAGCTCGAATTACAATTATATATCGAATTTGGGAAGATGGAATTATTATTTATTTTGGTTTGGAGGAGCTCGTGGCTAAATAATATCAGCCATCAGATCATCTTCAGTTTAAGCCGCGCTTGCCTAGGTTGGTCTGGGGATGGGTGACCACCCATTACATAATGAGTTTCCTCCGTGCCTCGGAAAGTACGGTAAACCGTTGGTCCCGGCTGTCATTTGTACGTCTTTGACAGTCGTTACAGGTAGTCAGTGGCCCGAAAGTCTGACAACCAGTCTTACCAGGGGGTATGGTATTACCCAGTACTAACTGGGTTCCACACGGCACAGCTGCATCCGGTTAGACTGGAAGCCGACCCCAACACAGTTGGGAAAAGGCTAGGCAGTTGATGATGATGATGATGGGAAGATGGAATTAGACTAATACACTTTTTGTATACGAAAGGTGTTAATAAATTGTGTGGTTCTAAGTTTTTCAATGTTTTTGATATTATGATGAAAGTTGTGAAAATTATTTCCTACGTAGCATTGAATTTAATTTATTTATATTAAGTGAGTAATAAAGCTGAAAATAATAGAATCTGAATATTCACCATATCATATTACCCAACTAAGGCAAAGGTAAAGGGAAGGGGTGAACGATTTTTGCTGACTAAGTAAGTTTGTATATTTTTTTCCACCGTAGCGCCGAAACTACTGAGTAAATTTTGATGTACAGAAATGTGTTACCCCGGTAATACGAATACCGATGTCTCGGAATACACTTTTAGTTGCCGTTTCTATCGAAGTTGGGTTTAAATTTTTAACTTTATACTGAAAGCATAAGGAAGTACAACAGTATGAAGAAAGCAGCTCAGTAGTAAATTGCATAATCAAATTACGTTTGCATAAAACAGTTAAAACAAACAAACTACACACGTCACCCATTCAAACGCTGTCGATTCTGCCAACATAATAAGCGGAGTTAATAATCTGTGGCAGCGAGTGCGTGTGACTCGACTTATGATTTAATACGCTCACTTATTTGATCTGTGCTCTCTGCACAAATCAGAGTTTATTAATTTTGCTACAACACATCGTATTCTCATATTGGAAAGGTAGGAATGAAGATGTGCGAAAAGACTCAAAGAGTTTCAGAAATATAGGTAGTATTTATTGTATTGCGAAACATGTGTTTACTGTCTTTTTCGTTTCCAGAAGAAGTTTTGTCAACTGAAATAATCCTGAATTTTTGATTTGATAATTAATCAAAGATGACTAACGGAAGACGCAAACGGAAAATCTGATGTTTGGGTACCTACTTGAGATCTCTGATTTCTACGGTATTCTACAAGCTCGTAACTTTTTTGAATCCGTACTTCATTATCAAGATCTAAACCAATCCTCACAGAAGGCTATCCTAACCAATTTATGTAGCATCCCTTTATCCCACTAATTATATTCATAGTTGTTATCGCGGCATCAGCAGTAGTCCCACGATGTTGTGTTACACCGCCAGCGCCATGCCGATGCGATCACAAACAATATGCGCTCAACGACTCGTGACTATCGAATAACACGCGTACAGATAAAACTAATAACTTTCAATGGCCGGGATGCATCCGAGATTCACTCCATGCCATAATGTCATAACTACCAAAAGCAACACGTTGAAAGTTGACTTTGAGCAGTATGTTATAAAGTCGGTATTTCAGTGTAAGGGGATTCAGTATGATTGATAAGTGTTTTGCAGTCCCAGTGAAAAAGATCGTCGGATGGGGTGCGCCGACCACTCGACCGGCAAATATCGTAGATTAAACTTTTTGCGAATCAATTTGTACGCCAATTAGTGGGATGACGCGAACGTTTTCATTGAAACAATTACGTGGATCAGCGATGCGAGCTTTAACTGCTTTAATACTACTGTGACTAATTGTATCTCGAATTTATTCCCGTATGCTTTTGAAATAAAGTAAAAATAAAATCACTTTGCGAATTAAAAAGGTTATGAGAGATTTTATTCTGATTAACGAACCTGGCAGACTGTGTGAAGGATGATATGGCAAGAAGGGAGGTGTCTGTTGAGATGACGAGCAATAGAGAAGTTTGGAAGAAGAAAACCTGCTGCGCCGACCCCAAATGAATTGGGATAAGGGCAAGAGAAAGATGACGAACGTAGCAGATTTAATTTGTTTATAAGAAACCTACTTGTACTTTGAACAGGATGTACACACACTTGTGTTGACATTTGAAAAAAATACATGCTTTTGTTGCAGTGATTTAACTTTTTATTACAGCTTACTAATGGTAGCGTTCAAAAGTTGTACTTCCTCGAAGTTTCTCCTCATTTAGCAGCCAGACGTGTGTGTTCTGTCTACCTTTATACTCGCTTAGCCTTTCTCCGACTATGTTGGGGTCGGTTTCCAGTCTAGTCGGGTGCAGCTGAATATTAGTATTTTACAATAAGCGACTGCCTATCTGAATCGTATTACCCAGTGCTAACTGGGTTGTCAGTTAGGCAATCGCTCCACGTAAAATACTGGTACTCAGCTGCGTCTGGTTAGACTGGAAGCCGACCTCAACATAGTTGAGAAACAGCTAAACAGATGATGACTACCAATCTGATCTCCAAAACTCAGTTACTGGTAAATACGATTCCCCTAGGTAAAACTAGTTGTCAGACATTGTGGCTTCTGACTACCCGTAACGACTGTCAAAGATATACAAAATCCAGCCGGGACCAACGGTTTAACGAGCTTTCCGGGGCACGGAGAGAGCTTCGTTACGTAATTGATGGTCACCCATCCACAGACCAACCTCGTCAAGGATTTCTTAACCTTTAAGATCATTGAACCCCTCGTACTTGTACTTGTTAGAACATAACATATAATTGGTTTGTGAACGACACAATATAATTTAAGATGTATCACAGTTAGTAGTTAGCTATTAAACAATACACTTGTTCTGGCGAGCAACAGATGTTCTTCGCGTTGGCTTGTGCCTATAGATACGAAGTGCGCAGTCGACGTGCGGCCGGCCCCGACGGTCGCGTGGGGCCACGAGGATAACCATAGCAGAAGTCAAGTCGCAATAACAGATACTGACACGAGTGTATGTAGATACTAATGTGGTTTCAGTGTGGAGTGATTCCTTGAACGAAACTGCCCCCCCATTTTAAATCTCTGATATCTTCTAAAATATTCATTTTAATGATAAACTGTAACGGGCAATTTTGATCTACATTAAATGCACAATGTATCTAACGTATTTAATTGGAAAAAAAATAATGGATTATATACGAAATAATCCAATTTTTTTTTTATCTATCATAGCAAATTGGCCGTGACAGAATGATAGCCAGGCAGTTACAGGAGTGATCCCATAAGGGTACCAGATTTTTCATTCGGACGTACCGGACTCAAAAAAGTTACTCAGCATTGCCGTCTGCTGTTAATCATGACGTCTTGCAAGAACTACACTGTTGGTTACGTTACTGATCGTCGAGTGACAAATCATTGGATGCCATTTACTGTTATACAGACTAACCCCTTGGAGGCGAGCTCAACGTTCAAGTGACACGCGTGTGGCAACACCGACTGTGGATAAAAAAAAAAACAAGTTGTTCAGAGCGTGCCACCGCGGCATGCGACGCAACGGTTCTCTCGCGAAGGAAAAAAATTACGAACGCGCATGTCTTTTGACACAAGTTGCTCGCGTTTTAGTCTCCGCTCGCTGCCTCCCTGGCCCCACAATGCGTGCGGATCGGCAGTGAACTTGCGCTCCTATTTATAATCCTCCCTACTGCGCCTGAAATAAATACATTACGCCGTCGATACTGATCGGGACCCGACTGAACGTTCCGATACTTGTGCTTTACTAGATGTTACAATGTTGCAGCTGTAATTCATAAACTTGAGCTTTGAACGGAAGGACATTTACTTCGGGGAAACCTGGAAAGAGCAGTATTTAAAGCAACGTCAGTATAAATGGGTGGTTTGGTTACCTATTGTTATATTGAATACTAGCTGACCCGGCGAACTTCGTACCGCCTAACAGTCAATGAATGTCTAGAAGCTATGTATTTTGCTGCATGGGATGCACTCGGGTTGATTCTCTTCAGTGAAGAACCTTGTGATATACGTCGTCGTCGTTGTGGTATTCGTTTTGTTATCACCTTTTACTTTTTACTAGGTACTTTATTCTACCTACCCTACACACCCTACACACCCCCTGCTCCCCCCTGCCCCTGCCTACCAACCTGCCTACCAACCTGCCTACCAACCTGCCTACCAACCTGCCTACCAATCTGCCTACCAACCTACCTACCAACTTACCTACCAACCCACCTGCCTACCTACTTACCTAAGCTACATACCTACCTATCCTAGTAGCTACGCTAGCCATCTTTCCTGTAATGTGTTTTGTGTGTACTTTGGGTAACATTATTGCAATTTTCTTAAGGATCTCTATTTTTTTTTTTATAAATTAAAGCTTATGTTACTTCCTGATAATTTAGCTTTCTATTGGTGAAAAATGGTTAAAATCGGTCCAGTAGTTTCGGAGACTATTCAGGACAAATAAAAAAAGCTTTCCTCTTTAAAATATTAGTATTAGTATAGATTAGTTTTAGTATTAGTATGGATGAATTGAGCTTAACAGGTAGGCTGATGACGATGTATGTATGTGTTTCTTGTTAATATTGTATGTAGAGATACAGGAAATTAGTAGCAGGACGAAAACCAGTAGCTTATATTTTTGGTTTGTACCAGTTATTTGAATTATGAGTAATTTGAATCAATTTTGTAAGCCTGGAAATCGAAGATCATAAAATGCCCTAAGAGCAACTCAGGTCATATCTGTATACCAAGGTACGCCAATACAATTTCATGTCAACTCCTCCTACCAAAATCTTCTCAAGAGGTTTTTGTGAGTAACATAGTTTAATGCGTGGGTAGACCCCAACATGCTCTCCTTATACGGCTAACATGTTAACAGCGAGAGTGCGCGATGATTCACATCGCCCGTTGTAGCTTCGTAGTAGCGTGCTCGCTTCGCCAATGAAGGCGGCAAACAAATGCGCTGGTGTCAAAACAACGTTTTTGTATCATATGTTCTGTGTTTACAATATTTTCAGCATGACTTTCATTGACGAGGACTGCTTAATATTATGAGGGATATTAATAACTTTTCACTTAAGTCTGGGTATTTTATTTGACTGAATTTGTTGATAATTTATATTACTGAGAGATCGGAGAGCCCGTTGTGGAAATATTATGGTCTAGTATTTAAAATCCATTTCTGCACCAGTCGTTGCCTATAAAAAAAAACGAATTTACAATTGAATGAATTTTGAATTTGAAATTTAGCCTGCAACTCTACGGATGTCAAATTAAATACGCATCATTTTTATGAGTTTGTAAAAAAAGTAACCATGCTATTATGGACCTATTTTGAGGGTGGCCAGTATTATTCTTACTCCATGCTTCGTTATCTAATCATATCACCAAGATAATTGCAAATTTTAACTGCGGTGTTTAGGTGCCGTTTACGGACAATAACTTCGGGGCCAATTTCCAATGTACGGATTACTCAACCATACGAGTAAGGCAAAGAAAAAGGTTAGTTTGCATTCCTGAATGTCAAACAATGTACTTCTAAAAATATCAGCCTTCTATTTGTAATCGCGCCTAATAAGAGCACGCTTGATCTTTTGTAGTCGGAACGATAATAGAAAGTACTGCACCTACATGACGCGATAGTACGATAATTTTATTCTTTAAAAACTACAGGTTATTATTGGCTCAGTGCAATGTGCCTGTCTCAAAGAGGCGAGACGTTTAAAAGAGGCATCGAAGATTAGTTAACTGCAAAACATGTAGGTGATAGAAAATGGGAAGGCAGCCACGCCAAATAGATAAACCCATGTTATGTTACGACATTATGATAGAATACAACGAGCTGGTAACATTACCGTCTCAATCGGTAAATCATGTAATTCAACAGTTTATGTATTTAGCTCGTGTAGAAAAAGGAAGAGAACATGTTACAAAAAAAGAATTCGACTTCGGTTCGCTGATTTGCTGAAAAACAGTTATCTGCAACACTACCGTAACTTGCGATTTACCAAGTTATTTTAGACGCCGCCGGGCGCCGCACAGTGGGCTGAAAATAACGTTTCATAGACATACAAATTGATTTTCTAATTTGACCTGTTTCTTTATTGGAATCTGTTAAGACATGCTTGTTATTGATATGTTCTGAGTATGAAGTCATAAACCACAGGAAAAGATACACTTTCGATTTTTTTTCAGAAACTTTGTATGGAGAAAACCATATAATAAGCTATATCTCGGCTGTCGCGTGAGTGCGGGTTATTTTCTTTCACATGATTTTTGCTCTATTTTTTTGCTAATTTTTGATGTATAACACCACCCTCGCAGAAGTGCGATTACTGAGAAAAAAATAATTTAAAAAAATATATTTTTGTTTCCATCTACATTGGCATTATTAACAAATTTTAATTACATATCTCTAAAAATCATAGCATGGCGGTCATATAAAAACTGCACTGCTGTTTAGCTTTCACAATTTTATAATAATAAAAATTATGCGGCTTATATTATAGAAATATGTTTTTACCTAATTTGTTTATGACACACTAATGGGTCTTGAACGACCTTTTTGAAACAATGGATTAATTTTAATCAGTAAGTACCTACTTACCTGCCTATTGTTTTGTTTCAACGAAATCATTAGGCACCTGCGGGATTATGATGGCTCATTAGGAAGATGTCTAATGATTTTTAATCATTACTAAGATTTGCTACTTACATGACTAGTATAAATAGAAGTTTGTTTGCAGTAATCTCTCAGTTCACCTCGATTTATTCTTGTGTAAACATTGATTATAAACGTGGCAATGGAAAGTTTAACTACTTACTTAGACTTGTTTATGATTTTGAAAAGCAGGGGGAAATACAGTGACAGCCTTGGGTTATACAATAGTGTGGTTTCACGTCTGAACTTAAATCTCTCGGATGAAGATAGTCTTACGTTAAAGGAATATTGTCGAAGATTTACTCAAAGTCTAATGACAAAATGGAAACTAGCTCATCGAAAATTAGAAGTTTTTTTAAAGGAATATGAAGACTGGCTTCAGTGTGATATTGATTGGCCAAGTTGGTTTATAAAATTGTGAAAGCTAAACAGCAGTGCAGTTTTTATATGACCGCTATGCTATGATTTTTAGAGATATATGATTAAAATTTGTTAATAAAGCCAATGTAGATGGAAACAAAAATACATTTTTTTTAAATTTTTTTTTTCTCAGTAATCGCACTTCTGCGAGGATGGTGTTATACATCAAAAATTAGCAAAAAAATAGAGCAAAAATCATGTGAAAGAAAATAACCCGCACTCACGCGACAGCCGAGATATAGCTTATTATATGGTTTTCTCCATACAAAGTTTCTGAAAAAAAATCGAAAGTGTATCTTTTCCTGTGGTTTATGACTTCATACTTAGAACATATCAATAAGAAGCATGTCTTAATAGATTCCAATAAAGAAACAGGTCAAATTAGAAAAACGATTTGTATGTCTATGAAACGTTATTTTCAGCCCACTGTGCGCCGCACCGAAATCGGTTTGCGTCCTATTTCAACTCAGTCGGAGATACAGAGCATGTTCTAACAGCCGAGCATCGGCGCAATGATTACACGCTTCACACCTGTTACCACAAATAGACGCGGCCAATGCACCCGATGCACTTGCATCATACCTTTAACACTGCACTCTAACCACTGCAATCATATCTCATTGTAAAACATACATTGCCGGCGCCACAAGCAACTTCTTCGTGAATGCATTAATAAAGTAGTCAGTGGTTACAAAAGACGTCAATACTGACAGATGTTTAGAAGCGATCGGTCATGAGACAGTAGCGGTATTGGTATGCAATTGAGAGAATCAATGAATGGCGATAGTGACAGTTCGCTGCCGTGATCCAAATATATTCTGTTTGTTGTCGGAGTACAATTAAACTTGACTAATATACTCACAGTCAGTGGTACAATGGCGAACTTTCTGCTCTACTAAATCGCACATAGGTAACTAAGACATCCGATATAGAATCGATACGATGATTCCAACTACTTGTGACGATTATCTGCCCCCTTCATAGGTCGAGTGGTCACAATACATTTGAGGGTTCGATTACCGGCCAGTATAATTTTGGGTTCGGTCGTAAGGAATTTCACACCATCTGCCCAGATTCCGGAACTGCACCAGTTTGGATCTTCTACTTAATACACACAATTTTAATGACATTTATTAATTCACAAACAGATAACGAGAATTTTAAATATAATAAGAAATATAATATGAATTTTATATATATGGTACCATATTTATGACGAAAGTGGAAACTTATGAATGATTTAGGAAAATTAATTTAATTTACAAAATGTGGATGTATGTACGACTACTGGTACCTACGACCCTTTTCGGACTAGAGACGTGATGTCATTTTTAAGTTAATTATTGAACTGTTGATTCTAGCTACTTAGAATTATATTGACCTTGAAAAGTCAGTGGGGCATCACTGCATGAAGAAACATTCGGCTGAATGTTGTACTGTAGCTAAGAACCAATGTGTGAATTAAAGCACTGATTGAATGAGCAAATCGGTTGCTTCAAGCGTCTAAGATAGTTTTGTCTTATCTTAATTCTTACTACTATTATAAAACGTGAAAGTTTGTGAAGATGGCTGGATGGACGCTTGTTACTATTTCAAAGATTCTAGAACGGGGTTTGATGAAAAAAATGAATTGACGAACGAAGTCGTGGGTGGAAGTTAGTCCTTTATAAGCCCAACAATGTGTGTTACTTAAGACGAGCTCGTAGCTAAATAATAACAGCTTCACCGGCCGATCATCAAGGTTAAGCCGCGCTTGCTTAGGTTGGTCCGTAGATGGGTGACCATCCATTTACCGATTTATTTCCGTGCCTCGTAAAGTACCTACTTCAAACCGTTGGACTTGGCTGTCATTCGCAGACCTTTGACAGTTGTTACAGGTAGTCAGCTGTCATTTGTAGATCTTTGGCAGTCGTTAGAGGTTGTCAGTGGCCTGAAAGTCTGACAACCAGTCTTACCAAGGGGCATCTTATTACCCAGTACTAACTGGCTTGTGGAAGTCGGATAGGCAGTCGCTCCATCTATACTTGTATTATAAATAGGTAAAATTTGTTTATTGGCTAGTATGTAGGTTAATCGAAACAAACTCTATAGAGGCAATACGGTTTTTTTACCGCGGCTATGTCCGTGTTTATGTTGGAAAAAACCCGGGACAAAATATTTCCCAACCCGGGTTACGGTTAACTGAAAGTCCTAGTCAATGGAAAGAGACCAAGAGGCCGACTTGGTCGATTATCTCTTAGCGAAGCCTCAAGAATAGTCAAGGGTCTACATATCGGTATCAAGCCACCAACCGAATGGGTAACAATTCTCAGCACTGAGAGACCGAGTATAAAGAAGATCACACCTCGCTCTGACCATCAACAGTCTCCGAAAGAGATGATACCTACTTATTTGAAGAACATCGCAGGTGTTTATCTCTCAACTGATTTATCCTTAAAATGGTTATTCTACAAGGTGTAAACGGACCCTTCACGTAGCCATCAACCAAGCATTCTGTAGGTCAAACTAAGTAACTCTACGCAAAAATATTTGCTGGGAAATGGCTTTATTTGGGGTGAAAACTCAATGTAACGCACTCCAAACATTGTGCTGATGAATGCATAGAATAGTACAGGGGCCATGGAGGTTTTTAAAGTAAAGTCAAAAAAAATTAATATAAAAAAAAACTTGTGAAAATGTTGGAACTTAAAAGTTGAAAAAGTTGGAACTCCAAGATCTCCGTAACTAGAAGGTTCCCAGGCATGGTCCCCAACAAGTTTCGTTATTGGGTCTTTTACATCCATTATACATGATCTCTAAAAAAACCCTCATCTTTTATAAAAGTCAAGGGAAGAGTAGTAAGTAACATAGTGCACAGGTAATTTCTGAAGTAAATATTACAACTATCTTATCTGTGTCATCTCAGTTTCTTTTGACAACTAGAAGATTTGTACCACCATTGTTTTTCAGTAAAATATTAACAAATAAACGCTACATGATATTTAACAGTATTGTTTTGATCTAATTCCAACATCGCTTGCGAAACTGTCGGAAGGTCACTATCATACTAAAATACCGGAATCTGGAAGACTTTTCACGAGAAAGTAACAGATCGTTATAAAAATCTAATCATGTAACATCTGTTTTCAAGGCTAACAATTTCAAGGTCTTATAACCACTGCGAAATTACTATCAAGAGGCTCGTACAATTGTATACAATCTAGTAAATACGAAGCTCGCCCTACTACAAACTGTAGGTATGAATGTAATTGAATCAATTTGTGTAGGCAGCTCTTGACCCAACTGCCTCCCCAAAGCAGAAAGGTTGTAAGCGCAAATCGACCAATCAGAGCGCAGTTACATCTGGTCTGGCGCAAAGGCTACGGCGTAGCGTGTCTACAACCTTCGTAGCAGGCTGTAGCGGTGCTACATCGTAGTTACATTACATTACGTTTATGTAACTGTGCATTTGTGGATATTTTAAGATATTATATTATTGTAGTTTTCTTTTAGTAGCCAAAATGAGAAATGGTACTGTTTTAATCTAGATCTATGGTGCATTTAATAACTAAGATATGGAGTTCGTGTGAATACTAAAAGTCGTTTCTTTGTCTGTGAGAACACAACTTTCTTTATTTTTGTACAAAAGAAAACTACCCCTAGTAGTTAATCTTTTTACTTACAATACAAAGGTTTAACGCGAATTTCACTTAAAAATCTTAATTTGGGTTGTGGGTGTAACCCGTCTCGAAGGACCAAACAGATGTGACATGTTTTGCGTCTTTCTTTCTTAAAACTGATAGGTATATCAAAGAGCTGAACTTTCTAAACAGAAACTATGAAAACGAAAAAAATAATGATACTGTCAATAATGAAGAAAACAAGAGAGGAGGTGACTGGTGAGTATCGAGTAATATGGAAGCAGAAAACACGCTGCGCCGACCCCAAATAAATTGGGAATGATGAATGAAGAAAAAGCTTTACTTGTCAAGAAGGGCATTGAGAGAACAGCTTTGACGCTCGATTGGCATATTTGCTGATGCAAGGGTGGACGACATTTAAGCCATAATGCGTAAAAAAACAGCTTCTCTGATGCGCCGGATTCGGGGGAGCACCAACGGGATACTAACGATGATTTCTGAAAGATTCATCCAGTTTCATGTGACGAGGTGACATTAGTATTTTTGCTGACATGAGATATTGACTAGGTATTTATTATTTGGATTGATGCAATACTATCGTAGTTTTTAAGACAAATACTTGGTCTGAAAAAAATGTTTTTTATTTTATTTATTATCATTTCTTCATTAGTCTGAATTTAAACAAATTTGTAACGTGTAATCCCTTTTGAAACTATTAAAAAGTATGTATTTACAAGCGCCACTTAAAGCTCCCCTTCACGACACAATCTGTCGGATTCACACCTGTAACATCAATCGTAACCGCCGATTCGCCGATGAAGTGATCAATTAACGCCGACGGCAACATGCCGACCTCCTTGTTTCGCTAAACCAATTAACTGCGGTATTCTAACTACGTGAGATTCATGAGGGAAAGGTATTTATGAACCGATTTAAAAAAAATCTTTTTTTATTTGAAGGGATATACTTTCCGATTGGTAACATAGAAATTTCATCAAAATCGGTTCAGTAGTTTAGTTTCAAAATTAAAATATGTCATCCACGTAAACGAAGTTTTGAAATTGATACTTGATGACAAGGATTTGTGTGAGATCATAACTAAAAGGGGTAATATACAAACTTTTTGACAAAAAATAACCGACTTCCAAAAAATAACATATAAAAGTGGAAAATAACTTTATTTTCGGAAGTCGGTGACGAAAAAGTCAATGAAACAAACAATAGACACCGACTAGGACGGGAGTCGGTTATTTTTTTGTCAAAGAGTTTTTATAATATTAGTAAAGATATAGATTACTCCTGTAATCCCCAGTACATTTCGGTAGTTATGTTTAAATCCCGTGTTATAGGGGCGAGCCTTTTGCTATCAATGGCTACTACTAAAGAACAAAATAACACTTTGACCTACCTGGAAATCAAACCAGGAAAGTTATTTTTCGGAACGATTTTGCTCGTTTAACATGAGATATTTTTCCTTAAGGGTGGATAAAAAAGTAGCGTAGCATTTTAATGGGGTTGTATGATAGCAGCAAGTAAAGTCAAGAATTAATAGATTATGTATTATGTGTAGCTATTGGCATAATACTCGATAAGTATTGCGAACTTGCAACAGCTGCAAGGCACACTTGAATCGTAGCCATCTTCCTGTTGCCCCTTGATGAGTTCCATCGAGTGAGAGACATCGAGTGTGGGAGAAATGATGATATCCATTATATCGTATATTTAGTTGATTGTAGAACTAGTAATATGAATTCACATTGCTCGTCGCTATAGCTCAACAGTTTACCTCTGACCTGGGTTCGATACCTAGATCAGGCAAATTGATATTGGGTTTTAACTTCAGAAATTTCTCGGCAGGAGTCCGGTGTTTGGATTTGTGCTCAGTTGATGGCAATAGGCTCGCTCCCTATTGGTTTTGTAACCTAGAACCTCGTAACAAACGCACATTAGTAACCAGCACTAAGCACAAGTATATTTTTTGAAAGCTTTTAAGGTTAACAAAATTATAATGTTTCATAATTGAAATGTATTTTTCATATGTTTGTTAATGATGCTAAAACCATTATAAATAGCTACTTGAACTTGTCAATAGCTGTTATAATATGTAAGTAATCGTATTGCAATGATGTGTTATAATATTCACACATGCGAAACGTAATTATTGTCCATTTCTCATTAAACTCTATTGACCTAGTAACTCCACAATTTGCGAACATTTTCGTACTCAAAATAGTGTAAGCTATTGTCGTCTCTTTGTAAACGTAATAAGAGTTGTTCTGGTATGAATTATGTTGATCATTGATGTTACCTAGTTATCTACTAACGGGTTGTTACAAAAAATAATTTAACTCATCAATATCAACATGCGTAATTAGGATAATGTGATGGATAAATAATAATTTAGATTTCTTAAATACCAAAAATGTAGGAAACGGGCGAAGATTATATCCCTTCTAACATTCTACTAGTACCTGCAGTTCAAAATGCAATAAAGTTAATATTCATAGTTAAATACTGACGTCCGCCCATCGCCTGAAATGGCACAGGGCGGGCGGGCCGGCGCTCGCGCCTGTTACGGCGCGCGGCGATTTATACTAAAATATTGACTGAAAACCCTCACATTAACCCTGAGGAGTGCCTAAGGGATGATAGGATGGGTTACAGTTGGTATATTTGTGTAAAATATGTAAAGAAAGGCGGGGGCTGTGCGCGGTCGGGGGCCGGCGCGCTCGCCATGTATGGCGCGCGGCGTCGGCGCTGCTGCCCCTATATAAGATTCGGCGCCCGCTGATCGCCGCACTCGCAGTCTCGCTGCCGTAGAGTCAACATCCACCGCGTCCCAAACCAAACACAAACGCCAAAATGTGCGACGACGATGTTGCTGCGCTTGTAGTCGACAATGGCTCCGGCATGTGCAAGGCCGGTTTCGCCGGCGACGACGCGCCCCGCGCCGTCTTCCCGTCCATCGTTGGTCGCCCACGTCACCAGGGTGTGATGGTCGGTATGGGTCAGAAGGACTCCTACGTAGGCGATGAGGCCCAGAGCAAGAGAGGTATCCTCACCCTGAAGTACCCCATCGAGCACGGCATCATCACCAACTGGGACGATATGGAGAAGATCTGGCACCACACCTTCTACAACGAGCTGCGCGTCGCCCCCGAGGAACACCCAGTCCTGCTGACTGAGGCCCCCCTCAACCCCAAGGCCAACAGGGAGAAGATGACCCAGATCATGTTTGAGACCTTCAACTCCCCCGCCATGTACGTCGCCATCCAGGCCGTGCTCTCTCTGTACGCCTCCGGTCGTACTACCGGTATCGTCCTGGACTCCGGCGATGGTGTCTCCCACACCGTCCCCATCTACGAAGGTTACGCTCTGCCCCACGCCATCCTCCGTCTGGACTTGGCTGGCCGCGACTTGACCGACTACCTCATGAAGATCCTCACCGAGAGGGGTTACTCTTTCACCACCACCGCTGAGAGGGAAATCGTGCGTGACATCAAGGAGAAGCTGTGCTATGTCGCTCTCGACTTCGAGCAGGAGATGGCCACCGCTGCCGCCTCCACCTCCCTCGAGAAGTCCTACGAACTTCCCGACGGTCAGGTCATCACCATCGGTAACGAGAGGTTCCGTTGCCCTGAGGCCCTCTTCCAGCCCTCATTCTTGGGTATGGAATCTTGCGGTATCCACGAGACCGTGTACAACTCCATCATGAAGTGTGACGTCGACATCCGTAAGGACCTGTACGCCAACACCGTCATGTCCGGTGGTACCACCATGTACCCCGGTATCGCCGACAGGATGCAGAAGGAGATCACCGCCCTGGCTCCCTCCACCATCAAGATCAAGATCATCGCTCCCCCCGAGAGGAAGTACTCCGTATGGATCGGTGGATCCATCCTGGCTTCCCTGTCCACCTTCCAGCAGATGTGGATCTCCAAGGAGGAGTACGACGAGTCCGGCCCCGGCATCGTCCACCGCAAGTGCTTCTAAGCGTGCACGTGACCCTCGCGCATGCGCGGAGCTCCGGCGCTGCTGCTGCGTGACCCTAGTGCTGTGTATTGTGGTGCTCTCGTTCCGCAAGGAACTCTAGCATTTGTACGTTGTACGTAGTGATACCTGACAGAACTGAACATCTAAGATAACGCCATCTATTGTAATGTAATTTATTGTAAAATTTATATAAATTTAATTTTCTTTTTTTTATTTTTATTATATACACGGGATCGTTATGGATCTCACGCCAAATGTAATTAATAAATAAACGGTTAATTTATTTATTTTAATTACATTATTTCTTTTTATACAACCGTTGACTTTGGTTTTTGTTTGGAGTCCCACACCCGCATTCCCCCTGCGGTGTAGTGTTTCATGACAGCTATGTGAGTCAGTAGATCGCACCTGTCTATATCTGGGTCACACTCACTGCCAACATTCCGGCGATCAATCGCCGCCTACTTGAAACTTTTCAAATTCATTGGAAACACAAGGAAGCATAGCTAGCACACTAGAGTAGGTACACTTCCCCTGGAGAGAGCGGGGTTCGAGCTATAATTAGCAGCGGAGGTTACCACACGCGTCAGAATTAACCACCGCGTGCACTACCATAAATAGTAAAGACAACTCCCGCGGCCATAAGCATTTTCTAATTTTATCAGAATATCTTGGGGCGGCGCTGCCCAACCTGCCATACAACACTGGTCCTTAGGAGCTTATGATAAGCTAAACATTTGCATAAACCACATGTTTCCGTAAATACCGCGCGAGTCCGCTGGAGTAAAAGAAGCCGTCGCGTCGGTCCGGCATGTCTATTAATACAACAGACTCCCGGCGCGTTCAGTTTACATGTACCATGAATATTAGGCGCAATACGTCGATATGACGACAACTCTTGTTTACCACCGTGTGATTAGGACCGGGTTAATAATAGTCTTCGTCCGAAATTGTATGAATGTGGCAGGAATCCAATTCGTTATCGTGTTACCGCTTCAGATTTTTTCGGTGACAGGAATTCGTATTGTCGAGGGTTCTGACACTTGTGGCGTAACACAGTTCATCCAAGTTCATGACTTAACAGATTAAATGGCAGATGAATTAAAATCAATTACGTATTAATACGGAAACAGGAGGTTAGATAACCTTTGTGTATCTTCCTGAAACGGTGTTTAATATCCCAATCTATTTCGGGAACTTGACATCAGTGAACGCAGCACGCTTATATCTCCCCTACAAGCATCAACGCATGGTGAGTAGTATTTTGGTCCTAAGATACGCGTGGTTGTTTTACTTCTTCTTCAAATAACACTCATACTTTCGTTTCATACTAGCTACCACCACAGCACATAAACCATCTATCAACGTACACTCATGCTTAACACAATTATTCTAGCTGTTGTCAATGGATAGCATGTACCATATACCTGTGACTTCTTAATTACCTATCAAGGACAGTCCTTCACTTACGACGAATAACCATACACGAAACACATATCATATAACTCTTCCTACACACTTGGCCTATCAACACATAAAGTGTACTCACTTTGAACATACGCATTTTTATCATAATCTTTCTCCAGGATACAGTAACATCAAATATGATCACAACACAGTACTATTAAATTTCGCCACCACATATTTCTATCATTACCTATCAATATAACTTACTATCATAAGCCTCAATTCTTTACAACTATCAACATCGTACACTATCATTAGCTTTCACCTCTTTACATTAACTATCATCATAGTACACTATCATCATCTATCATCTCTTAACAGCACAATATGTTATCATTAGCTTTCACCTCTTCACACTAACTATCATCATATAACACTATCATCTCTTATTAGCTTTAGTTCTTTACATCTATCAACATCGTACACTATCATTAGCTTTCACTTCTTTACATTAACTATCATCATAGTACACTATCATCATCTATCATCTCTTAAAATCACAAGCTTTCACCTCTTCACAATAACAATCAACCAACATAGTACACTACCAGCATCTATCATCTCTTAATACCCCAACATACTACAACTTTCATAAGCTTTCACCTTTTCACCTTAACTATCATCATAGAACACTATCGTCATCTATCACCTCTTAATAGCTTCAGTTCTTTACAGCTATCAACATAGTAAGTACACTATCATCATCTATCAGTTCTTAATAGCAAATCACACTACCATTAGCTTTCACATCTTCACATTATGAAAATGATGAATGGAGAAAAAGTTAAAATTAACTCCTTTAATGATGACTCATACAGATCCATTACCAAGCTATTGTTACAAAATAACTGCCTTTGGTACTCGTATGAGAATAAACAAGACAGGCCGATCAGGGTGATGGTAAAAAACCTTCATTCTTCCTGCCTGCCAAATAGAATAGTTGAGGACCTGATAACTAAAGGTTACAAAATAGAGGAAGCGGTTAATAAGCTGAGCTGGAAGAGCAAAGAGCCCCTCAATATGTTTATGCTCTCATTCCAAAAAGATGAAGACATAAACAAAATCTACGGAATTAAATCCATACTGGGCTGTAAAGTAGACATACAGCCATTAAAAACATCAAAGCTAATCCCTCAATGCAAAAGGTGTCAAGCATATGGCCACACACAGAAATACTGTTCCAAAGAACCCAGGTGTGTAAAGTGTACAGGCAAGCACCTAACCAGAGACTGCGATAAACCAGCAGAAACAAAGCCAAAATGTGTTCACTGTGGTGAGCCCCATCCGGCTAACTACAGAGGATGCATAGTAGCTAAAGAGCTACAACATATTAAAAATAAAAACATCAAAAATAATGTGCCGGTACCAAACCCTCAGGGTCTAAGTGTAAACAGAGACAAAAGACCTAGTGCTAACAAACCTGTTACTAAAAATGTTTCTTATGCACAAATGACAAAAGGACTCCAACCACTGCCACAGTCACACATTAAACCAATGAACCCTAACATGGATGAAAAGATAAATACAATCATAAATCTTTTAACAACGTTCGACGAAAGGCTGAAGAAACTTGAAGGTAGCACTAAAGCAGCTACCAAACAAAGAAACAACAAATGACTAACTTACTAAAAATTATGGCATGGAATGCGAATGGACTGTTGAAACATCAGAATGAACTTACTGCAGTCCTAAATATAGAAAGTATTGATGTGTGCCTTATATCAGAATCACATTTCACAAAAGAATCTTATTTTCAAATTAAAGGCTATAAAGTATACCATGCATTGCATCCCAATAATACATCAAGAGGTGGCAGTGCTGTCATTATAAAGGAAAATATCTATCATTATGAAAAACACAAATCTGAAACAGAAGAAATACAAGCAGTGGCTGTCTGTGTCAAAACAAAACATTGTCCTGTCACCATATCAGCCATATACTGTCCACCAAGGTATTCGCTAAAAGTAGATCAGTATAGGACCTTATTAAAAGGTCTAGGAAATAGATTTATATTGGGAGGCGATTTTAATGCTAAAAATACGTTTTGGGGATCAAGACTGACCACAACCAAAGGAAGAGAGCTACTGAGCGCCATTAGAGAAACACAATGCAAAACATTATCAACAGGTAAGCCCACTTATTGGCCTACTGACCTAGAAAAGATTCCAGATCTTATAGACTTCTTTATATATAAAAATCTATCACCGAATCTTCTCCGCATTGAAGAAGGTTATGATATGAGCTCAGACCACTCACCTATAATACTAACTCTAAGCGAGACTTTAATGCCGAAAGAAAACTACCCCACACTAGTAAATAGGAACACTGACTGGGCAAGCTTTAAATTAGACTTGGACTCTGTAATAGATTTAAAAGTTCCACTAAAAAGGCCAGAAGACCTGGATCGGGATATCAATCAGTTCATTACACAAATACAACAATGCGCCTGGAAAAATACGCCTACTCCCAAGATAAAAAACAGACATAGCTACTATCCAGCAGAAATTACAAAACTCATAGCCGAAAAGAGGCGAAAGAGACAAATATGGCAACGAACAAGATTTCCACAAGATAAAAGGATACTGAACAACCTCACAAAACGACTAAGGAGGGCAATTCAGAAGCTTAAAAATGAGTCAATGAAAAATTACCTAAATCAATTAACTAGCGATCGAACGACAGATTACTCCCTGTGGAAAACCACAAAAAGCTTAAATAAGCCAATAATGCATATCCCACCTATCAAAGATACTAATGGGCGGTGGGCAATAAGCAATGAGCAAAAAGCTATTCGGTTTGCACGACATTTGGAGCTCATTTTTAAGCCTAATGAAGAAAATGAAGACTGCGCCTTGTTAGATGAAACACCAAATAATGATGAGCGAGAAATAAAATTCGTAACACCTAGAGAAATATACAACGAAATTAAGCGCCTTAGTCGAAAGAAATCACCTGGCTATGATCTCATTACTGGAGAAGTCCTTCAAAACCTCCCACGTAAAGCCATCGTAAAACTTACCACACTTATCAATGCTACGTTCAGGCTTAAGTATGTACCTGATCTGTGGAAAGTTGCCGAAGTTATAATGATACCAAAGCCTGGTAAACCACCTCATGAAACAACATCATACAGGCCGATCTCCCTGCTGCCGATCATTTCAAAATTATTTGAAAAGCTACTCTTGAAACGGTTAAAACCCATCATAGAAGAAAGAAACTTAATCCCTGACTACCAATTTGGATTTAGGGAAAAACATTCGACAATAGATCAAATACATAGGATTACCAACATTATTGAAAAGGCTTTAGAAGAAAACAATGTTTGCTCAACAGTCTTCCTGGACGTCGCTCAAGCATTCGATAAGGTGTGGCACAAAGGGCTTATAAACAAACTAAGAAATATGCTCCCAAAACAGTTTGCTGATATCCTAGAGTCTTACCTATCACAGCGTATGTTTAGGGTAAGGCAAGATGATGCACATTCAGAACTCAAACCGATAAAAGCTGGAGTACCGCAAGGAAGTGTCCTAGGTCCCGTCTTGTACTTATTGTACACTTGCGATATTCCTGAGTTAGAAAACAACACCATTGCGACATTTGCAGATGACACAGCTATAATGGCCACAGGTGTCACTCAAGAGGAAGCAGTGGAAAAGGTTCAAGCCGCCGTCAATGCCATCTTCGACTGGACTAAGAAATGGCGAGTGAAACTAAATGAATCGAAATCTGTTCACATAGACTTCACAAATAAAAAACCAAATTATCATCCGGTATACATTAATAGTCATGTCATACCATACGAAAATACAGCCAAATACTTAGGCATGACATTAGACGCAAAGCTTCGCTGGAAAGCTCACGTTAAAAAGAAACGCGACGAGTTAGAGCTTCGCTACAAGAAGATTTACTGGCTGATTGGAAAACATTCTTCGCTGTCAGTACACAACAAAATACTTTTGTATAAACAAGTCCTCATGCCTGTATGGACTTATGGTATTCAGCTTTGGGGCTGTACCAAACAAAGTAACATCAAAATTATACAACGATTTCAAAACAAAGTACTCAGAGGAATCGTTAACGCGCCCTGGTACATTCGGAATGACGACCTTCATCGGGACCTCAAAGTAGACCTCGTCACAAACATTATTAAAAGGAACGCCGAAGCTCACGAACGAAGGCTTCATCATCATGTGAACATCGAGGCTATCCAGCTCCTCGACAACACGGACATAGTGAGAAGACTAAAAAGGACAAAACCTTTTGAGTTAATTTAGTGAAGTGACAGTTTAATGTAGTGAAGTGAGAGCTACCCATAAAGAACACAAGAACAAAGTGTCTTCCCCTTAATAGAGACAATAAGAAAAGTGTTAATGGACACATTCTTAGGTTTACTCTACCTAGCAAATTAAGTCAAAATTCAATTACTCATTAGCTAAAAAAAAAAAAAAAAAAATCTTCACATTAACTATCACCATAGCACACTATTATCAATTACATTATATATCATGAAACTGTTCACCTAACAAACATGAAAATTATGATATCTCATTTAAAATCCTCCTTTGATCACAGGTATTTCTGGTATAATCCCTGAAGCATCTTTCACTGTGCAATTTCTATCATGATTTTATGCACTTTTCGGGTTGCACCTCATCTAGCAGCACGGAATTGCATTTTTCCATGCTCCTATCATTTTGAATATGTTGTTACTTCCATGGAGAAAGTTGTTCTGTTTGATGGACTGTATCTTAAATATTACCACATCTTTCTGATACATGCTGTATTAAGCATGCCTCGCCAAACACTGTGGCTTTAAAACACGTCAACACAAACATTATAGGCTAATCACCGTTTGTCTCATGTGACTCAGTGCGGAGCTTTAGACCAACAATTAGAAACTTCGTCTAATTATTAATCCTCTTCAGATTCACTTTTTTAACATTCCAGCAATGTTCCAGTTATGGAATTTCAGATTCTATTTCGAAGTTCCAGGTCGTAAACTTACAGTTTATGTGATATTCTGGGCATGAAGTTTAGTCCTGGTGTTTCGAATAGTGATCTTGTAATGACCAGAGTAAAAAAAATCCCTTAGCGAGAAGAAGGACCATCAGAGTAAACAAATAATCTAACTGCAATTTTACGCGGTCATATTTACGGTTTCTTATTGAGCATTTGAAGTTAAGAGCCCTCTTACATTTCGGCGTTACGCTAATTTTACAATTTACCTAAAAGGCATATTAACGAAATTGTATTCTATTTTATTATATACCAGCGACCCGCCCCGGCTTCGCACTAATGTTTCTCTACTATAATATGCATGTATTATACATATAAACCTTCCTCTTAAATCACTCTATCTATTTAAAAAAACCGCATCAAAATCCATAGCGTAGTTTTAAAGATCTAAGCATACATAGGGACAGACAGAAGCGACTTTGTTTTATACTATGTAGTGAAGTATAGGATACTTGTGAGAAAAAAAAATGGATGGTCCATATTCAATAGAACCTACAAATTAGTGGTCGTAATAGTCCAAAATCAGGTTTCCGTGAGTTTTTGCCTAAACATGTATCGAGAGAATGATTATTACTAAATAAATAAATAAGTTATCTAAAATTCGCTCTATTATTATTATTGTAGAAAAAAACTATTTTTAACAAGTAATTGTTATTTCAAGTAACGAACGAAAAACATACAATTTGAACGAGGAAAGTTTGCAATTTAGCGTTTTTTTTTTTGTAATACCTTTCTAAGAACCTGTAAAACTAAAATTTAGCAGTATAGGTACTTGAGGTGATTCTTTCAAAATCTTAAGTCCAATACTGAAGTAGAATTTTACACTTATTCACATTCTCAAACAAGAAAGTGGATGTAGGTAAATCACGCTCTAAACATAAAACAATCTAAGAATTTGGCCTTACTGATTGACGTGACACTGTGTTCCACTTCACAACTTCTTTACAAGGTACCTACATTCTCCAAATATTTGCAGTCTTTCAGATAATTTGTTATGTTGATAAACGGTTTATATTAATGAAACAAGATGAAGAAATTAAAACTATGCTAATAAAAGTGTTAGAACGGCTTAAATTTCAAAAGAAAAGTCTTTTAATGCCATTTCCCTGAATTATATACTTGTTTCGTCTTCTAGAATTCTGTTAACAGTATTGGTAGCTGAGGTCTCTTATTCGCTGCCAGTAGAAAAATAAGTTAGTCTTACCTTAACCAAGCAAGACTTACCTAATAAAATTTTATTTAACATTTCATCTGCTGACGGTACTTTTAAGCTAAACTGACTTTTGATTGACTTTCTCAAGATAAAAATAAATCGGGGTACTCCGGTACGGGTGCCTCGGGGATCGGGGTACTCAGGGACTAACCCGTCTTTTTCCGGCAATCAGAAAAGTTCTAGTATTTAGTGGACTTAATAATCAACAAACTCCCCCCTTCCCCTCACCTCTCTCTTCTCTTCTCTGATGTTCTTAATTTCATCACATCTATCATCTAGTGAAAACGGCCATCGGTATAACATACATCTGTCTATCACACAATCTTCTCAACATTATAGTCCACCCACGGGAACAGGTGTGCAATTTATTCTTGACTCGTGATCTAACGATCCAAACGCATCAAACAAAACTCCTCTTATTGATGCATGGCAAAGATTCATCACATCGCAACGAGAATTGTCGCAAAATGCCAGCAGCTTGCCAACACTTTCATTGCTATTCAATAGCCAACATATTTTTACAACGAACGCCACTGAAACATAACCCTTATTGGATGGCTGTTAAGGTTCACCAGTTGGATTACTTTTGTTTAGTTATCTAGCATTAAATCGTTGTTGAGCATTTGACTCTTAACGGTTCGTATGTTTGAGTGACCAGTCAGTGATTCGTAATAAAACTGTTCAACATTTATACCTTTAAACTATGAATGAACTCAACGACACACTTTACAGTGTAAATAGACTTCTCAAATTCGTTCTCTGAAATCAGTCGATAGATATATATGACAGGCAGGAACAAATTGTGGACAGGCATTCGATACCAGACATTGATTGATTCTTCAGTAAGTATTTGTCCATGTCTGGATCCGTGTTCGCAATCTGTCCGTATCGGTGTATTCAGATTAAGCAAAGATTTTCCCCATTGAATCTTTGGCACCATGATCAGCATACTAAAATCACAATAATGCCTAATCTTTTTGACCTTGTCCCATTCTACTAGGGGTCGGTGAAGCACGTTTTCTTCTTCCATTCTCCTCTGTCAGACATCACGGCATCATTTACTCCTTTCTCTCTCATATCATTCCTCACACAATCTATCCATTTTTTCTTTAGCCTTCCTCTCCCTCTCCATCCATCAACATTAATATACATATAATAATATATATAAATACATTTGCTGGGCCAAATTACATAAAATAAAGAGCAATTACCAGTATTGATATTCATTTCATGGCTTTTCCACCAAAAATGTTACGGAATAACCTAATGCTTGGTACAAGGACTTGTTCAATGAAACACTGAAGTGTACGCTTCCCAAAATACTTTGCATCTCATGACGGATCGGCTCGATGAAATGTGGCTCAGTAATGTTTTACGTTAAAGAATTCATTTCCTCAATACAGACAATGTTTTAAAATACATTCGTTTCCGTTTATTCGATGAAGATTCAGTATGAATGAGGAGTTAGGCCCATCCAATTGCAAGCGTTTGATGTCAAAATTGTATTGTGTAACAGGTTAGTGTCAAAATAAATGTACAGACATGAAAACCTAGGGACAACACGACCTGTCCGAAACCAGGAATCGTCATCGACACGGCGATGAAGAACAACACAGCATCATGCTAACAAAATAGCTGTTTTTAACCAATTTCAAAAAGGAGGAGGTTCTCAATTCGGTTCTATTATTATTATTATTTTTGTGTTTGTTACTTCATATCTGTGTCATCTATGAACCGATTTGAAAAAAATATTTTATCTGAAAGGATATATTTTCCGATTGGTCCCATAGAAATTTCATAAAAACCGATTTAGTAGTTTTGTTTTTAAATCAAAATAGCTGGAAAAAATATGTGATCCAAGAAAAAAAAAATTGCGACTTTCTTCTTTATCGTGTGGTTAGTGCCTAACCTGGTGTCAGAGTTTTTATGCCGCCCATAGACCTCTGACTTGGCTTTACATGGCGTCGATAATTTATACAATACGCACATGATTCCGAAAAATCAGTGATGCGTGCCTTGGGTTCGAACTCGAGACCTATGACTTGGCAGTCCAACGGCCACACCACTAGGCTATCACTGCTTGCGACATTGATACTAAATGGATAAAATAAAAAGTTTTTTGCAAAAAAATAACCGACTTCCAAAAAGCACCAATAAAATGAAAAATAACTTTCGGATGTCGGTGATTATTGTTGGTTTCATTGACTTTTTTGTCACCGACTTCCGAAAGTTTTTAAGTATCTAGTCCGATTGCTCAAAGATGCCTGGACCGATTTGGATCATTTTTTGTTTTTGTTTGTTAGGGTATTATATACTCAATGGTCAGGATCTGATGATGGGATCCTGGAAAAATTTAGGAAATCTTCAAATTTTATAGGCACACTAGAAGCGATTTGGGTATTTTGTCCTGTTACAACTGACAAAGAGTTGTAAGGATAAAATAAAAACCTGTTTTTTTGATAGCCCAGGTGCGCGAAGGAAGCAAAATAATTATATCGCTACACGGTGTAGTGAAATATCAGAGAAATGTTAAGCCCGCCATCGAAATCCCATACGGACCAAATAATTCAGATCTTTCCTCACATTTCCCAAACATTCTGACAATGCGATGCGGCAACTACATGAAAGCTAGTTCATTAGTTGCTACCTACATTCTAATCGGATTGACGTCGATGGCACGAGTAGTGGCGAGTGGCGGCGAGCTAATTGAAATAGCTTCGCGTTTAATATTCAGCGCTGTTACATAGCGCGGGAGCTGTTCTACACATTAATTTACTATAATAATACTGAAATTTTGATATCACGACGTGGATTACCAATGGAGCTGCAACTGGTACAGACAAACTATTATTCTGTATTTTGAACCGCATAGTGGATGAATTTTCAGTGAGGAGGTAGAGAAGCTTGTGGCTAAATATATAAAAGCCGCTCGGGTCGATTTTCAGGTCAAGCCGAGATTACCTAGGTTGGTTCGTGGATGGGTGACACCCATTTCAAACCGAGTTTCCTCCGTGCCTCGGAAAGCACGTTAAGCTGTTGGTCCCGGCTGTCAACTCTTGATCTTTGACAGTCGTTAAGTAGTCAGGGTCCGAAAGTCTGACAACCAGTCTGACTAAGGGGTATTGTATTACCCAGTATTAACTGCGTTGTGGAGGTCAGATAGGCAGTCGTATGATGTAAAATACTGGTATTCAGCTTTATTCGATTGGACTGGAAGCCGTATCTCTACATAGTTGGGAAATGACTAGGCAGACTATGAGTGAATGTTACTGTTAGCCTGCATCACCCCATTGCTGGGCAAAGGCCTCTCCACATGACTTTCAGTTGTTTCGATCCAGGGCCAATGTGGACCACTGGTCGCTGGTCTTATCTAGCACGTCCCGCCATCTTCTACGAGGTCTCCCACTACGCCTTCTGGCTGTGTCAGGGCTCCAGATAGTGGTTATTTTGGCCCACAGCTCATTGAGCATGCGGCATCTCGCATGCCTAATGATGAGTGGATGAATTTTCAAAAAAATCCTATGTTGGTACTCACCGCCGTCGTTATTTACGAAACTCTTGTTCAGAGTTTTATACTTTCAGAGGCTAAATTATAAGGTCCGAAATTCAGACCCTATATTTTTATAAATTTAAGATTTTATAAAGTAGGAGATATACAGAAGATACCCTTAAACTTTTGTTACAATAGTGAAATCCCAACAAAAGCTACGAGTAAAACTCCATGTAGTACGTAACGTTACAGATCCACGCTCCCGGCTCATCTCCGACCTCGAGTATTTGCGCGCTGCGATATTAGACAAGTTGTCGCGGCCGCCTCATTTAGACCTAACGACTACTAAACTATATTAATAATCATTATTAACCTGCCCCGGCACGTCCGGGGGGCGAGGGGGCGGGTTGGGGTGAAGGACGGGGGCGACGGAACAAGAGACCATTGTTGGAATCTATCTGTCAAAGGATAGACGAATTTAATTGACGCGCGCTCAATAAGGGCTATTATCCCGTAACTGTGATGTTGCTCTTTGGAAGCCGGTGAACCGGAGCGAGCGACAGCTTTTTATTAATTTCGCACTTAATAACTTTCAGATGATATTCGACTGTGAAGTTTTTCATAGCGACACAATAGCTCGGGTCGATACAATCCGTTTGATGTTCACGTTTTTGTTGCTTGTGCTCTTTGTTAGTATTTTATTGATTTGTCGCGTTCAAAAATCTAGTAATTGGCTTTGCCGCTTTTCGTTATATTGAGGAATCTGTTCGTCGTACGTCGTTTGATAGGCCTAAATTGGAAAAATCTTCCGTGTGATGTTGATTATTTTCTATAGAGTGAAATATTATGTTAATGGTTTAGAAAACCCATAGTGTGATTTCCATTTTCAGTGGCAAAAAATAAAAGCGAATTTCCATGTTGAGACTATTCTCAAAGTTGTTAAGTACATTGATGTAAATTATTTCCGAGAACTACTTAACATTTAGCATGTCTTAAGACCCTATACAGTGGAATCCTGAAATGAATTCAAATTTCACTTCTTATAGACTTCAATCTTAATCAGTATCTGTGTCACCAGAGGGAAAGCGAGGCTGGCATGTTTCACCTTATAATATTCCTGCTGGGAGTCAGTCCTGTTCTCTGTGAAAAGTACCAGGCTACAACACAATGTGGACTCTGTGCGAAGGTGACATGTCTGAGATCTGTTTCTTCACGACACTTTCTTTCCGATGACCGTTGGGGATGACGTATGTGAATAGAGACCGCGAATCGGCCAGCGCATGGTGGGACACCCTCAGGCTTTAAAGAGCGACGATCTTTGCAGAGTGGCTGGTAGCAGCTGGATGGGAGTGATATTGAATGGGGCCTAAGTCCAGCAGTGAACTGTTACAGGCTGATGAGGGCCATTGTCGTTCCTTCACCGATATGCAGGTCTTCAAAACTTCTTCATGGAAACCGAGTAATTTTAATGTAATTTCTGTAACATGGTTAATATTTTGGAATCGGTGTTAATGTTCTTAAAATGTAGTGGACTAGCGTCTACGTACGATATTTAGTTGACGACAACTGTGTCAGTGTCCGTTGGCGCGCCGCCAGCGAGCGAGCGCAGGCATGCTGCCGGTGAACACGATAAAGAGATAGCTCAAAAATAAAAGTAGACATTTTTGTACAACATCTGTTGGGTATGCGTGGATTGTTGGATTACTGACAGCAAAAATGCTGAGTTCACCGAGATCGAGACAGTGCCCTGAAACAGCGACACGGGGTCGCAGCAGACGTGGTCTGCTGAAGCATCAATGTCCTTCTGTTGGCTCGTAACAAACTGCAATCCCCAGTTCGTCTACAAAGCATAGTGTTGCTACGATTTGACCTGTTCTTTTAAGTAGTCAGTAGGTTTTGGAAGCCCATGTTTGTTGGAAAAGAAAAACAACACTTTTTGGATACAACGGCTTCTTTAAGTAATAAGCATCTTAAATATACGAAGACGAAAATGTTCAATCGAATATCGAAGAGTAGATTTGCATGGAGACAAATCTATAATTCACCGAAGACTTTTTCTCAGTTCGCTAAGTCGACGATAATCCCCTAGCACTCAAGCACGAAATTATATAAGTTCTTACTTACAACCCTTATGACAAAAGTCATCTCTCTTACGAATGGAATCAAACTTCAGCAAACATATAATGTAATTTGAACATAGCGGGGCGGTGGGGTGAGTCGGGGCGCGGGGGGGTAGCAGAATTTAATATTGGCAGCGCGCACGGGTTAAGGCGGCGTGCAAATAAAACTCTATGAAACCGCACCCCCGAGCTGTTAAGGGGTTGAGCTTTCCATATAATTCATTTACGATTTGTGTTAAACCATCGTTTTAGTAAGTTATATCAAACCTGCTGAAAGTCGTTGCAGAAGTGCGTAACGCTTTGAAAGCGATTGCTACTTGTCTAGGACAACAGGGTTTAGGTCTTGTTTCATAACTATTTTCGCCCTGTACCTCCCAAATGTCCACAAGCGCATCGGTGATCGTGGAGGTATTATGAATGCATTGGAGTATGCTGCCCACTTATATGGCGTAAGAGATCCACTGAAAGAAGAAGAGTAGCCTAGCTTTTTAGGAATTTTAGAGGATATAAAAGGAGAGGAGAGCTGAAACCATACCTAGTTCGAGGGAATTAAATAGAGTTCCAACTCTTGCCGGCTCGTGCGAGACTGTCATAATCGAAGTCAAAGACACCCAATAAAATTGGTGCTCAACCAAGTAGGCACAACTGTAGGCGCTATTCAGAGTGAGAAACGACTGTAGTAGGTAAAGGTCATTTGCTGCCGTGTGGACTCAGCAATCATTGTGTGGCAGCCACTGGCTTAATTGCCAAGAGCCTTGAGGAGGCACTTGAGCACTTGAGGAGGTTCACGTTATGAAGCTGGATAATGTGTTTGATTAAGAGAGCGCTACCCTCTTTGGATCCTGATACCGGTAGGGTACTGTTTAGGTACGGCCCATGTGAAAGACACCTAAAGGAATCATAGAACATAGCACAGAGTATTCTACTTTGGATTCCTGACTCCCACAAACCTTTGTACCTTGAAGGTATTTGTAATATCTGTATACATATTGTAATTGTACTTTGTGGGAGAAAATAAATCATTATTAATTTTATCGAACATAGGATTTATATCAACTTAAACTGTTTCATACTCATTTATCCACATGTTATGTTTAACCACAAAAGCTCGCGTGGTCTTCCCCTTAACCGTGTGTCTGCGGATATTTTTACAAACGTTATTACTGTGCGGTGCGCTTTAGCTTTCTTTATTAAATTGTCGTTAGGGGTCGCCGCATTAGCCGCTCGGCTTTCGGCTTTCAGCTCTCGGCCTGAGCTCGGCAAACGGCCGCGGGCAGCGACGGATGAATTGAAAGCAACAATATTGTGAGTGTTATGATCGTAAGCGGTAAACGATGGTAAATTGTAATTAAAACGGTTAAATGGCGGAATTAATTTCTTTGGCGTATTTTTGGCTGAGGGTAAATAATTATCTCGATAAAATGATTGAGTTTGATTTGAGTTATGGCGAGTGTGGGTGACAATACAACACACTGCCTACTTTTGGGTATTACAATCGTTATGTCATTCATGTATGATTTGTGTGTCTCGTAAAATCAAAACATTACGCCTGCATCAAGGGTTACACAGAGGTGCCCTTATAGTACACCCACATTTCGGGAGCGATGTTTTTTTTTATCAGTTTGATGTATTTTTTTCCGCAATCTCCAATCCGTTTGACAAATATGGTGATTATGATGGTGATTGTTATGGTGATGAACACTTCGATTAGGTAGGTCGCAACGTTTCGATGAGTTTTTTTACGCGACTGCGGCGTAGGTGTACGGTTTACGTACATTGACCCGACTTCTGGCTGACGAAGCGAATCAACTGGTTCACTTGTCACAACTAATATTTTTACTCAGTGTGCAACTAACCAACACGCGGAACTTACGTAACACTACGGGGTCTCCTAGATCAGGGATCTCAAATAAACTTAATAACAGAGAATGCCGCTCAACTATTGCGCTTACCTCGAAAGAAACTGGAATAGGTTCTACATCACGAACTTGCAGGGGACTCCTGCATCTCAACTGTCAATCGATACATTCCAGCTATAAATTCAACGTGCAAGCATTAGTCCTACAAAACTTAACAAACAAGTTGCCCAGCTGTACCTTCCAAAGTGCGGGCTGGACACATCTTCGAAATTTAAAGCTGGCTGATCCTAACTACAATAAGTCAAACTCAATAGATATTCTACTGGGAGCTGACGTTTACGCAGACATCATCCTGGACGGAGTTCTAAAAGGCGACCAACACTCACCTATCGCTCAGCAAACTCATCTGGACTGGATCTTGTGTGGAAAACTCAAGACCTTCAACTGTCACTTGACCTTACTCGACACTACAGATCTGTCGAAATATTGGGAGAGTGAAGACATTACTCCAGGTGTGGAAGACATGCAGAGAAACGATCAATGTGAACGTTACTACCAAGAAACCACCAAGCGAAGCTCAGATGGCAAATACATAGTCAAAATGCCCATGACCCAAACTTACGAAAAAGAACTTGGAAATTCCAAGTCAGCTGCTATTGCGCAATTCCTACATCAAGAAAAAAGACTAAGTAAAAACGAACAATTTTCAATGATGTATAAAAACTTTATCCGCGAGTACTTAGAACTACAACACATGAAGCCTGCGGATCAAATTACAGCCAACCAACTTGAATGTTATTTACCTCACCATGGTGTCCTAAGGGACCAATCGACAACCACTAAACTAAGGGTGGTTTTTAACGCGTCACAAAAAACATCGAGTGGCAAAAGTTTGAACAATCTCATGGAAAAAGGGCCTAACCTACAAAAGGATATTCAAGCCCTTATCCTGAAATGGCGAACCTATAAATATGCAATAACTGCTGACATAGAAAAAATGTACAGATGCATTTGGATAGCCGAAGACCAACAGCAGCTTCTGAAAATCATATGGAGAGACTCTCCGGACGAACAACTACAAGAATATGCTCTACGGACTGTGACATACGGCACAAAATGCGCGCCATGGTTATCCATGCGAACTTTAAAACAATTGGCTAGCGATGACGGTCACTTATACCCGGACGCAGCGAAAATACTACAAAACGAGCTATATGTCGATGACCTAATTAGCGGCCACAACTCTCTCGAAACTGCTAAACAACTACAAAATGACTTGATACAACTACTTCAGCGAGGAGGTATGAACTTAAGGAAGTGGTCCAGCAATTGTACCGAATTACTAAAACATCTTCGGGAAGACCAAATTTCTAAGACTAACTTCGACTTTAAACAAGAAGATTGCACGAAAACACTTGGCCTTGGCTGGAACCCTACGGCGGACACATTTACGTTCAACTGGAACCTGAAACAAGACTCACAAAAGGGACTGACTAAACGATCCCTACTGTCTCAGATTTCACAACTATACGACCCCCTCGGCTGGTTTTCACCGGTCACTATACGAGCCAAGCTAATTTTTCAAAGCGTCTGGATACAAAATTTAACTTGGGATGAACCGGTACCTATTAGCATACAAGAAGAGTGGCTGAAACTGAAAGATCAACTAGACGAAATGAAAACTATAAAAATAAATCGCTGGATTGGAAACATGCAAAACAAAATTGAACTTCTTGCATTTTGCGATGCAAGCGAGAAAGCATATTCTTGCGTCATCTATACACACGGACACTGAATTTAATTTTTAAAATTCTATTTTAATTGTATTTTTAATATTTTTTACTTTTTACAATGTTACATTTTTTACTATAATTTCTTCCTTTGTACTGGTGATTCTTACATGGTTATATTCTCCTCATCCCTTGCTTGGGTTAGGAGTATGTACGGTTTACGTACATTGACCCGACTTCTGGCTGACGAAGCGAATCAACTGGTTCACTTGTCACAACTAATATTTTTACTCAGTGTGCAACTAACCAACACGCGGAACAGACATACATGTAGGAATCACCAATCTTTATTACGGTGTACGATAATTGTGATAAATAAACTTTTGGGTTACTACGTGAAGAGTTTTACATGTTGGCCACACTCACTACCTACTTAACAACCGAACAATTATAGTGTACAGTTCAGGAACTAAACTGTCCCGTACAGTAGGAGAAGGAGAGTAATACAATTGTTTGTTTGGTTTGTATATAACATGGTCTGTCTCTCGCTGTGCTCCTTAACTATAAATAGAAGCAGGAATAAATGATGTGTCTTTAGACTTCTCACATTAATGGCATTGGCTTAATTTCTTCGAGCCTAGTTAAGGTTCCACAGCCAGATGGCAAAACAAAACCGATATAAATTTGGCATGTTTGTCTGCCAATCTGTACAAAGACTTACACTTGCTCATTTACAAATATATGTACATATGTACGTACTACACATGTACGAACACGCACGACGCACGTCCGTACTGCAGGAATATTTTCCAGACGTATGTAAATCCGATATAATGTTAGTTAGTGTTAACAAAAATTAAACTCACTGACAAATAAAATGGCTGCATCTACAGCTTCTACACTCTATGTAAAAGCTCGTTTTTTGGAATTCACTAAAACTAGGTGGTGCATGAATTTTACTTGAATGAAAAATCTTTTTTTTTGGGTTTTAAACTTGAAACTGGACTTATAGAATTTGTATTACCTACGTAAATAAATGTATTCCCATAGGGGGTTCTAGGGTTGTTTAAGTAAGATAGAAAGAACCTTATCGTCCGTACCCATTACATTTTAACCCGAAGCCAAAAGGAAGGGTAATGATGTTAGCAGTTTATGTATGTATGTGTAGCGTCAGGGTCCGACATTATTTAAAAAAAACACCAAAGTCTTCACACAATCACTTAATTTATTTCGGTTTTAAATAGACCTTATTAATTTTCACAATAATTATCTTAATTGAAATCACTAAATCAATCTGCACTGATTTTAAAAAAACTACTTGGCAATAAGACTTCGTAACGTGTGCACTGGGCAATGGTCGACGAACGACTGAGCCGAGTCTGCGCGTGCGCTGCCTTATATATCGCTCGGCGTGGGGGTAGAAATGACGTCGGTCAGTTGTTTGTTCACTGCTTGCCCGTTGCACTCGTAGTTTACGAAATAATGACGGTGGCGCCGTCACGGCCATACTGACGTACGCTCGTCCTCGAGCGTCTTCTGAGCATCTGGGAACAAGACAACAACCTGTTCGTTCATCCTGACATTCACTTTTCTCTATCTAGTATGACCTTTAACAAAAGGTGTCAATAATGTGCTGGTCCGGTTAACCCTTCAGCTTACCACAACTACTACGTTATCTCATCAGTATTAAAACTGGAGACGGTTGTGCTAGGCCGGACAAATATCCCTTTAGCGAATGCTAGACCGGATACCAGTCCCTATAGCCAAACATGCTAGACCGGATTGCAATCTCTATAGCCGGAGAGCTAGGCCGGATCGCAACCCCTTTAGCTGAGTCATTGGACCGGATTTTCCCTTCAATGACTCTTTCCTACATTTTTTACTTCCTACATTTTTTTGAATGTTTTTTTTTTATATCACATTTCCCCTCTTTTTTTTCTCTTTTTTTTTTTTTTTTTTTTTCTATTAAAACTCTTTTTTTTTTTTTTTTTTATTAATTACGATTGTCGTGGTGTACAATGGCATCAGTTACAATACTTATTGAATCTGGTAAATCTGATGATGAACTTTCTATATTATCACCAATAGCGGTCAAGGTACGTGAACTAGCCGATATAGTGCTACTATTAGCAGACATAGTGTCGCTATCGGAAAGTTCATCCTCAGCATCACCAATCACAGCTACGTTATCATTATCACGATCATTTTCATGAACAACATTACTCTGGCTAACATCCGCCGTCACGTCATCATCATTATAATTTTCGGCTACTTCTATAAAACCTAATGGACCGCGGGGTACTTCGCGCAAGTTCTCGTGGGCAACCTTGTACGTTCGACTAGACCCGTTAACAAGTTTCAATTCGTACCTATCGTTTTCTAAGACAGCAGTGATTTTATAGGGACCTTTATACTTTGGGTCCAACTTAGTTTGGTGCCTTTCTTCACTTTTTACGAAAACAAAGTCTCCAATAGAAAAGGGTTTTATCTTAGCCTTACCCCGGTTAAAACGAATGACGTCAGACTGAGCCAGTCTCTTTATATTGTCTGACGCGCTAGACCGCGCCGCTTCCAAATCTAGTCTACTAGGATTATCGGGATTCGTAGCTATTCTAGAAATACCTAACGAGTTACCTTGAACTCCGAACATCAGCTCGATTGGGGTGAAACCTGTAACTCTGCATCGGGTACTATTAAGGGCTAGTTGGATCTCACCTAACTGTTCCTGCCATGACCTATCGGAGTTACCTTCAGCTACTGTGAGCAAGCTCTTAAGAGTTCGCATCACGCGCTCCACTTGTCCGTTGGCTCTGCAGGCACCCGTAGCGATAAGGTGTAACTCAATATTGTTGTCTTTACAAAAGTTCCTAAAATCTATGTTGTCGTAAGAGCGCCCACGATCGGCTATTATTCTTTTTGGCGCTCCGAATAAATGTACCGAGTCTCTTACTGCTTTAATAGCGTCAACGGAATTTAATGTCAATGTGTGTTTCAGTAAGACATATTTTGTAAAGGCATCAATAGTGACAGAACAATATTCTTTGCGGTCACTCTTACCGCTGAGTTTCCCTGTAAGATCCAAGTGCAGAGTGTGCCATGGAAGTGGTACCTTAGGGATAGGATGCAGGCGTACTTGTTGCGCACCCGATGGGCCCTTTGAAGACTTGCAGACTACACAGGAATCTACAAACTTCTTTACATATTTGGACATGTTACCGAACCAGTAAAGATCGTACAACTTATCTAGTGTTTTTTCATAACCGAGATGTTTTATATCATTATGAACGTGGCTAATAAGCGACCATATCAGGGAGTGAGGAAGGATTGGCAACCATTTAGTAGTTTTGGCTCGTTCTATTTTACGGTACAGAATGCCTTGCCTAATATCGTAAGTGTGTGCGATTTCAGAGGGCAATTGATTTGATTGTATTTTAGAAATCAAGTCCGTGATTGCAGAGTCTCGTTGTTGTTCTACGGATAGCCATCCCTTATCAAGTTCTGTGAAGTTAACGACTTTCGAAGTTAGAGGTTTCTGAACTATTACTTTAGAATCTGCTACGTTATCTTGAATATCTAGTGGGGAGTTACGGGATAAAAAGTCTGCGTGAGCCATGTTTCTACCTTCTTTATAGACAATATCAAAATTATAGGATTGTAGAATAGCCCACCATCTATGGACTCTGTGTGTAAGGTCCTTTTTTGAATGGGAGGCTTTTAAAGCATTACAATCCGTATACACGGTAAAATGTCGGCCATAGAGATAACGTCTAAAGTGTTCCACAGATTTTACAACGGCTAACGTTTCCAACTCGTATGAGTGGTAGCGGCTTTCTGCACTAGTGGTCTTATGACTAAAATAAGCTACAACATGTGGAAGAGAGTCATATTTCTGAATTAGGACAGCCCCGTATCCGTCACTGCTGGCATCGGTATGTAACTCGATGGGCAAGGAGGGATCAAAGATTTTGAGTGCTGGTTCTGTAATCAAGTATCTAACTATTTCGCTATGAATCTTATCATGTTCAGCAGTCCAAATGATGCGGCCTTTGCCAGAAGTAAGTGGATACAGGGGTTTGAGTAACTTTGAGAAATTTGGGATAAATTGCCTAAAATATGTTGCTAATCCAATAAACTGCCTAACCTGTTTAACTGTGGATGGCTTTGGGGCATTTTGTAAGGCTTGGACTTTGCGCGGATTAGGTTTGAGAGCTCCTGAGGACACAACATAGCCTAAATACTCGATCTCCTTTTTCATAAAAGAGCATTTCTTAAAGTTAAATGAGAATCCAGCAATAGACAAAGTCTCTAGCAATTTATCTAGTCGAGAAAGACCTTCATCAACGGTTACCGATGCTGCAAGGACATCATCCATGTAGACCAGGATTCTGTCATCTTTTAACGGTTTTAACGCGGAATTAATAGCCCTCTGAAACACCTGTGGAGCATTTCTAAGACCAAATGGCATCGTTAAAAATTCGTATTGGCCTGTTGGTGTTACAAAAGCAGTTTTCTCTACTGTATCCTCATGAACCCTCACCTGGTGGAAACCAGAGGCCATGTCCAAAATACTGTAATAATAAGCTCCATGTAATTTATTTATTTGGTCACTGATCAAAGGAAGAGGGTAACTATCCGGACGAGTATTGCTGTTGAGCTCTCTGTAATCTACACACAAACGATCGCTACCATCTCTCTTTTTCACTAATAGGATGGGGCTTGAAAATGGGGACGAGCTTTCTCGAATTATATTGGCATCTAACATTTTTTGGATCTTTTCGTGAACGATATCAAGTTCTAGAGGAGACAAACTATATGGTCTTCTGTGAACTATTTTAGCAGGATCAATAAGATCAATTTTTAGTTCGCCGGTTTTAACGCGAGTCGTAGGTAAACTCTGTACGAAATTGATGGAATATTTTTTGAGTATGCCTAACAACCGGTCTCTATCATTTCCTACGAGATCGGTGTCTATCGTATCTTCGTGAAAATGTGAGAGCGCGCAAGAGTTGGATATCTTTTTCTTATTAAAAGTTAAATGATCATCACTAATCTGAACGGAAATTCCTAGTTCTAAAACGTCACGGCCTAATAAAACTTCTTCACTAAGAAAATCGTCTGACAACGCGTGATAAGTAATGTCGAAATTAATATCTTGAACTATAGTGGGACATCTAATTTGTAGCATAGAAATCACATTATTATTGCCTACGCCCTTTAAAACTATTTGTTCATGAAATTGCTCGCCCTTAAGAATTTTACAATAGCTCTGTTTGATTAAGCTACACTCCGACCCAGAATCGAAAACAAAAGGTAATTCAATACCACTTATCTGAATCACTCCATGCGCAGCTCGGGTACACACGTTGACCTGCTTGCTGGAGCTGGCGGTAGCGCCCGCAGCATCTTCCTTTTTCTTGTATCGCATGGGACAAGCGGAGGCTACGTGGCCGGGGTCGGCACACACGTAGCAGGCGACAGATGGACGAGGATTCCGCGGAGGGGCTGAAGAATGCAGCGGCTCCGCCCTGACTGCCACTGAAGAGTTCTTTGCGATGAATCTGTTTCTGTTGCGGCAATCTTGACCCCGGTGACCGTGTTTACCGCAAAAGTGGCAGTCGCCGCGAAACGGAATATTGGTTTTAAAGCGTTTCGCATCCGAATCAGTCGAACCGATGTCTTCGTTACGTCTTTTTAATGCGAAACCGCGTAGCGTGCGAAATAACTGGCTTTTGTCGTTTATAATCACCGAATTTAGCTCTCGACGAATCTTGTCATCGCACTGCGACAGTACGGAAATGGCAAAGCCTGTAATCACTTTCTCTGGCATATTCACTTCTGGAATCTTCTCGATTAATTGCCATAATCGCATTCCCGCTTCAGCAGGGCTCTCTTTGCCGTCTAACTGAAATTTGATGATGTGATCAAAATGGTCTTGCATCATCAAAGGCTTCGCAAATCTTGATATCAGCATCTCTTTGATCGCAGGCCATGATATTTGGTCAGGTTTGATATTTGTTAGACACGTTGCCGCACGTCCCTTAAGAGAATGTGTTAGGGCTAGGATTAAGTCGATTCCTTTTATTTTCTTTTGCTCAATTATTAATTCGCTGAGTGTGCACCAGTTAACGACGTCGGATTCAGGTTCATCCGGGTCATAATTGACTAATTTTGTCGGTGCATGATGAACAGGCTGACAAGATGTCATATTGTCAGCGATTTTTTTGAAGATCGCTTCCATACCTGTCGAGAATAACATCATTTGCTCCATGATTTGATTACTCGGCGCATTTGACTGCGATGATTGTGGGGGTAGATCCCACTTCTGATGTAGCGTCAGGGTCCGACATTATTTAAAAAAAACACCAAAGTCTTCACACAATCACTTAATTTATTTCGGTTTTAAATAGACCTTATTAATTTTCACAATAATTATCTTAATTGAAATCACTAAATCAATCTGCACTGATTTTAAAAAAACTACTTGGCAATAAGACTTCGTAACGTGTGCACTGGGCAATGGTCGACGAACGACTGAGCCGAGTCTGCGCGTGCGCTGCCTTATATATCGCTCGGCGTGGGGGTAGAAATGACGTCGGTCAGTCGTTTGTTCACTGCTTGCCCGTTGCACTCGTAGTTTACGAAATAATGACGGTGGCGCCGTCATATGTATGTCACCAATTTTAACAGTTTATGTTCCACTGTAGCGCCTAAACTACTGCGCCGATTTAAATTAATCAGGTGTCAATCGATTCGTTATTATGGTCCAGGAGACAGAGGCTATTTATAATTAAAAAAAATATGTCAGATGTTACATCCAAAAGAGTGGGAGTCAGAGGGAAGTTTATGAATATCTCGAAAAAAGGCCTGTAACTAGGTGAAAACGGATAATCAAGAATATAAGGGAGGATTTTACTACTTGCTTCGATTAGCTCGAAAATTTATAGGATTAATCCTAGAGACAAAGTATCAAACAATTTTTTTTAAATCAAACCCTCTTGTGGTAGAAAGGGGGATACAATTTGTATTTAAAACCTTATTCCTTCGATTTAGTAGCTTAAACCTTGGCATAAATACTTATCATATAGATAAATAATGAACATGATATGTAGAAATGATAAACACAACATAAAATCACGCGTGGAATCCCCGAAGGGTTTTGCAAACGTGTACCTAACACCCACACCCACATTTCGCCAGTTATATTTTAAGTTCCATGTAACAGGGGGTGAGCCTATTGCCATCAACCAGGCACAAGTCCAGACTCCGTGGCTGCTACTGAGAAATTCCGGAAGGTAAAACCCAATAACAATTTTCCCGAACCAAAAATCGAACCCAGGACCATCTTTGCAGCAGTCGCGCTTGCGACCACTAGTTCAACAAGGCAGTCAGTTATGATAAAACTACCCTTTGTAGGGGTGTAGGTAAACATTCCATCGGGCAAACGTCTTGTAAGTATATTTTAAACAATTTTCTTGCTATCGCAATATAGCGGAATGGGTCCTGCACTTAAAATATCTGTATCATCCATACGTGACGGTAACGAAGCAGACTTAACTTGCCTAATCGACTGTCCCTAGGTAAACTCTCGAATCTGAAAATGCTTAATTTACAGGAGAGCAATTAGAAGTTTATTTTATGGATAACTTTGTCATTAATGAGAAATAAAAAATATAGCTGTATAAAAAAATGGGGTTGGGTTTATGAATCATTAGAGAACTGTCTTATTAATTAATTATGAATAGTTTTTGAGAAAAATTCGTTACTATAATGTACTACGTAACTACACTGACATTATCTATCGAAACTGGCACTTTCGATTAATTACGGGGAAACGTACTTACCAAAATATATCGAAACTGCCTAATTCGACAGTCTACGTCACTTTAAATTTAAAATGGCCTATCGTAAGTGCCATATTCAATCATTTACCTCGTCCTGTAGTTCCGATTGTTTGGATATAGATCAAAACAAAAATAAAACAATTTGGGTAAAATATTTAATGAAAAAACAACAACAAAATGTCTTGCAGTTGGAAAAATAGTAAATTTTTAACCTAATTATGGCATCTGGTAAATATAATCAGTCTTTGTTCCCATATCTTAAAATATAGAGATAATTTATGCAAAGTCAACATTTGCCTATGCTTTTCCTATTGTAGGTTTAAGTAGTAATAAATGCAAACTGTATAAGTAGGATCTTTTTTATGATCATATGTGATCAATCATAAACATAACAAACAAAAATAATTAAGTAATTAATAAAACGACAATGAACAAAAACAAACTTTTTTAAATCAGCTAGCACCCCGCCCCGGTTTCGTATAGGTAACTGTAATTTTCTAAAGTCAGATGACTTCTTGTGGATGGATGGGGGTGGTCATGTGATAAAGTTTGAGGAGCTATGTATAGGGACAGTGTAGGCAGCACATCAGACACACCAAGAACATATTACTGTATTACAACCTTTATTTCGTACGTTCGCGTTTTTATAGTTCGTTACTAAAGTTAAATATGTAAAGGTCGCGTTTCTACTATCATAAAGTTTGAGTTTAGTATGTTTAAATGCGCTTGTAGCGCACAACAAAAACTGCCTTGTTGGGCGAGTGGTCGCAAGCACTACTACTCAGCATGATTTCATGGGTTTGATTCTCGAGTCGCGCAATGTTATTGGGTTTTCCATCGGCTTGCTACCGAGTGATGAGTGATGGAATACCAGGTGCTAAGGATTTTAAAAATCCACAAGGGAAGCGCTGCTGCCTTTGCATCTAAGACTATGACAACTGAATAGTAATTTTGTGATGGTGCGTCACATTTGGAAAAATCAAATAATTGACTCTCTCTTTTGCGATACAGCTAAACACATAGTGTCGGGTCGATGGCGCGTTGTGTTCCACGCGCGCTTCAAAGATATGTCAGCACAAACTGACGGGGTCCACTAGGACCAATGCCTACCAGGGTTGTGGGTTGTTCGAAAGAGTTATCGTGGCCTTTGGCACAGGCAACTGAAAGCACACGCGAGTCTGACACGCCCTCCCGCTCCACCCAGAGCGGGAGAGGTCATTTCATGATTTCCCAGCCCAAAAAAAAACCTAAACACATAGTAATTCATTCAAGCTAGGCTAACGGATCCTATAAGGACTGTGTAGGCTGCGTTACGGAACCCTCTTCAAGAGGCTCTATTTCTGTTCTCCGGTAACATAGGTACTTGTTTCAGAAGGAACTGAAGTCCTAATTGTAAGCTACTATTTGAGATATATTTCAATTCTCTTGATGTTACGCCCAGAGTTCATAGAAAATATGCCCATGTCCTTTGGTATCGAGACAGTCAAATTAATAAGATTAACCGTATCTTGCTTGAAATTAACCATTCCCTATTTTCAGCAAGTCATTAACAAACAATACATTGCCTTATCCAGTAGACAAAACTCTTTTATTAGTTTTAAGTTCCAATTTTGTTTTCTCACTCGAGAGAAGATTTTGTGTTACAATCGTTTATAAACCTGGCCATCACACCGCTGACCAACACCATAATTATTTTTGTCGCACGAGAGTTTTTATTATAATTCCCAAGATATTAATTTTAAGTATCTACCAAAACAGTGTAATGGGCAATTTTGGCCTTAATTAAATGCTTGAGATGACTAACATTTATGTATTTTGATGAGGATTAATACTATGTCGGCAAAAACACCATAGCGATTAAAGCAGTATTACTTCTTAAATGTATTGAAGTTTTTACCGTGCTATCCTTAACATGAAAAGAGTTTTGGTCACTATTTTCGATGGTTACAGGGTTCATTGTTATAAATTGTTTTTACGGATGAAATGTCTAAACTATGGACTTCTTCGTGTGCTAAATTTCTGTCTGATAAAAGTTCTTTATCTAAAAAGAAAAAACAATAGTAGGAATACAAATGTCATTAAGTAGACTAATTAACCCCCTTTTTACCAACAAAGATAAAAAAGTATTTAACTAGTTCATTTTTGGATGCACTCATATCGATTTATAATAAAAAAATAAAATTGATCCATCAAAAACCATCGAAACCAGCAGTTGCAATAAAGTTTTTAGTTTAAAGTACCAAGTATAGTATCGAAAATAAGAGTTTCGATATAAACACATTATAAAATTACCACGTATATAATCTAAAATAGTATTTTCGATATTATTTTGAATGTGCACCGCGCCAAAAACTATCGAAACTACCAGCTTCGATTCATTACTCGGGAAACACTATGAGAAACTATTATTATTATATTATTACTATAATAATATGTAACAACAACACTGGCGTTGACCACACTGCGGCGAAGTGCGGCGTACGCTCGCGAAAGAGGTAGTTTCGTCTTGATAGCACACTCACATCAAACTTAACTTACGTTCATATACGACGGTTTATTTGTTATGTTCCGATATTATTCGATAAAAAAAAGCAATTAGGACTGAAAATTATTGTTTTTTTATCAAGCACATTAAAATACCTTTATGCTAAGCCTAAAACAGAAATTTAAAAAAATACTAATTTTCAGATTCGAGAGTTTACATAAGGACAGTAAAGTTGTAATGTCGAAAACCTGATAGGTGGAAGTGTCCATGGCAAGTTCCCAGCTGGTGAAATGATGGTCTCAGGTACCGAGTAGCACAATAACCCAAACTGGAGTTGAGATAGTTGGTAAGTAACTGATATTTGTGTCGGTAGGTACTTTTATTATGAACGTTGTTACTACGAGTAGGTATGAACGGCCTGGGCGCAGTGTTAGTTAGGTACATCCTACTATACTCTGGTTTAAGGTTAAACCAAACTCGCCTATGAATGATCGCAATTTATTCGTTTCATGACGAGATTTTACACGGCGACGACTTTGTGACTCTTCATTGTGACGACAAAGTCTCATAGCCAACTTGCTATCTCTTGGATGCAAGTTGGTTACAACAATAAAAAAATTGTACCAGGTATCGAACCCCTGATCAAAACCTTCACTAGCAGCAGTTAAAGTTTCAAGCTTAGTTTTCAGCAGTTTTCTAAACATTCATTAGCTTTCAATGTAGGTCACACTTTCATATGATTTATGTGTTATTCTGACTTACCTCTGTTACAGACTGCAAGGGAAAATTGTTTTGAAAATACAGTTGAATGAAAATGTATATAAACGCCATCTAACGTAATTCAGTGTAAACTAAGTAAGCAAGCAAGATCTTAAATGCTTTTACTAACAGATGGCAGTATGTATCGTTGCACAAAATGCCACGAACTATAAATTTATGTGTTGAATTTATTTAATTCCTAATTGGTTCGTGAGTTATCTAAGAAATAATATTGCAGCCACTGAGTGACAAAGTAAGAAACCTATAAAAATAAAATAACTTCTTCACTTTACTACATAAAATTGGCTTTAGCGCCATCTATTAGTCATTATTTAATTTAACTGAACCAAGTAGTATAGCTACTCCTCAATAGATGGCAGGGTGAGTTATCTTGTACAAAAAGACAACAAAAAATTACCCGACTGGTGAAGTGAAAAGGAATGTTTCAACAAATAACACACATTTAGGGCATTATAAATTGAATAAGTAACCAATTATCGGACATACTTTATTCTTATTATTTCTTCTAGGCGAGGTATAAAGCTGGTTATTAACATTACATCTAACTGTGTATCTGAGAGAAGTTTCTGGGTACCTGGATAAATTAATGTCAATAAATCTATAATAAAAAAAATGATTTACATAATTTGCATATTTACGTATTGATAAAATAATTGCATTCGTTCATGAAAGATCGTGCTTATCCTTGCTGCTGGTTATCACGTAGAAAATTACCTACCTGTCCATTAGGTACTTAGATAGTTAGTACAAAATTAAACCCCCTAACAAAGTAGGTAAATGAAAACCCTGCTCTCTTACTAAACTGAAAACATAATTACCTAAAGCGCTCCAGCACAAAGACTATTACATACAAGACTGCACCGAAAAAAAACTCCGTGGAGTTGCGCTTGCAGTGCCTTAATGAAGCGGTTACCTACATAAATTCTCTCTATAAAGAGCCCAATAAAGCAATCCAATAAGCAGTCGGGGCGGGGCGGGGCGGCCGCGGGGCGCGGGGTCTGCTCAATAAACCCTCATATCTTCAGCAATTACGACAAAACAAATGAGAGCTAACGAAATTCACCTCCGAGAGAGATCGACCGTGGAACAGGGCGGCATGGAGACTTGTTACGTTAACTTTTACGTGGAGGGTTAAGAAATTTACTAAGATTTAGTTCTATCCCCTGCGGTCCTACGATCGAGTTGAAGAAGTAGTCAATACTTAGTAAGTTTTAGGCTATTGTACACACGCCCAGAAACTCAGAGAACCCAGGCTCAGTTTTACTGTGAGTGTTACTTAGGGCCACCGTTTGGTACCTACATGACATGATAAGTAATGTTTTAGGCTCTAGAACATTATCTCTTCAATAATGCACAGGAGCGGCATACGAAAAAGACGTTGCACTTCTCTCAGGTAATGATTTAAAGCTTGATAATCATGTTACCTGCTTCTAAGTAGAATAGTAAGTACTGATGTTTTTCTAAAAAGTTAAATGGCGTGCTCCACTTCGCCTCTGTTCCTTGTTACCCGCGGAGTGCCAAAGGGCTGTGTGTCGGGTGTTTTAGGGTTTTTTCAGCGGCTTTGACTTGCAAATTGTCGCAACGCCAGCCATTGCCTGAGGCGCGCGCGTAATTAAAAATCAGAGGTGCTGCTAGCGCCACAGTGGCGAATAGCGATACTAAACAAATGTAGTATTAACATTTTAAACCAATTATGAGTTCATTTTAACTAAAATAATAAAAAAAACACATCAAAATTATTTTTTGAATTTCATAATATTCCGACAGCTTTATTTTAAGTTTTTATAGCTTTAAGTTTGCAGCTTTCAAACGTTAGTTTATCTACTCGTTAATAGATGGCGCTGTAAACTGATAATTAACACTAAATAATTATTGCCTTCATACAAAATTAAATCTAGACGAATGCAATTAGACAAAAAGGTGGAACGAAGTTTATAGTGGTCGGATTTTCATGGCACTTTTTTATTAATTTCCTAGAGGTGTGGAAAAGAATTTGAAGTTATTCATAAACGCAAAAATAAAATATGAAGGAAATTAAAAAAAAAGAAAACGCGTGTGGCGATTTTTTTTTTAACTTTCCTCCAATCATTTCCAAATTCGTAGGTTGGTTGTTAAAATCAGTTTATAAACAACAAAATTTTACCTTTTCTCGTTAAAATAACACTCTTTTTTTCAGAAGTTCTATGTCGACATTGTGAACGCCCAAAACAAGAAATTCTATCCCATCTCGACCCAAGCAGCTTCAAGCTCGACGACCAGTGGTCCATTTTGGCCCTGGCTAGGGTCGCCCTATTGACAGGACCGGACAAAAACTTCGAAACCCCGGACATTATTTTTCCCGGACATCCAAGAACACTAATAAGTATGTACTATAGGAATGAAAAAATATTGCGAAACGACGAACTACCAACATAATTATAGTGATAGTGCGTGCGTGAATTCAAAATAGAATTGAGGGCGCGGTGGAGGCGTTTGGTTCACGGCAATTTGCTGCACCAGAGTTGACTTTGATGTGGTTAATCGCTAAGGGTTTTTTTTAAAGTAACATTTGTTTTTTAATGTTGCTTCACATCAGGAATTTCTCCTGTAAACTCACATACACAAACAGCCAGACCCGGAACAACTATCTGTAGACCATACAAATATTTGTTCCGTGCGGGAATCGAACCCGCGACACGCAGCGCAACAGCCTATCGCTCAGCCACTGCGCCAACCATGCCGTTAGCAATTTATTGATAGCATTCTTCGTTTGCACCAAGTCTTGGATAAGTTAGTTATTTTTGTTTTTCCAATCATGTACCGGACTCTTTCTAAAACTGTCTCCGGACGCCCTCCAAACGAGGATAAATCCGGGGAAACCCGTACGGATGGCAACCCTAGCCCTGCCCAGCAGTGGGATGACCCGAGCTAACAGTAACAGTAACCCAAGCAATAGGCACAGTCACAAGCCACTATCGGGTAGTGTCGTGCGGGCCCGTGTGCAGTTTCTGTAACTACGACAAAGAGTTTGTATTATTTTCGATTCAGAGGTCAGAAACCAGAATGGCGACAGTTTCTTTGTATCTGTACTTACCTATTATCTCTGACGAGTGCTCAGGGGCCCTTTTCGTCAGATTGGAGCCTGGTAAATCATCACTGTAGCCTCAATAATGATCGTCGATAATGACTCAAAAGAAAAATGTTTTCAAGGTCACCTTCATTAATTTCAGGCACCTAACCAGCTACAGGAGGTATTCTCACGGGATTTATTTAACTCACGGTAAGTAATACCTAAAAACCTATTAAACAAATATTTACACAGAACATTTCAGATACGATCAAGAAATGCTTTTTCGACGATTTTAACTATAAAAGTGTAGGAAAATCTCGCAGTAATTAATAATGGTGCTTAATACAATAAAGGTTGAGTCGAGCTCGACCCGCGGGCCGGACGGCCGGTCACGACACCACGTAATTATACACTACACTAATTGTTACCGAAGAAAGTGAATAATTAGAACAATAAAATTCGTATAAATACTACATATTTCATTTGATACGAGTGTAGTATTGGGGTGCTTAAGTATTTTTTCTGGGTTCCGTTGGCCTTCCATGAAGTTTCAAAGGTTTTAAGAACCTTAAAAAGTATCAAACGGTAATATACACTGAAATATGTAGATACACCTCTGCCTTCGGGGATTACAAGCGTGATATTACGAACCCTGAAATATTCGCAGACAAAACTACTGTGTCAAGGCTAGACTCAAGTAGAACATCTTCCATATTATTGTATTTTTTTGCACTAACACTAGGCAACACTGAAACGTATGATCAGCAAATTTTTTTTATTGTATTTATAGTATTGTTGCATGTATTTATACATACATAAGTAAGTATTTTCTTAAATTGTATATTATATTTAAAATGTTTATCTGCTTTATGTTTTATGTATTTCATTTTCTCTTCTTCTTTTACACACTATGTCTAACTCTTTTTAGTATCTTCTTTAGAAATAAGCATGATCTTTGTACTATTATTCTGTTTCTTTCTTTATTTCTGTATTCAGTGTGTACATAAATTGTTAAATAAATAAATAAATATTATTTCTCCGTAACATGTTCAACTGTAGCCGCTGCCGTGCTGTGCCGAATTTTGAAAATCGGATAGTGCGTTTTTTCCTAACGTTAGTGCAAAAGCGCACTTAAGTATACAAAAAGGACATTCAGGGTTCACGAAACCGTTTGCGATTGAGAAATATTAAGCGATTTTAGAATATCTCATCTAACAGAATCTTCAATCAGCAGCTGTCAAATTTTTCCGTTTTTATTTAAACACTTTTATATATATAATAATAATAATAATAATAAATTTTATTTATTGGCATAAACAAGTTTACATGATTGTGAATCACTGGTGCCTGTGGTAGGTAGTGAAACACCTGTATTACAGGTCACCTGGCTTCCACTCAGAAGTCATTTTACAATTATCATTGTTATGTACCAATATTAGAAGTTGGCTAACAAACTAAAAGATTTAAAAATAAGAAATAACACAAAAAAACAAAACGACTTACGAATTACTTTCATGGTGAAGGTGTGTGGTAGTGTGTGTGTGTGTGTGTGTGTGTGTGAGTGTGTGTCTGTGTGTGTGTGTGTGTGTGTGTGTGTGTATGAATGCGTGCATGTGCTTGTGCATGTGTGTTCATGTACATGAGTGTTTGTAAGTATGTATGTGTGTATGATAATGTTTTACCCCTTTATTGCTGCACAGTCGAGCAATACGAAACCTTGAGGAAGAGTCACTAATGCACCTATAGTAGTGTTACAGTAGTGCGTAGTGTCGCTAATGTGAGCCTCCCGTGCTCGCTCGCATCAGCCGCTAATTGACGATGACTGTGGACCGACCCACGCATACGCACTGAGTCCGGGAGCTAGCGACATGATTGTTAACGTGAACATTATTTGATCCTTCTAAGTACCTTTATATTCTTAGTCTGGATTTGTGCCCGGTTGATGGCAATAAGCTCACCCCCTAAAACATGGTACATAAACATAACTGGCCAAAGGTGTACTATTAAATACACCTCTGCTTAACCCTTCGGGGATTACAAATTGATACTGATTATAATGTTCGGCTTTACAAAAAACGCATAAGAAATATAGACGATCGAATATTTTTCTCCACGACTCCTGGACTACAAAGTTATAATTATTATGACCGCTGCGCTCGTTAATTCTATCATTCAGTTAAACTAACCGACGCAGATTTATTGTGACTAATGTCAACCTTGCTCTAAGTTCATTAACTGTTCTAACATTCATTTGGTCCTTAGTCGATTCTACAAAGAGTTTTCATTCAGATATATTGCTGAGTATATCGTGGGCTGACTTAAAATGGTGTAACTCTCTACTCAGGTGTAGCATTATCATTGAACTGCTTCAGTCAGTTTTAGGTCACTGCTAGGGCCTGTGACCACCACTGCAGGTTTGCTTCGTGTTCTGTAATGGCACCCTCTTTGCTTCCGCAACCCTCTTCAGTTCGCTAATCCATCCATCGGTTTGTGACCAAAAATAGATGGTACTTTTACTCATAAGGTTAAGCTATTCTTGCCAAGATCGGCCCGTGGATGGGTAATTCATCTGCGCCTCAGAAAGCACGTTAAGTCGTTGGTCCCGGCTGCCATTTGAAGATCTTTGACAGTCGCTACAGGTAGTCAGTGGCCGGAATGTCTGACAAGCAGTCTAACCAAGGGGTATCGATTTACCCAGTAATTGGATTGTGAAGGTCAGATAGACTCTATGTAAAATACTTTTATTCAGCTGCCATCCGGTGAGACTGGAAGCAGTCTCCAACGGTAAAGGTTAGGCAGATGTTGAGGTACCTAGGTTATATCTTGCTATTTCAATGAAAATAGACTTAGACTCACAATACGACGTACATGTTACTAACAGTAAGTTAAGCGTAAGCAGTCATAAATTCAAGTGTCGGTTAGCGAGTATGACTCGCTTGATAACCTGACTGATGTGACTGCCGGGGACGGCTTCATAGGGTAAAGAGTCAAGCAGAAGAAAATGTCGCGGGAAACTGTATCGTTGCATTGTTTAAACTATCACACTTAGTTTTTGTCCGCCAATACTAATGCCTGTGATTCATTGATTTTCAATGATGACTCGTGAAAGTTTTGAAAATTCTTTGGACTCTAGTACGTCCGAAGAATTAAAAAAAATCACGAGTGTCATCCCTTACTACCTTATGTTGTCCGTACACCGTCAGGTTTTCATTGTCATTTAGCGCATTTTCTTACTTTCTATGCATTATTTTACACCCTAGGGGTATGTTGTGTAGATGTTTGATTTTAAGATTTTACCACCTTTATTTGTCAAAAGACAATACAGGGTTCGAAACACCACGCTGCAATCCAAATAGGGCATAGTGGACGTTGGCAAGAAGGCTGCCAGGCTAAAATGGAATTGGGCGGGTCACGTCAGCCGCATGCACGATGATCGCTGGGCAAAAGTCTTCACACGATGGTTCCCGAAAGACGGACGGCGCTGCCGAGGCCGGCCTAGAAAGAGGTGGCGAAACGATCTGGACGCGTACCGCGAGGTCTGGTTCGGGAAGGCACGAGTAAAGAGTACATGGAAGGAATTGGAAGAGAACTTTGCCCAACAGCGGGACCGTACAGACTAATAAAAATAAAAAATTACCCACCTAAAACAACAATGAATTAATTAATACCTATTCTATTTTATTCCCATACTGCACATAACGCCATCCCGTGGCGGTGAAAAGCGACGTAAATCATGGCAAGTCGCGCATAACACACAACTATGTGCTAGCGCGGGCTAATTGCCGCTGATTTACATTTTAGCCACAGGCCCTACATTTGTGACTTGCCCTTATAAATCACCCTTACATTTTGACTTTTAATGTGTTTTGAGTTCATTATCAGCCCGTGAAGTTCCATTGAGGAATATTGGCTGCCCATTTACCTATGATAAACTGACTGTCGGAAAATTGACAATAAGTATAACCAAACCGCTGCCAGTAAGTTAATGGCAACGGTTTTATATTACTGAGAGTAAGTATTGTGCACCATCACACTATGTAACATTCTAATTAGATCCCTTGTTCGGCTTTCTTGAGACAGAGGTGAGATAAGAAAGGGCTGTAATTTGATAACCGCGAACTATCAATCAGGAAAAATAATACTGAAACACGTATCGAGTTTCTAGTATATTTTGATTACTCTACGTCCAAATCCTTGATTCTAGATAGATATCCTTGTTTGATTAAACAAATACAACTTCATTTTAGACTAGCGACCCGCCTCGGCTTCGCACGGGTGCAATGTAGATACTAATGTTTTCTCTACTATAATATGCATATATTATACATAGGTATAAACCTTCCTCTTGAATCACTCTATCTATTGAAAAAAAAACTTTTTTGTAAAAAAAAACCGACTTCCAAAAAAAACACTAAAAAAAGTGGAAAATAACTTTACTTTCGGAAGTCGGTGACTATTGTTTGTTTCATTGACTTTTTTGCCACCGACTTCCGAAAGTAAAGTTATTTTCCACTTTTTTTAGTGTTTTTTTTGGAAGTCGGTTTTTTTTTGCAAAAAAGTTTTTATTTTACCGTTTTTAGTTATTGTATCACACACAAATCCTTGTCAAGTATCAATTTCGCCATTTCTTTTACTTGAATGACATTTTTCCAGCTATTTTTATTTCAAAACCAAACTGCTGAACCGATTTTGATGAAATTTCTATGGGACCAATCGGGAAGTAGATCCATTAAGATAAAAGAAGAATTTTTCAAATCGGTTAATAAATGACGGATATATGAGGTAACAAACACAAAAAAAAAAAAAAACATACCTACAAGCGAATTGAGAACCTCCTCCTTTTGAAGTCGGTTAAAAACCGCATCAACATCCGTTGCGTAGTTTTAATGATCTAAGCATACATAGGGACAGACAGCGGGAAGCGACATGGTTTAATACTATGTAGTGATAGTGATGACAGCAATATGTGTGATTCAGTTTTCAAGGGCTCGGACACGCGTAGCCGCTACGGTGTAGCCCCTTTTTCGTAGCACCGGCCTAGGTGCTACGAAAAAGGGGAAAACACCGCACGCCTTGTTTATTAATTACAATGTCCGAGGAAGGAACTACATGAGTCCTTTATCAATAATTCAAATTGTTTTTTTTAATCACGATTTTGATCCGAAGACCTCGAGTTGTATGAGACAAGGATATAGAAGCTTACCTTCTATATTACGACTCTGTCAATTATACTATAGGCAGATGTGATTGAGTCGTGCTATATCTAGTGATTACATTGCCCGTTCACAACCAGATTATTAGTAAGTAATTAGAGACGTAGGTGAGGGAGGGAGGAGGGGGCAACTAATTAGATTAATTAAAAATCATTCCCAACCATTTAGGTATCGCAATTAAAAAGGTCGCCTTTGCGTGCGAAAAGTAATTGTTATAATAGGCAACGTCTTTTAATAACTTACTCATAGAATGTTCTGCATGAAGATGGTAACGCATATTCATCACAGCTGGGCTATCGGAAACTACATGTATTGCTGTCAACACTAAATATTTTGTTTTGAGGAGAACGTTGCTCCTTACAGGTAGTGGCTCGAAAGACTGACAACTTGTCTTACCAAGGGGTATCGTATTACCCAGTACTAACTGGGTTGTGGAGGTCATCTAGGCAGTCCCTCCATACAAAATACTGGTATTCAGCTGCATCCCGTTAGACTGGAAGCCGACACCAACATAGTTGGGAAAAGGCTAGGCAGATGATGACTAAATATTTGGTTTGCAATAAGAAAATAACAAATCACTGACGTCACTAAAAAGGCAGCTAAGCTAAGGTAAAGTGGGACTGCGTCGGACACATCTGCCGCATGTCGAACGGATTTTGGGCGAAATGAACCACAATGTGGGTCCCGGAAAACGACCGGCGACATCGCGGCAAACCCAGGTGAAGATGACGGGTCCAGCTGGACGCTTGTACAAGGTGGAAGGGACACCGAACCGAAAACGGAAACCACATACTCAGTACATCATTCTGAACGCCACACATGGATTTTTTTGAGTTATTAAAAAAATACAGCTGTTTCCTAGAAAACTCCAATATCTGTCGGAACAGCTGTTTTTTATGTGGTGGGGTTCAGAATGATGTACCGTTTATCGTCGGTGTCTGTACCACCTTGTTTGATGGATTGGTTCACACTTGCCTAAAATAGATAAATTCGGGACGAAACAGGCTATAAAGAAGTAAGTGATAGAAAAACAGAAGACTGGAAAATTATTGGGAATGTGAAAACAAAAGTCTGTCGATGAAAGAACACATTTATTAATCTCTCGTTATGTATAGTTATATATCTCTTAGCTACAGCTACCACTCACGTATATACAAACATATAAATAGTACATTCACTTACATAACTACATATGTACAAGATGAAACTTCTCTGCTGGCGTACACGAGATACGGAATGTTGTTTTGAACTAGTAGGTAGTTATTTTTCTAGACATCGTAAAGGCGATTTAAAGAAGGAAAAAAGCGAACAACGTTATCTACTTACAATAACCAACTGGTGGTTTTCAGTGCAAGTGCAACAACGAATGGAACATAAGCTCACAGTTTATCTATAAAAAAATTTCTGATAGCTTCTCCATTAAATCTTAATTCACTGGGATTTTGGTATTGATTAAGTAAAGCTTTATTTTTTCCCGAACATTCCGTACTTGGTACAACTCTCGTTAAATCTAACACACGCTAATAATTATCACGTCTTTTAGCCCTTTACTTAATAAACACAATGTTCTATCCTTCCAAATGAACTTTCACGGGCCTTACTAGGTTTATTTACAAAGCTTAATTTGAAGTCATGACCTGTAATATTTTTGTATCGTTAAAGTTTGATTTCAAACGGAATTTTTGTTACATTGCATTAGGGGTAGTTTTGGAACAGTATCAACATTGCCATTGTATAATTTCTGGAGTCTCAAGTGCCATTAAAATATGTCAATAGAGAAAAGTTTCAAATGAAACAGTTGCTCATGATAGTCGATTATTCTAAAGCACTATTAAAACATTCTGAATTACAGTTTTTCCACACAGAAATTATTTATTTAAACAGTTAATTTTTTAACTCACAAAAAAATCGGATTATAAAGTAATATTATAATGCTGTAGTTTATAGTAATACATTTGAGACTTATCACTAGAGCCATAGTTACAATTTAAGTACATTATTTACATCACTTTGAACGTCATAGCAAAATCTATGATTTACCTACGTATACACGTTGGTGATACACTTTCCACACAATAATGTATTGCAAGTAAAGTGAGAAGAATACGGGAACTCGAATAAACATAAAAGAGAATGAAAAGACTTAATTCTAATGACAACATGCTTACAGGAACATTTAGAACTGCAGCTATGCCAATTTATGTAGATACAGAGTAGGAAAAAATTGAAACTAGATTTTTTTGAAAATCTGAAAGCAAGATAAGATTTAGAATTTCAAGTCTTTATATAGTAACAAAATCTATAATCATTATAGCATTAAATACATCTTAGTGACGAATATTTACAGTACGTATTGCTTCGATACACTACTCACATTAGAATTTGAATACAAGGAAACAATTATCTAGACATTATGACAAATGGAATGTGTAGTGTAAAACCATAAATACTAGTTATTTGAATACATCGAGATACATAAATTGAATGACAGCTTTTCGTCGTCAGTGAAGAGGATGATATGTTTATTTTATTGTAGAAATAAGTGGATCATCGATATATACAAACGAATAAAACTGTCGCTATTTTTTAAGTATTAGCATGAGGTTTGATATAGTATCCCCGATAAGTAATAATGGTCTGATCCAGTCTTCATGTGTGCACGTGATGGTTGGTTAAAGCGTACATGGAATTACTGATAAGTATTGAGATCTCCAACATATATCCTACCATTTTCATGTAACGTACTATTTATAACAATTGGTACAGTAAAAGAGTTACCAACATATTTAAAATAGGTAAACCCAAGCCAGATCGATTAATTGATACTACTGAGCGATCTCGATGCCTGAGACGAAATGATTGAAGATTTTTGTTCCAAAAGTTATGAATCCTTGACCTAACACAACTTATCAAAACAGCTGTCCGAATAAGACGGCCAGAAATTCTGCTTTTCTTCTTAGCAAAAAATCGCGTTGATCGAAATTAAATTCCAACTCTTATATTAAAGGCCATTTAAAGTTTAGTTTTGACCAACTAGAAATTAAAACCACTGACTGTTTTAAACTTATCTTAACATACTATAATATAGCTCTAACCACAATACTGCTTAAAATATTAGACCATCTGCAGTCCTTTATTGAGGCTCTCGACGTGTTCCTTGGCCTTCATCCGCAGAGCCGCGATGGAGGAAGATCGCGGGTCCGGGGGGGCGCCACTGGTCGCCGGCGCGGGCGGGGTGAGGTAGCTCGGGTAGCCAGACGGGGGATGGCTCAGGAAACCTGAGGAACATCGGCACTTCCTTTAGTATGCTATAACCGCTCATCAATTACCATAATGTGAGTCTATACGACTAAGGGGTATGAATACAAAATGTTGAAGTCTGGTTGTTTAGGAATAATTTATGAAATATTAGCAATTGGTTTATTAGGCTTCATTGTATGAGCTCATCATATATTTACGGTAGGAATAGATATTGATACTCGAGCTTATTTTACTTGAGAGAGGGGGAAATCAAAGAAAAGATGAAAGGAAAGATGTGTGAGGAATGGTATGAAAGAAAACGAAAATCATAACGCGATGATTGGCAGAAGAGGATGGAATAAGAAAACCCCAACTAACATGGGGCATGGGCAGACAAATGAGGATGATGAAGTGGGTCTATACGACTGGTTTTGGGAATAATCATTGATTTACTAGTTTGGTAATAGTTTAGTCTGCTAATTATCTATTACCATGATGCCGTGGTAATCGAGAAGTAGTAAGTAAAAAAAAAGCGGTTTCAAGAAAATGTACAATTTAATTTGAAAGTCCATAGCAAACAAAAACATACACAGCATGGAACCCAGAAAGGAAGAAATATCTTTTGACGAACATTCCATTAGTGGAATATTCTTTTATTCCAAAATCTGACTAATTGTTCTCTCGATTACCATCTCAGCATGATAGTCCTTCATTTATATCTATTTACCTGGTAATGCGGTGAGTAGAGGCGGTGCCAGCCAGGGGTCGACCGGGAGCCCCAGGCCTCCGAGCCGCGGGATGCCGCCACCCGCGCCGCAGCCGTACTCTGAGAGACCAAGACGAGCAGCTTCCATTTTCTCCTGACGTCGCCACTTTGCGCGCCGGTTCTGGAACCACACCTGGAAGAACAGAAAAATGTCTCAAAGTCAGTTTTGCGAATGTATCAAAACATTAAACAAGAAAAGTCTTCTGCTGTTTGGAGATAGTCTTGGATCACTAAAAACTCGACTCTGCCTCTCCGCACAGTGGTTTGGTTAGTCTAGTTAGTTTGGCAAAATGGTAACTTTCGTGATCACGAACATTTTCCCAAGTTCTTCGTAATGTACACAGTGTTAAAGTAGTTATCGTGAAAATGATAGCCTGTAACGAAATTTGTTTATCGGTATTAACGCGCCACCTATTAGAGCATCAAACTTTACGGTCCTCGGCAATAAAACCCCTAAAAGGTTTGCGCTTCGATAATAAATCAGAGAGTGAACACGTCACTTCTAAACAGTTTGTGGAGGCAGACATAACAAAACTAACTTTGAATACGGCAAAGCATGAAACACGAACTCAATCACATAAATGGTGTACCATCATTGTGCCATCCACCCTAGAGGCTCCGTCGCGGCGTCGCAATATAACTTCTACTTTAATAAGAATAAAGTTTACTTTAGATTATTCATGGCCAAGATGTATGGCATGAATGTGGTGTCAAATTGTAGTGTGAAATGATATATTCAGCTGGGGTAGGTTGAACGGTAAAAATACGCGCGGTTCGCGTGACCGCTTCGATTTCAGTGTAGGAGACAGCAGGTTAGGGGCATGCAACGTTTGATGGCTTACCTGTCACAAGTATTAAATTTGTTTAACAGTGAAATATTAGAAATCGTTACGATGTCGTCTGTTCTCAACGCTACGAGTAGTTTGTCCCATCACTGTTTGCCTCTGCATCACTCAAAGGTAGAAAATGCCTATCTTATTAAGACCGTCTCTATACTCTGTGCATAAAGTAAATTATCCGATATTATCACCTGTTAAATTTTTTTTTCATATTATTTAAAATTTTATTTCATTATTACCAGTCCATTCATGATCAACCATCATTTACCGAGCCCTTTCTCATCTACCTACATTGCGGACAAATTCCACACGAACGCACAAAACATCGTGCTAGTGAAGTGCTACTAACGTAGTTTTAAGTTTCTTATACTAACACTAATGTTATAGTATGTATATTATTTATCTATGGGTCTTTGTTACCTGAAAATAAACGGATTGTTTGTTTGTTTGTTATATTGGAGTCGGCTTCTAACTTAGCCGGATAAACAGAATGTAGTATCTGATCCATTCATAAAAAAATATTGAGTTGGAAACGGCACAAACATGGCAAGAATAAGATGGCAATAAAGTAACCAAAATATTACTACTAAAACCCGCGACGTCTTTGACTATATCGCAGCTGGTTACTTTGAATCTACAACGTCTAAAAAACCCGTAAGGGACTCAAAAGCTCCCGATAAAGCTAAAGTTTTGTTCCAGGCGAAGAAATAAAGACACTACGACATAAAGACACTTGTCGTGAGATGCTTGCGTCACCCGTCGGTGTCGGCATCACTTCTGCGTTCATTGCGCTGTTTGTTTACTGGTGCACTTTACTAACTTCCTGCTTGGGTTACATTAATAACGTTACTTTATTGGTTATCAATAAGCTTGTTGTTATTGTTTGCATGTGTTAAGACTTTCGTTTATTTTCTATTTGGTTTCAGTTTATCAAAAAAGAAATCGACGACCTTTTGTTAGATAGGTATCCTTATTCAGTATGTTTTTAATAGAAGACAAGTGACAATTGATCATTTTCAAAGCAATACCACAGATATAAATAAAAAGACTCAAAAAGTTGTATTCTGCATGTAGTTACATTTTACGCAAATTAAACCGCTGTAAAATGCTAATCTTCAATTCATTACACAATTAACATTCTCGGTACAACAGCAATTATTGTAGCTAATTATCATAACGAGCTACGAACTCGCCGAGACAGAAGACATATTCATAAAAGTTATACGATTAGCAAGTTGTGTGCGGCGGTCCTTAGGCGAGGTATGAAGTATGGTGTCGGTTCGTGCCACGAGCGACCGCCGATGTACCGATTTACCAGGCGCTTCTAGGGCGCTTCAGGGCGCTTGACGGCGTTTTATTATAATATTGATTCTAATAGACACGGCTGAATAATATGTCTGTATGTTTTGTTTACCATGGCTGGAGCAATAGAAGACTCGACGAAATGTTTTGTAATTCATTTATGCCGTAGGAGCTTGGAAAGTAAAAAGGTAGATGAGAGTTGAGAAACTGTGTATATATAATAAACGAATAAAGCTATTTTTGGCAACAAGAACAAGCGGTTGTAGCTCTAATAAAAATAAGCATTTAGATATAAAACCTCGTTAACCCAGGTTGTAAACCAGAGTGGGCATTGTTACGTTAATTAACAGAAACGAAAACTACATTAGAAATCATAAAACGTCTAATTCTTAGTGAGCGAGTGTTCGTTGAACACGCAACATTTCGTCCGCGCGCACAATGTCACCCACTGTGCATCGCAATAAAAATTATATATTTATACAAACGATCGTCGACTTGTTCTGTTCAAAGTTGTTTGTTTCGTGTTACTCACACTTTACACTGCGAAATTGAATTAAGACTTGCTTTGTATAGCTCGACAACGAAATTGCCCATTTACTGCGAAGCTTGTTTGGTTAGTCAATCAATTTGGAATATTACATAAGTTTGTTGAAACTTTATAACAATAGAACTTTGGTAATTAATTAAGTCGAACGTTTCGTGTTTGTGTTGAAAGTCATACACACATATCTTAATAATAATAATGTATCGATTGTGGTTTAATAACAGCAGTTAATATATTTTACAGAATTAAATTTTGTTAGTAGGTAGTTTATTCGCAATAAGAGCGCGCACAAGCACCCCTATAAAACAAACGCCAAAACACAATCATCCTGCTCTATTCTTGTCACCAACAAATAATGAACAAGAAAATCAACGCGTATTCGTACGCGTTGTTTTTACTTAGTTGCGACAGATTCAATCAGTCGGAACAACAAAACAAAATAACTGAGAGGACGGGCGCGCCAACTGTCGCCTTTCAAAAAACGAACGTCACAACACTAACAATGCGGTTCAAATATGACAGATGTCAGATTTGCGCGTTCGGGCGCTGTGCGCGGCCCGCGATTGGTCGGAAACACTTCGTTTAAATAATACTCGATTGTGTCGAGAGCCGATCCCGCTGTTTGTTACATTGGATTGCGAGTAATTACATCACTCTGCGCTTGTATGACGTCTTTTGACTTTAATCGAGTGACAAATTAACTTTGCGTGTGATTATTTTCGTAATTGAAATAACATTCTGTTTTATTACGTGCGTCATATCTATGGTATCGTTGTATCTGAAACTACTGCATATCGTAGAATTTAATTGCCATTATTTTCTTCACAAACAAGGTTTCATGACCTACGTGTGACCACTTAGGTCGCTTCACAGTTGAACAAATTTAATTTTTATTACGACTGTGTTATCGCGGGCGGCAGCGTAGTGGCTGGGGTGAAGGGGGGGGGACGGACGAATTAACGTGTTATTGGGGTGAAATTAAAGCGGTTAAACAGTTCGTGCTCGGAATTGTTCAGCTAATTGGTCCCGCGACACACGCGTACCGCGTACCGCGCCGTCTCACTCGCAAATAGTCTAGCGCTGAGTGCTACTGTGCCTCAGCTGGCTACACTGTGTTTAGAATTCAAATTAAGAAATCATTATTGAAATCTTGGTAGATCAAATCGTTATAACCCTCCTTTTGGGCTTCGCCGCAGTCGGGTAAAAAAAGGCTTGCTACCAAAGATAGAGAGGGCAAAAGAGTTGACACTCTTGGAAAATCCCACTAATTGTCAATGTTATATTGTAATAATGATAGAAAACTTAAACGTAACCTTCAAAGTTTTAACCTAACTCTAAATAAAACTGTATGCTGTACTAAAAACGTGGTTTTAATGTCTCCATACCATTCTAACGTTGTTTGCGCGGAGCGTGCGGCGCGCGGCGCGCGGCGTGCCTCGAGCTGGGCGGCAATACATCACCCAAATTATGTTTGAGAGCACACAGCTACGCTTCAACCGAACACGACACAGCGCGCTACCACGACGACTGTCTCTGACAAATATGACACACTTACAGTAAGAAGAATACTTCTTTATGAATTTCTACGATTTGATGATCAGGTTCACCTTTGGGAATTCGCACTCATAATTTATGATATAGCGAGAAAGGGGGTGTCTCAGGAGACGACGACTAACAGAGTAGCATGGTAGGAGAATACATGCTGCGCCGCCAACCTTCAGGAATTTGGTAAAAGGGCAAAATAATTACTTTCCGACTAATAGAGAAGTAATTATTAGAAGAAAAAGACATGCTGCGCAGACCCCAAATAAATTGGTATAAGGGCAGGAGAATGATGATGATATATGTTTCTAGAAGATCTGTTACTGGTTAGATTATGTAACCTGCACTTTGCTTAATCCCTTTTTCTCCTAAATCTTGCTATTCAATGTAACAAGACGTTGGAAACTATCCATTCCAAAAACCAGTTTATAACACTGCAGACAGTAGAAGCATCGCGTAAGGCTAAATTGAATCAAAGTAAATATTGTTACATACTAATAAAAAGCCACCCCATAAATGAATCTCACCTATAATATTATTGGCTCATCATTGTCGCGAATGTAAACAAAATTGTGTCTTGACGTCCGATACGAGTCAATGTGACTCCTCAAGCTCTTCGACTTATTAGATCGGAAACGCGAGCGTTCGGGGTGCTGAGGGGGGTGTGACGTCAGAGGCGAGAGCCACTGACACTTCCGCGGGGTAACGAGATACGTTTGGCTTATTTGTGCGCCGACACACCTGCGAGGACGGCGCTCGTAACATGCGAGACAGTTTACTTCGACAAGAACGAATTTGGTTACCGAGTTTCCTCTGTGCCTCGGAAAGCACGTTAAGCCGTTGGTCCCGGCTGTCAGTTGTAGATCTTTGTCAGTCAATACGTGTAGTCAGTGGCCCGAAAATCTGACAACGAGTCTTACCAAGGGATATCGTATTACCCAGTATACTAACTGGGTTGTGGAGGTCAGATAGGCAGTCGCTCCGTGTAAAATACTGGTATTCAACTGCATCCGGTTAGACGGGAAGCCGACCCCAACATAGTTGGGAAAAGGCTACGTAGATGATAAAGAACGAATTTGATATCCAACAAAATTCTGTTAGACACACCACAGTGTTCTGTTTATTAGTCTGAATGTGGATGGCTGTAAGAGTAGGGAAAGACTAAAATTTACGACAGACATTGTTAAGGATGACGTGACTAGAAAGTGGGTGAGTCATGAGGAGCATGGAAGAAAAAGACAGGTTGCGCTGACCTCAAATAAATTGTGATAGGAGCAAGAGGAATTGAATGCACCATTATAATACGTACGTTCTATTTCTACGCAGCTGCTTCTTTGTCTCAGAGTTCAGCTTAGCTTAAGATCATATTGCATAACCTGAAGATACTTTAAGTTATCTTCAGACTTTCACTAAGCATCAGTTGAAACTCTCTAAAAGACTGCAAATACAACAGTGGAATTAATATTACTAACGAATTAAATATTTTTTAATTCATATATTGGATGACCCAGGAAACTATGTTTGTTCACTGGGTCTGATGTTAGGAGACTTGCTATGTGACCTTGCTAGATTTTTGAGTGGGTATGTTTCTCACTGGATACCTACTGAGCGAGGCACTGGTGGTGTTGGATTATGTTAGGGGGCGTACTTCATGTTTTCACTGGATTTAATATGATTCTGTGTAATTATTTGCCTACTTTTCAAAGGCTACGATTTCAAATATTCTTCCAACCTTTTCATATTTTGATCGTCCTTGTCCGCAGCCGTGGCAGGTCTCATCGCAGATATATTTTTATTGCGTCCAGTCATCTGTCCGTCAATATCGACTTGGCATACAAACAAAAGCAAAAGAACAGCGCTGCACCCTCCGGATAGGAATAGCAAAAAATCGGCGGAGTGGTGGTCAATAGGGAAACTAGACGTATCGTCTGCTGTCTGTCAAATATTTGTACAATCGAGTGACTCGTTTGTTAACCAACTTCTGAAAAAGGAGGATGTTATGTAAACATACATACATATTACATCGATTACTTCGTGATTACTGGGCCGATTAACGTGATTATTATTTCATTTGGTAGAAGTCCGCGTCCCGTATAAATCCCATTAATGTATTTTTTCCTCTTGGCCTATGTTAATGTGACATGATGGTCTCTTAATAACTTCTAGTAAAAAATATAAAATAATTCATGACAAGAATTTAAAAAAAAAAAAAAAAGTTGCGGAATCTGAACCGAACTGAAACGCTACTACTATATCCTTACGGGGTGTGCAACAACGGTGGAACTTGTTACAACTCTAAGTCATTTACAAAGTATTCATAGTCTAAAGAATGCAATTAATTAAAAATATATTCTTATTTATTACTAGCTGTGCCCGCGGCTTCGCTCACGTGACCGCGTATTCTTTTGGCATTGTCAGGGAACGTGAAGTCATAGCTAACATTCTCTACAAATAATATACAAATTAACTAACTTACTGTTAATTTAAACTAAAACCTGTTAGTACATCCTTGTTTTAAGTATTAAAGGAACTCATAGTCAATTTCTGGGGGGAATCAATTTAGATTGCCATCGGCACGCTAAGAAGAAGTTTATGACGAAAGCAAATACATGCAACTCATGATCTAGCCTGGCTCCCAAACCCAACGGTTAATATCCTTAAAAACTTCAAAAGACGCTCGTTTGCAAATAGAGAAAGAAAAATACTTATAATACAGCAAGAACATGTAAACTTATCAGAACCTGTCCTCTGTACTATTTTTTGGATTTTGAAAAAATCATAATCATCATTCTGCCCTTATCCAAATTTATTTGGGGTCAACTCGACATGTCTTCTTCCATACTTCCCTATTACTTTATGGAGAAATTGTTGAAGAAAAATAGAAATGCAAACGATATCAATACAAAAAAAAGGAAATCTCACAGCATCTAAAAAATATTCAAACAAATCACAAAAAGTGAAATTAATATTGGGCTCGTACTTGCAACCACGTAATTTACAGAGCTGTATGAAACCGCTAGGCCGTTTATTCCGTTGATATAATATATGAATAGTCATTCTCATGCTTGTCATGACTGAAGTGACAAACAATTGAAGAATACTGGCATAATGAACTTCAAGCACATAGCGTGATAATAAAAAAGAAGCCTTCAAATGGTTGCCTAAAAGGAATATTTGTAAAAATAAAGTTTTAAGAAAGGAATATTTGTGCAAAATGTGAACAGTAGCACACATGCAGTAGTTGTTGCGCCATTTCGGAACATCGTTTTCTATTTATAATTTTTTTATATTGTTTATGTATAGATTTTAGAGATTAATCAATCAAAATTTACGACCACATACTGTGCGAGCGTAGTTCATTTATGGAAAATCTTAACACCGCCATTCAGAAACTGGCGTCAAATGCACAACGCCATCTATCGAGCACGGATTTAAAAAATTTAAATAAAAAAAATCATTTCTTTGCACGTTCAAGTAACAATAAAATATGATTTACAATAACTATCATAACTTTTTGAAAAACTCGGGCAGTCTATTTAACAGTGATGTTGTGAGCACATTTATTCATTAGTACCATTTTGGTTCAATAGATGCCGTTGCATGTATCTTAAGTTCATTACTTGATGATTGCTTCTTGAACACTTGAAATTCATATATCTTTTGATTAAGAGCACGGATTGCAATGAAACAAAAACTAATACCTTCTCTAAGTTACGCTCAATACTTGTGCATTAAAAGCAACCACATTGGTTTTGCAATTTTCACGTGACACTTAAACAAACAATCATAGCCGAAGACTCACAGACTGCAGATATACAGACAAACAAACAAAAATTCTAAAAATAGTAGAAATGGGTTCTGTTTGTTATATATTTATAGATATAGAATAGACATAGATTTTTAACTCACATTGGTGAGTTAAAGCCTAAAAGAAGGGTTATGATTTTAGTAGTCGCTGTTTATCTTTACGTATGCTCTACCGTACCGCCTAAACTACTGAGCTGATTTTGATAAATGAGATATCAAACGATTGGTTATTACTGTCCGAGTGACATAGACGAAATTTTATAGGAACAAAATAAATATGACGGTTGTTACATACAAAAGATTTAAAACATTTATTGTTAAAACTTTAAAAAAAATACAGTCTAGTTTCTCTTTAAGTTATCCTAAACGAACTTCTTTCATTTCTTAGCTAAGCTACCTGAAAGTCAAGAGTCAAGGGACAAAAGTGCGAGTATGTACTATGTAATATATATCTATACCTACTCACAGAGCGATGTCGTGGGTGAAGTTGGTCTTAATGTGTGTGCGGGGCACGGGCGGCGGGCGAGCTAATCGAATTGTCTAGTTAGAGAGCCAATGGCGGCGCCCGACCGCGCAACGGGATTAACACTCTGTACACATTTGTTCTTCTTTGTTACATAAGTATACATTACATACTTTGAGTTGACAGAGGTTTTTCAAATTAATGTAGTACGGAATTGAGAAGTTGATTTTTGTGAATCTGCAGTCTTATTCTTCGTCTTAGTCTAATCGATGACTCAGATTTTGTCCGACCAGTACTCTTTTACGACCTGGACCGCTCTGTCGTTTGCCTCATTCAAGTCCTGGAGGGTGCAATTAGTTGTGCTCGACGGGCAGGAGAGAAGGTGTGGTAGGTATATCCTGTGTTGGCGCTCTACACTCGCATAGCATCTGCTGTGTTTTCTGGGCTTATATTAATTATTATAGCCCAAAGTCAACAATTAACCTACTTCCTCTTTGGTGAAGTGTAACAGCAAATATTAAATTAATTAATCAACGACCAAGAAAAAAAATAAAGACAGTATAATAGAATACGAACTGGTGGGTAGGCCCAGCGAAATAGTTAGATCCGTATACAATGGCTACGTAACGTAGCAATTGTAGCAAGCTTGCAATAGGCCTACTCCATCGCGCCGTGCCTACTCTGGGCCTACGCTAGGCCTACGCCGAACCTACGCTAGGCTACGGGTCCTACCTAACAGTTCGAAATTTTGAAATGGCTTCTTTGAAGTATCAAATTTCGGAAGGCTGAACCATGCCATATTTACTTACATGTCGCTTGACCTAATTGTTTAGATTATACCATTTTAGTGGTGGTTAAACGTATTTAACTTTTTGAGATTTCTCAAGAAAATTGTATTCGTATTGAATGAAACTTTCAAGGGGTTTTACACCACGTTACTTCATCGAATTACATAAATGTGCTGCAGCTATCGAGCAGCATCGATCGTCTCCGATATCTCTTTGTTTACACTACAAACGCAATTGACTTGTAGCACACTCTCTCACTCTAACGCCCTACATAAACATGAACAAAAACTACTTCGCCTTCTTTCTATTACACAAGAAAACAACAGAGAGAGCACATACGGCCGACACGTACGAGAGAAAGAGACAAAACACATCGCCATCTTAGATGCAGCCCGTGGACCAGAAGTTAGCCAATAACCCGCTTTGTGCGACGAAAAGGAGCTTATCTTAAACACAATTGCCGAAGTAAATTGAACTGTATTCTAAGAAAATTAAAGTTGAACATTATTTGCTAGGGTTGGAGGTAAAATTAATAATAACGTTTGTCGGAGGCTAGGGAAGTTCTTAAGGGGAGGGTTCATGCGACGTGCGGAGAAATAATGATGGCGTGTCTTTGATGGGCGCTATTGTGATGGAAGTCTGGTTCTGAAGTGGCCTTTAATATAATAAGGCCTATTAGTTAACTTGAAATTGTATTTTGTTTAGGGTTACGCAGGAGCGGCAGGAAGCCAATTATGAACTTTAATCTCTAGCTATTACTACACCAGAAAAGATGCGGTAGTTTCTTTTGTAGTCAGGAACAGCGATAGGTTAAAAACTTGCAACATTTTCCTGTATCTTTATTAGATAATATAAGAAAGAACTACTATGTACCAGCTTTGCCGAAAGAGCAATAATGCCAATAAGTGCGTATCTGAAGAACGTGAGACTCAAATAATCCTTTACTTCTTATTCAAGCAACCTGATCCAGGTCTGTCAAAAAATATCTGTTTTAAAGTTTACTTCATACTAATAATTATATACATAGTAACTTAGACGACTGTCTCGGTGGTCGAGTGGTCGCAAGCGCCACTTCTAAGCGTGAAGTGCTGGGTTTGCAAAGTGTTCTTGTGTTTTTCCATTAGGAATCGCTCAGTAGCAGCCAGTTGCTGGCAATAGCCTCGCTCCCTATTACATGGGCCCGAAACATAACTGGCGAAATATGGGTGTACTATTAGGTACATCCTCTGCCTAACCCTTCGTGGATTAAAGGCGTGACGTTATGTAAGTTAGTGGGTAATACTCTCACCTTGTATTATTTTGTCGTTGGCATATTTTGTGTGAGTCGCATCACTAACTTTAGTTGAGTAGTCCACAACAGAATACTTGCAACAGTTAAAACTAACAAGCTCGAAACAAATTCTTCTAGTCGGGTTCTGCACACAAAAGCTCTAAACGCCGGCAAACGCATCAAAAGCGAACCCAAAAACATCAATCACTCAAACTGAGTTAATCCACAACTAAATTAACTCGCGGCAAACAAGACCACACTCACCCTTAAATCGGCAACTGACGAAACATAATTGACTTTATTCTCAAATGATAAAGTCCATTTTCGCGTGACCGACTAAACCACCCTCTGATACGACTTACAACTTTATCGCAGTAGCATTACGATTTAGAATCGAATGTAACACAACGTTTATCTCTTGATTTCGTTCTATCTTCACATCATTTAGTTCGATGCCGCTCCTAAAAGGCTTAACCGACGTGCTACAATAGACTATAAGCTTTATCACTAAGGGGTAAGGTTTGTTGTAATTTGCAGCAATTAGGTCGGGGTTTTGCGGGAAGAGCCGGGTCGAGTTTTTATTTCATTCATTAGAGAGATATTTAAGAGCTATTAAGGCGTAAATAAGCGTTTCTTTTGTGCGATTGCGATGTAGTGGGTGAGGGGTTTCCGGATCATTTCCTAGAAAACGCTGAGTTACCAGATGCCAACTTTTGAGAAAAATTCACTGCAGAGTGCTAAAATGAGATCATTGGCTCATTAGTTCAATATGTTTGGTAAGCATGGCGGTCTCCATTTACATTGCAGCAGTAGGTAATAACAGGAAGAATCTAAGGCAAAATTCAATTTCCAGTACCTACAACGCAACCTTTACATAGTTCCAACACCTACACAGTCTAAAAGAATCCCCCCCCACTCCCCTCTCCGCCCTCCGCTCAATATATCCGAACAAATTCAATAAAGTCCCGAACAAACAACTCCAGCGTTTATTGCATAACGCATCTTCTAAAACGCAGGGTAAACGCTCCGGTTGCGGGCCAGGCCGCGAGGGTGGCGCCCTCTGTTTATACGGCGTGCGCCCGACTACTTAATAACGACTTATTTATTTGCACAAAGGATCCCAGTTAGTAATTGCGTGGCCGATAATATGAGAACTATTAACTGGTGCACGCGCCTCGATGTTTGCCGGGACACTGATGACGGCTTGTTAGTTTTTAAGCAAACATCGTTTCTATCAGTTTCGGGACTTGATCAAATGTCTCGAGATTATGTGACAAGTTGTATTGTCGGGGTCGGCACGGATACATTTCCTGGAGACTTTGAAGTTCTGTTCACGAACATTCGTCAAATAGCTGCAATTATAGTTGAAGATTGTGAGAATACCAAGAAGAGCTCGTGTTCGGAAATCATTGATTAAAATGTCAAACCAAAAGACCAAAATCCACGACATGACGAATAATATAAATAATCAGACCAAATTAATCAAAGCTAACAAGTCGAAATAACATCAACACGATGATAATAAATTCGAACACTGTTAATTGAAAACGACACAAACTATGACCCTATTGTAAAAACTCATTCAATATGCAAATCAAATCCGACCACAGGCACAAAATTGGTTTTTAATAAAATTCCGCACCGTTCGAAAGCAATTACAGTATTAAGTAAATTATAAAAGGTTCCGTTCTAAAGGCGAACTTGATTAATTGACTCGTCGACGCAACCGATTTTATAGAATTGCTCGGAGCTGACAATGGCGGTTGGTAAAAAGGGCAAAATCAATCGAAAACAAATTACTTACAGAACCGAATAAAATTGAGTCGTTAGTAACATTGTGTGTCGTGAAAAATAAACGAGAGGCAATCGAATCAACTTTGTAGAGGTAAATGAATGTCGGGCAGAGCCGGGCTGTACTACCAGTGATGTGTGCCCGACCAATATGTTTTTAAATTGCTTCTTTCTTCATGATCGTTAAAGGCAAATTAATTAATTGTTCGGTATGCGAGTTTATTGGACGACGGTCAGTTTGTTTGTATAGTTTTACTCTGTTCGTTCGCGCGTTTATTGTGTTTGCTTTGCTGTAGTTTGATTTTCTGTGAATAAAACCATGTTTTCATTTGTAACATATTCGATCCTAAGAAAATTTCGTCGTTCGAAGTTGCTCCCAGCAATATTTCATATTTCTTGGTATATTTTTAGCAGCATTTATTTACACACCGGAAGCTACGCAGTATATCCATAAGGTTTTGCAATCTCTCTCTCTCTCTCAAATTAAAATGTAATATAAATCTCGGAACATGACAACAACATGATTCCATTGAAGCATTGCCTCCATTGTAACAGTTAGTTCTCACCGCATTCACAACTAGCCATTAGCTGTCCCCCGAACAAACACAATAGAACACAATTCGATGAATGGGGTTGCAATTACATGTTCCTAATTTGCTCATTTCACCCTTGAGATCCGCGGAAAAGAGTGAAACAGTTTCTGATGGAGTTAATTATTTTTGTATTAGCTTTAATTGTCCTTCGTGTTTACAAAGATCGTGAAGAGAATGAAGTTCTTTATTTCTTTTGGTGTGGTTAGTCTCTAACCTGGTATCAAAGTTTTTATGCCAGCCATGGGCTTCTGTCTTGGCTTTACATGTCGTCGAGAAATATCTCTCAGGCATGCTGGTTTCCTCAAGATGTTTTCCTTCACCGAAGCAAGTGATAATTATACTAAAAAAATTATACGAAAAATCGAGGTGCTTCGTTTCGAACTTGAGACCTATGACTTGGTAGTTACGCGGTCACACCACTAGACTATCACTAGGCTATTACTGCTTAGGATGAAGTATATACAACATGATAAAATAGACGTTTTTGATTAAAGCCTTCTTTACCACACAACGATAAAACCAAAGGAGAGTAGTGAACGTCTGAAAGTATCTGAACAAACCGATTTGGTTTACGACATTATTTGTTCTAGATGAACAGCTATTGCCGAGTTGTTTGCAACAGAAAAAGCTAAGAACAGTACCCAAATATATGTAAGTTCAAGTCAAAAACCATACGGAAGTTGGAAAAAGCCCATAGAAAAATAACGAAAGAAAATCAAGCAGCTAGCCCCTTGCATCGTAACATAGTTGCTATTTGGCATATGCTTGAACTTCTTTAGCAGTTGACATGAGTGACGTTAAATAATAGAGTATCGTTGTTGTCATTAGCGTGGCGGTGGCGGTCGCGTGGCTGGAGCGTGGCTGGAGCGTGGCGGGCGCGTGTCCGCCCACCCCACGGCCAATCCGACGCAACACTGTTTACAAGCAACGGTGTAAGGTTACACCAGTCACTAGTATTACTGGGAATTAATTTTTGACGAGGTTTAAGCCACGCTCACTTTCATCTCAGAATACAATTATTACAAGAATATTTATCATTTTAGTTTTGCTTTTCGTACATACTTACGTAAAAATATCAAAACATCTGAATTAATGGACTATGCCCATTACCAGATAGCAATCATTTTGGGTGTACGACGTGATCTGAGCTATGGGAGAGAAGGATAAGACTCTAAAGATCAAATTCTATTAGATTTTGTACAAACTTCCAAATGATCCCTTTTTAATAAAGCGACAATACCCGTGTTGATTTCTATAAATACAAATTTCACTATTCAAGTTTCAAAAGCAGAGCATCGACGCAATTTTAAAAGATCTGAGCGAAGCTTGTGATTGTGTAAAGTTGTTTTACAAACTGATGCACGCATAAACATCTACTGCTACGAACAACATTTATCCACTTTATTATCTCTTGTAATCGGTCGATTTATAGAGGTATGTAGAGGTTTATGGAGGCGGTACATAAGCGGACAAATCATTCGCGCCGAGGAGCTCGCGCTAATTAATTTATTGTGACGACCTCTGCACAGAGTGGAGGCGGCTTTCGTTAGGTTTTCGTGGGCTTGATTTAGATTTATTGAGGAGATTTTTCATAGAAGGATTTTGGGAAGCTTATAATTAAATGTATTCTTTATTGATATCCCGTTGTTATTATTATTATAAAACTCCAAGGACCACTTCCTGGCATCACACTTGACTGGACGACTGGGTAAATCCTATTTGACTTATACTGTCATACAGTGCAAAAGGTGAATGATGATGTCGTAAATATGAATGCATTAAGATTGAAAGGAACAGTAGAACATGTAAGATCCTGGAGGCAGGAGATGAAGACAGTAGAAAACTAAGTACTTGCTTGTAATTGCTTATAGTAATACTCTACACAAGACAATAGTCGAGCTGGTTCCTGAACTTTAATTGAAGCAAAAATACTATTAGGACTACCTGCCTGACGTAGAGTTCAATAACTATGTAGTCAATAAACAAAAAAAAAAAATTCAAAGAAACATTTCAATCCGTCTAACTCTAACATAACTTTTATACTTGAATCTCTAATTAAATTTTCGCACTAACGCGAACCGCCGCCGCCGCCATGCTTGTCTGGCTAAAAGGTTAATTTAGTATTTGTCAGCTGTGGCCATTCGCGCTAAATGTTATAACCGCCGCTCTTTTTGGTTGGGAAGAAACGTCTTTATTGTTATAAGATTAGGTTGATTTTTGCTTGTTGCGTGTTATATAAGCAACTTTTCAAATTGCGTTAAGCCAAGAGACGGCGGGCGCGTTAAGTTTGCAGAATCTCTCGTTGACTTATTCTTATTAGGCTCCATTAATGGGCTCGCTTGAGTGGCGAATTGTAATTAATTCTCGAGCTTTGTCTTAATTGAAGTAATTACGTAATTAAGAGATGATTTGTGTCGTTCACTCGGCGTGGAGGCGCATGCGCGCTGCTGACCAGCTTTGAGATGTTTTATAAGGTGAGAATTTATTATTAGTCACGCTTTTAATAATAAGCTGCCGAACGACGGACTTTCATTTCATAGAAATTTAAGATATGAACAATTTGATTTGCTCTTAGGGAGATGTAAAAGCTTCTGAATTACGTCAGCAAGAAGTATGAGAGGCTGGTGATCACGGGCGGTAGTTTAGAACTGGTTTAGATGGGGAACCTAAATGAAATGTCACCATTCATTTTATCAGTGAAGATAAAGTTCTTAACGCCTACAGCTTACATATTCCGAGTAAAGCAAGTCAAGAGCACCGTCTCAACAACTGCTTACACGAAATTAGCCGCTGCTATAATCCTGATCCCTTACAAAGGTCCCGAGAACTTAATACATCTGGGTTTGAAAAGAAATCCCTAGTCTCAGTGACGGTCTCAAATATCACTTACGCAATGCAAGACTATACAGAACTGTGATAAAAACTTTATTGCTAAACGAATAGAGGCTATATTCGACATTACTGAATTGATAAAACGCTGGCGGATGAATCTTTCAACAACCCGCCACTCGAAGCCGAATTGTAAAGTTTTCAATTGAAATGAAAATAGTATTTGTATTGAATTGTTTGGCAAATTGGACGGATAATCCGCTTGTGCGCTTACGCAAGCCGCCATTGTTGATCACAACAAAATGGCGTAGCACGCTAATGGCGCGAAAACGAGACACTTGCATTGTTGCCGTCAACGCAGATGCACGCATTGTTCGGCGCTAATTACGATGTTTGACAATCTTTTGTGTTCTATTACAATTAAAATCAAGAAGACTCTTGACGGACTGTCACGTCTGTCACGAATAATTATGCTGTAAATTAAAGGGTTTAAGACATGAGAACATGAGTTGATGTCTATTTGACCTTTAGGCAGTTATCACAGGACACTGCTCGTCTGCGCCGACGGGCGGTGAAGCGGATGTAATGTCGCATTGGATTGTTTAAAATTTGTTGATGCCTAACACACGCACCACTTGACAGCGCGGACGTGCGGTGTTGTGAGACAATCACCTTACACTCTCTTCATGTTTTCCTTTGCAAAAAGAAAAAAATTAAAAAATATATAAAATGGTCAGCTCTCTATTATTTAATTAATAATAAAGCGTTTATTGATCCCGATCTTTAACAGATGGGTTAAACTAATGAATTTAGATTTTAATAAAATCTAAATCTATCTTATACAAGGGCAGACGCCAAATAAAAGCTTGCAAAGTGAACGGAAATATCAAGTTTAGAGTTCCGCCGGTCGTTCGCGTAATCTACACCGACATGATACGTACGGAACCTACCATTAAACATTCAATGCATTATTCTTTCATATTTCTTCTTTGTATATATTGTCTCCGATATACCTTGACCTACCGAAGTAAAATTCAAAGTTCGTCTCAGAGCTCAAGATAAAACGGCTGGTATATTATAAGCTGTAATTGAATTACCCTTATTTAGTTGTTTCCTGTTATTTAAAAGGTTTTTTTAAACAGGATGGAGCCGTCAAATTTTAATCAAATTATTATCGAACAATAGTACAGAGTTATGATTACCTTCGTCAACTATTGAACTGGTTTCGCCTATTTTATTAGGGACTCATAATACAAGTCCAATATTATTTTAATAATAAAGTCTATAGAAGTTTTTTCGTCTCGTCTGAGGCCAATCATTCATAACGGTAAGACCTGTCGGTATAATTAATTCACGTGGTAATGATAACCTGTCTATGTGATTAACTGAACAGTTTTGATTCAACACTTTGACAAAAGTGATCAGGCGTAAGTCTATAAAGAAATATCAATGATGGCGATAAATCTCCATCTTTGTTACCAATCCAAACATAAAATAATAAAAAACTGTATGAAACATATTTTTGAAATAAACGTACTATGCAACATTACTCGTCAGCCTTCGATTTTCCTAAAATGCCTATCGAAAAAAAGTGCAATAACGATAGAGCTAGAAAAATAATCAGCAAAAACGTCGTAAAGAATAAAGTGGGGCGGGGGGCAGGGCAAGGGATCAAATGAAAAGAAACGGCAGTAAATGATGTGATCGCAATAAACACAATTTCCCGTACTGCTGAACAAATTGCCGGCACACCGCGGCTCCCACGCGACTTACGTGTTCCCAACACTGTTGGTGTTCGCGAATCGCATTTAAATTCGCTTATGGAATTAGATGTGCGACCGACCTGAAGAAAGTGTATTTAATCTATCGACTTCCTAAGTGAATCATCATCTGCCTAGCCTTGTTCCAATTATGTTAGGGTCGGCATCCAGTCTAACCGGATGCAGCTGAATACCAATATTTTACACGGAGCGACTGCCTATCTAACCACCACAACCCAGTTAGTACTGGGTTATACGGTACCCCTTGATAAGACTGTTTGTCAGACTTTCAGGCCACTGACTACCTGTAACGACTGTCAAAGTTCTACAAATGACAGCCGGGACCAACGGCTGCACGTGCTCACCGAGGCACGGAGGAAACTCGGTATGTAATGGGTGGTCACCCATCCATAGACCAACCTAAGCAAGCGCGGCTTAACCTGAAGATTGGTCCGAGCGGCTGTTATTATTTAGCCACGAGCTCTTCTTCGACATCCTAAATAGGTGAGTTTTGAAAATGATGTGAATGGGCTGACTTTTCACAATGGTTCTTGGAATCAAACACACTTTTGTTCTGAGATGGCGGGAGGTACTGGACAAAGCCAGTGACCCACATTATTCCTGGATCGAAAGGACTGGAAATAAGGGGAAGAAGCCTTTGCCCAGCTGTGGGATGATGTAGACTAACAGTAACAATCGAAACATGAGGTAAAACAATCAAGCCAATCAAGGGTCCAACGGAATGCTCAACACCAGTTAACACCAGGCCGATTAAAGAAGGCAACAGATAAAATCTACCGAAGAATTGCTGTTGAAATTATTAATAAAGTTTTTTTTTTGTTTGCAATAATGACTAAATCGAACATGCCAACTTTCAGGCTCTTCTTGATCTGATGTAAAATACATAATAATACCTACATCTTGGACAATAATTGGGTTTAGTCTGTAACATATCGAGTGTTCGTCCATGTTGAGCTCAAGTTAAGTTAACACCGCGTCGACGCGATAACTGAATTACCCGAGGTCACAGACCACGGAGCGACTGCGAATAGATCAAACCGTTTCTGGGATTTAATGTGAGAGACTAGGAATGCATTGAAATTTCAAGATTTTGGGGCATTTGCTAGACAAACAACTCTCGAAGTGTGTTCTTTCTCCCAGATTGGGAATGACTTTTTGTGTTTTCATTGACAGCAGTTAAATGCGGTTTAATGTGTTGATCGCACAGTTCGGTTCAATGATGAAATTAGTAAGAGATGGTTTGGCATGTTCTCAATCCGAATTATACTTTTTTTTTTTTCAAAGTATGTTTTTGTACGACATCAGAGGCCGATACAGGGAGTTTGTCATCTGACCTTACGCTTCTGATCATAAGGTAGGACGTTCAAATGCATAGAGTTTATTTATAAATCCGAACTTATGTTTCTGATGTCAAGAATTTATTTCTTTGTTTCTAGTCTGTTCTAGTCGCGTCCGCGCTCACAGCTCCACGCGTCTGGAACGTGTGGGATTAAGTTATAATAGTTATTAATTGCGCACTAACTCGATCGGCGACGGCGCGGCGCTCCGTGCTAATCCAATACCACTCTACACTGTTAACTCATTACTGTGGAGCTTATATGAACGCGTTTAGGTACTTCGCTTTTTGGGAAGAGACTCGTCATAGATTGTTGTTATTACTGATACTAATCAAAATCATACAGACTGTGAGAGCTGACTGAGCTGTGAAGTCTTCTTATGGAGTTGTGCGGTTATACCGTTTTATTTCCAACAGAAATGAATTATTCAGCGGCAACCCGAAGTAAGGTCTTGTTCCCGGTTGGTTGCAATAGGCTCGCTCCCAATTACATGGACCTAACTACAACTGACAAAATGTGGGTTTACTATACAAGGTGTTGCTTTGCATCCTCGTCAAATTCAAGGAGGTAACTATGCTAATGATTCTCGACCCGAATCAATAATGAAATGGGTAGGTATTTTTTTAATATTTTTTTCTTAATATCGGAAATCGATAAGTGTACACCACCCGTATTAAAACGCGGCCCGTCTAATACTAGCCCTGTAACCGCGCTTTCAAACAAACGCAGACGTTTATTCGATAAACGGTGATTCTCCTCTTTTGAAAAGGGTTTCATTCTGAAATAGTGTCAAATTAAAACAACAAAAAAAGCAGCGTTTATTATTATTGACCAGGTACCGTAATTTACATTGATTATTTACGTCTTCTATGACAACCTGCTGAATTTTGACGAGGTTGCAAAACTACACCTTGTAGATACATCTCTGCATAACATTTCGTTACGTTTAAATTGGGCATTCTCAAAAAAGAACAAAAAACCATGCTTAAAATTTTAAAATTGTAACTGTAAAAATCAAATGTTTCCTACAAAACTACATAGTCAAAACGTATGGAAGAGCTGTATTTTTTATTACCGACGGAAAATTTGTATGTGGGGGTTAGAAAGATGTACTTACTGAATATGTGGTTACCGTTTTAGCGTCGGCGTCCCTTCCACCTTGTATAGACTTGTATTACTCATAAAGAGACCAATACATGCATGCGTAATTGCGTGTAGACTGGCATCGCCACAGCTGCATTCGTTTACACGAGACATGTAGGGCGACCATAATCCCGCTTCTCGCGCTTTTTCCCGGAATCGGTCACGGGATTATGGTAGCGCGATTCCGACGGTGAAAATTGCATTTATTTAACCACAATTCGAGATGGTAATCCTAGTAAAATAATAATTCATGACGATTTCATTTTGGAAAAAATAAATCCAATTAAATCTTTTAAGGTAAAAAATGGATGGAAAGGATTTTATCTGAATTACTATTTTAGACTGCCTACTTCAATTGCAATTGACTCACAAATTGGAGAAACTGTATTCAATTCACGCGTAGTTAGTGCCACGCCGGTATCGCGTCACGAATCACTTAATAAATCAACAACAGTAATTATAACGAGTGTCGGAAGCTAGACTCAGACAGCGCTAACGACGTGACGAAACAAAAACTACTAATGGCTATCCATGAACCCTTTCTTGTGGTAAACGAAACGGTCATTATTGCTTCGTAGCTGAAAAATTATGGGTTTTCTTAACAGCTGGCTGTAATTAACAGCTCAATCTATTGCTGACGTAATTTTCTTTCAGTTAAAGTGATTTTTGCTATGGATAGGGGTGAGTTGCATATTTTTTGGTTGATACGACATATTTAGTATATTTACATGGTATATTATGTCGAGTCATCACTATATAGCTTTGTAATAGCTAACGTCGTGTTGTTACAAAAGCAAAAGTTAAAGGAGAATAATCAAAAATTTCCGTGTTTCTACCAATCACGTAACAATACAATACAGAATGGAATAGAATTATCTTTACTCAAGTATCATGAGTCCAAAATTATTAGTAAGACTTACTACTATATAAGTAAGAACAGACACTTCATATGAAATGGCGCAATAGCGACTTACGAAATCACAGTCTAGACGACTTGAAATCATGCTTAGGATACTGTTGGAGCTACTCCACACCCTGCGCACCATGGAAGCACACCTTTTGCGCATGGTTGTGTAGAAACAATCTACATGCGCATCCGCGAACATCCCCGACGCACTACAGAAGCGGGGCAGCCCCACCAGCATCCTAAAACGCGTTATTATACTGAACGCAGAGAGCGTTGTAAGATCTTTGCTTATAATATGTAACCCACAGCCTGCTCGTGTAAAAATACTTACAGTAGGCTCGAATGAACGCTATCTTAACAGGAAGTGAGCATCATGCAAACCTGCGAGCCAGCATGTTGCTCTAACCGACCAAGCTCTCCGCTCCCGTTCAATGTCGTCATCGTCTTTGAGATTGGGGGTTAATATATGACCTCGATACTTAAACTTCTGGCCCCTTTTTAAAGGTGTGCCATAAAGTAAAACTGGTGGTACCTTATTAGGGCTCTTACCCCCAGCCTCAAATACCATGATCTCTGATTTCTTGACATTATATGCCAGGCAATGTAACCTAGCATGCGCCTCACACTGGGCAACCAGCTTTCTCAATCCACAGACTGACGCGCTCTGCAGCACCATGTCGTCCGCGTAACTGATATTATTAACAAATAAAATATAATATTCAAATTGTCGAAAATAATGACCATAAAAATGCAAGGCAAAGAGCTTAATGTATGTAAGTGGGAACTATTTTACATAAAAGACACTTACAAATTCGCACAAAACAATATTGCACACTAAACAAACATGTTAAAACTCATTTTCCAAGACCCTTCACACAAAAAAAAAACATTACCGAAGAGAATAGCACTCTAAAACTTCTTTTATAAGGTGCATACTCGTGTGGGGTGGTACGCAAGGGGTATCACGACCGGGGCGTTAGGCACAAAAACGTTTATTAGCACATTTTGTCGCAAGTGGAGCGTGACGGCGATAAGTGACAAGCTATTGAGATGTTTGGGGTGAGTACCTCATGACTGCACATTGGGAAATGCGCCGCGAAAACAGAAAAAAAAATATGAGCACGAAATATCTATGCTTATTGCATTATGACACTTTGAGAATAGGTACTTTGAGCATTATTTGCATTTCTGAATATTTGTGTTTTTTGACTGTACGAAATAACAATGTGTGGTATGACTTATGTGTTTTATTTCAAGTGTAATGCACAGAATACAATAGAAAATTGCCATTAAATGGTGATAATCTATATTTTCCGCAATAAATTAACACACAATATTCATTTACCAACATTTACTACAACATTTAATCCCCCAAATCATAGTCACCCTATCGCGATCAACGCAGCGAATTCGATTACCATCGCTTTCTCATTGTTGTCTATTTGACGCTTAATGCACTCATCTATTGTTGTTCGTCCAGTAACAAGAGAACCCTCATTCGTAAAAACTTCAACTTTAAGAGAGACCAGCGTTTATTTGTTAGATACTTCGATAGGTCAATTGAAATCGACCAGTGAAAACAGAACCCTGAATTTAAATGAATCGTTCATTTCAAGAGGTCGAAATTAATTGGTGCGTGACAAAATAGAAGTGTTTATGTGTGACTGACTTTATAAAGCTCAGAATCAATTTGTATAGGATATCTGATAAGATTATGATAAGGTTGCAATTGTTAGGAGTTACTTTAATGGGTTCTGTACTTTTGTCGCAGCCTGTACTAGTAATGTGACGGAAATTATAAGGGTTAGATAGGGTTCATTGTGTTTGTTTAAATAATTATAATAATGTTACCTACAATGCCTTGACATGGATGGTTGGTTACCTTGAAAATACGAATCAAACTAAAACGGTCATGTCACCTCTCCCCGTAAGTGCGTCAGTAGATCCAACTGGATTAAACGTGTCTTCTTTTTAACCGACTTAAAAAAGGAGGAGGTCATTTGATCTAGGATATGCCAGTTTTTTCACAATGTTTACGTACACAGTTTTCGGATCTATCGAGCTGTCATAGAAAGTGCCACAGTGCATAAAACAATTTGAAACTAAACTCCCCAACACAGCTCAATGTATAAACTGAATTTCTTTAATCGTTCCTGGTTCACCGTTTATTAGAAGATACAAAACCTACAGTATATCACCACACTGTACAATACGGAGTGTTTGTTTAAAACAGTAATTAAGGGCGCTTCCACCGTGACGGTTCAATTAGGAACCCTTTCGTTTGGACCATCCTACGCTGTTGGACGGTCGGCTGTTCAACACAAGGATTGGTATTGTAATCACATTGTTTCTTGGTACTTATAATTATTTAGTAGTAGGTCTTCCTATTCCTGGGCATTAAGGATATTATAAGGGTAGAATTTTTGAAGTTTTGGCTTGAGAGTAACCACATCGACAACAAAAACTTTTTTGCAAAAAAAAATAACCGACTTCCAAAAAAACACTAAAAATTGGAAAATAACTTTACTTTCGGAAGACTGTGACTTTTATTTGTTTCATTGACTATTTTGCCACCGACATGCTGGTCGAATACATAACCACCTCCCTTTCTCGAAGTCGGTTAAAAAGAGACTAATGACGAACTGGTCTCAACCGATGCCGATGTAACCACCAAAGTATAGTTATCTGCTCCCTACCAACGCCATCTAGGTGGCAGAGTTTTGGCTGAAGCGAATTTGACTCTAATAAAGGATATTGGAAATTATCAAGGCGACGAAGAAGAAGAATAGGCAACTTTGTACTGACAAAAAGAAAGAACAAGAACAATCAAAGAAGAACTTATACTGAACTTTGCAGATCACAGACCGTTCCTCAAATTTTTTGTGAGGCGAACCCTAACGGAAACTGGCGAGCAACAGAAAAATTATAAATCGTCGATAAGTACTGACCGGTATACTTATGTCTGAGTATGTAAGAATGTTGGATGGAGTACTTACATCACGTAGTGGGGTGTCGGTGTCTGGGCGCTAGTTTAAGCGAATTACCGGCCGCTTCCGAAGCAGACGTGCCAGCCGACACTACGCGATTACGCGACTATGCCAAACTACACCTTCGATTTTAGAATTCTGAAATGACTGACGGAGTTCGTAACTTTAGATAAAATCGGTTTCATTATTAAAGGAAATATTCTGAGGAACACCAAAGCGATGGATAGGCTTAGTGAAGGATGAAACTATGGCTAGAGAGGTGACTGTTGCGATGACGAGTAATAGAGAAGTATGGAAGAAGATAATTTTGCATTTTGTCACAAATGATAGGCAGGTAGGCAGCTGAATACAGCATATTATGTAGTCGTTATGCTCAGGATTAAAGGTTGACACAACAATCTTGGCAACCTCAATGCAAAACTACATTCGGTTGCCCCAAACAAATGAACACGCAGAAGTTATTGCAGTTCACAAAGGACATGAAATTTTTATTACACACTATTAAAATCAGCTTATCCTATATTGAAAACCAGATGTCAGATTAGTTCACAACCACATTATTTGGCAAATAGCCGTTCAACAAACTTATCGATGCGTATGCGGAGACTCTATTCCAAGCTAATAAGGAATACAATACATTGAGCATAAACGTTTTGTAGTGGCATAAGAAAGCAATTAAGAAACGACCATTTTATTAAGATCTCCTAAATTGGGCGAGTTTTCCGTAACGCATTAGTTTTTGTTCGTGTAGTAGAACCGGGGAGGGCCATGTTATTTGGTGGGGCATCAATACGCTTGACATATGTTTGGCCTGCAAAGCCAAAGGGGATTGAGTGGCATAAGCCCCTTGGGTTCATTATTGCCCCTTTACCCTTCCCCGTAGGGCCCTTCGCTCAATGTTTGCAAAGTGTACTTATTTCACTTAATATAAGAGAAAATTTCATTTAGCCTATTTTGATGATCGTTGAAAACTGAATAGGATCTTCAACCTAACTGTCTTTTGATACTGTGAAGAATTCTTGAAAGAACACAAATTAGGTACAAAAATGAAATCACTAAGGCACTTTAAATGCTTGGAGTCATTTTCTAAAGCTGATTTATGACTATTGAGAAATATCTCATAAATATTGGGGTCGACCTCCAGTCTAACCGGAAGCAGCAGAATACCAGAATTAACTGCCTATCTGACCTCCACAACCCAGGCTGAAAAGACCACTAAATAATTAAAACACAGCTGTAGTTTATCAACTAACCTGCACCCTAACTTCAGGCAGGTTGACTTTCATCGCGAGCTCCTCCCTGGAGTAGACATCAGGGTAGTGGCTCTTCTCGAAGGCCCTCTCCAGCTCGTGCAGCTGGTAGGTGGTGAAGGTGGTTCTGTTGCGGCGGTGCTTCTTCTTGTTGTCGGCGGCAGAGCCCGGCCGGGCGGACTCGTCGTCGCTGCCGGGGGGAGACTTGTCGTCTGTGGGGGTGCGCTGGCTGTAGCCGTCGTTGCTGTTGCAGGAACCCTCACCTGGAATGAGTGAGGGAGAAGTTAGTTAAGAGATAGTGTTACTGAATCAGCGTTGCCATCCAACCTGGCAATGCTACCAGCCTTCTGGGCACTTTTTCTGTTGACAGCGATGTGGACGAATTTTTTGACGCCCCATAATTGTACATTTATGTATTTTTATTCTTATTTTAGATCTAATATTCGTTTATAAATAATGTACATATTTAGACACAGATAAATACATAAGAGATAGTGTTGAGAAAGTTTGGGTTAATAAATGTTGTGCAGTTATTCACCTTTTTCTAAAGTAGTTTGTTTCTGGGGTTATTATGATGTGAATGGTCACTGTAAATATTCCTGTTTCAAACAGTTGGATGACGGACGGTTTGAACCGAGATGTATTCCAGAAGAAAGGAGAGGCCCATGCCCACGTTTAGGTGATTTCGGGCTGAAATGACGATGGCACTTGATTGAGTTCGCCAATGCATTTGACAGGCCCAAGCCATTCTTAGGTATGGCAGGACTGCATAATATCGCAATATTAGCTATTTAGCTATTCCAATAGCATAAAAATTCAACTAACCAATAATCTGAAATTGTTGTAGGTACTTGAAAATACTCTTAATTATTCCTTTTCGTGTTATCTAAACAAACACAATTCCAGTTCATATCGCATTCAGTGCTGCGAACAGTCGGCACCTCAATTACGCAACACCGACAGGGACAGGGAACAGGAACATAAATCAAGCGAAACAATTTGAGCCTGCGTATGCTAATGCCGAGCCGTGTCTTGCCGATAATGCAATTATATTCAAATATACCACGCACAGTGTGCCAAATGGAGATTAGTTGGACAAAATAATAGTGGTATAGTGAAAATTATGCGTTTTACTCAGGAGAAGACGACTAGCATATAAATATGGTGGAAGAAGAAGTCGTGCTACATAAATTAATTAGGATAAGCTTGGGATGGTGATATAAATACAACATAAATAAAGATACAACAGTCGTGGATTTTATTGCAAGAAGGATATTGAATTGACGATGCAATTGAGGATCAAATAAATCATATTTTATTTCATGCTCTTCAAATAAATTAGGTACATACCAAGTATCTTCATACGCCAAAATATATTTTGCAAAGTATGTCATAACAAAGAAAAAATTCATGAAATACTAAACAAACATTTAAAATTCTACAACAGCCTGTAAGTGATATTATCGCATAGTGAGCTAAAAGCAATCCTCGGCCGACAATAAATCTGAACACAACTTGTATCATATATCATAGCGTATCTCATGATCAGCAAACCGAGGCCTTCCTTACACGCCAATTATTTCTGACTTGAAAACATGATCGTTTATTATTTTCATATTCGTAGCACTGTTTGCCAAAATTGCCTGAGAAGTGTTTGATTATTTTAAGGAAACGAAAGCAGATAATGTGACGGTCCATACGTACAAAGCGAAAAAAAAAAAATAAAAAAAAAATTGAAAGCGACATATACATTTACGTAGGAATTACTGTCGAATGGTATGATTTTATCAAAAATAAATTTAGTGTGATTTCACACTAATTATATTTCATTGCATTAGGATGCATGCATTCCTATGACAGTCTAAAATATATATTGAATTGACTTTACATTTGAAAGAAAAACCATAATCAAATTACGACTCTATAGAAAAGCATAGCGTCGACCTCTGATTGCGCCTAAAAATAAGCGCGACAATGTAGCGCCAGTTCCACTTGTCGGATTCGAAACTTGCTAAAATATTCATACAGCACATAACGTGGTGAAAATCATGTTCCAGCGAAGGAAACTAGAAGGTAATTGTTTGCGGAAACCCTGCATTTATCACTCCCATTATTTTGTCCGCGGTGAGTGATCGAGTGGCCCACAGGGTGAGTATTTAATGCATGTTGGAACATTAAGTTTCATGTCAATGAATATTACGATACTTTCAATATATTTATGTTGGTTACTAGTTAAGGTTAAAGGTGTATTTGTTCAACGCGGACTACTGTATTTCTTGGTCCCATTCCATAAAAAGGATAGCGCCATAAATATTCGATACGTCATCTGTCAGTTGTAAAAACGACTAAGAAATCAAGAGTGTACAAGACATACAAAACATCCCTGCACGTCGCACTAGATTGAGCGATCAAAAGTCACAACATTATGCCATCTCTATCACTCCCGTCGGGTTTAACGTCGAGCGAAAGAGAGCGTTGTGTCACATTTAGATTACTGAAGCAGATTACAAGCGGCATACAAAACAAATAAAAATATTGTGGGCAACGCATTAAGACATTTTACACTTATCATGATACGATCTGGAACCGTTTTTTTTTCCTTTTTGTAATAATTATCGATAATCTGGCAACACTCGCGAGCATTATCGTCTATAATGGCTTGTCTCGTTGTTATTTTTTAATGTGGTTACCCTAATCATGTGTCAGATTTGCCGTGTTCGTATATATTAAAGCTCTTCGCTGTATTAATGATTTTTTCAAAATGGACTCATTATTGAATTACTTATGGAAGGCTTAGATTGGAAAAAAATCAAATTCAATCAGTTAATTTTAAAAAAATTGTTCGAATATGTCTGCTTATAGGAACATTAAGTCACCCATTCGTTAAAAGTCTTCTGAAACGTCTCTAACAAGCAAGCATATTTAATAATTTGATAAGAATTTGGAACTTACATTTTGGCCAAACCTATGACCAGTACTTACTTACGTCTGTAAACTTTTCACGTTTCTAATTAAGTCGTTTATAATTAAGTCACTTTTTGGCTTATGAAACTTATAGAGGGAGATGCCATGACCGCCAAACGTCTACGTCATTATATAAAAGATGGAACTTTTTCTGTGGAAGAACAATTAGATATTATGAAAAGTCGGTCGTGGTGGCTGTAGCAGATATCAGGTAACAAAGGTGTACTAAATAGCTGCTAAGTTGCGTTACTAAAAGCTTGCTTAAAAAAAATATGTTTAATTTATTTCATTCCTACGGAACTTGTTACATAATTACCATTCACTTGCTCCGACATTTTCTCATCTTGTCCGTTAATTGATATTGATTAAGTTGATTTTGTTTTTGCTTCGCTTTCGTGCCGGTTTGACATACAACTACTGACAATCTTAAGTGAAATGTTCTTGGTTATTTGATTGTCTGTCTTTAATTGATGCTTTTAAGATTAATTGAAGTTATAACTTGTTAGTGTTGTGTTAATTATGCATGTATGGAAGTATTTGTTACGTTTTGGAAAATCGTAATACATACTTTAATACTATAATCACACATAACATACCTCTACCAGCCAACCTTCGAGTGATCCTGACACAAACAGTGGTAGGTGCAATTGAGAAAATTGTGGATTTAATATTTTTTATTCATTTTATATATTTTTGTAGGTTACCTTTTTATTAATGACTTATATGAATGTTGTAGGTACCTAAGTAGACGGAGGTCTAACATACACTATTTGCGCAAACAAGCTTCAATGAACAAAATAATTTTCAGTAACCTTTCTTAACGTAACAATTAAATTGTTAATTATTTAAACAACAAACATTTTGTCGATATTATGACAGTTAAATTCAAATGTTTGTGCCTGAAAATGTCAAAGCATACAGATGAATTCAATCCAATATATAACACGGTGTACAGATATAACGAAACGAGCTTAGTTAGGGAGCAATGAAAGCTTCATCACGACCGCTCGATTACGGGGACTCGATTGTGCGGCTCACAATCGATTTGCAATCGCTATTACGAGCCAATATTCGATTATGTCCGCGGTGCTGACCGCAACGCTAAACGATCATTCGATCACTATTAATGGCTCCTATGCATAGCTAGCGTTTATATCAATGTATATGTGGTATCGATGTGCATTCTGTCTCCATAATTAAGATGCTGGATTGTAATTAGAACCGGTTTTTAAAAATCGGATTGGGTGGGTGTAACGCTACACGATTGTTATTATTTTGCGTGAAAACGTCTCTGAGGATTTATAATTGCTCCGCGTATCAGCCTGAGGTGATTAATTTACTTTGTCTTGTTTCATTTGTATCCGATCTTCACAGTTCATGTTTTAGCGATTCTAACCTCTATACTGGTCGATGTTATTGGTGGCCTTACAGCAATGCCGAGCGTTTTAAAACTTACAATTTTATCATCAAGACCTTGTGGTCTCTAGAAAATCAAACCGTTGGCGTTGCTTTGATTACGACAAAGTTTACGTCCCTCGTCGCAAGTCTCGAGCCCTCGTAACCGTGCTGTAGTGGTCGAGTGGCCGCGCACGCCAGCACACGCCAGCGCTGATCGTGCTGATAACGAACTAACTCGATTAGCTAATTAATAATTTCACACAAATTATAGCAGCCAAGTATTCGTGACCTCGTTAGCTTTTATTTCGAGCAACGGATTTTATTGGTATCAAAACATTTTCTATTGAATTATTGTTTGACCTTACATGTTGGTGCAAAGGCGTCGTTGGTCGTACGACTTTGCGCGACGCTCAAGTTTTATTAAATTATTCTGAGTGAATTTGGGTGAAGGGATTAATTCATTATGAGTTGTAAATTGGTTTTGTTGTTAATTTGCATCATTTGCCATATTAGTAGTCTTCATCATCATCACCATTCTCCTGCCCTTATCCCAATTAATTTGGGGTCAGCGCAGAATGTCTTCTTCATCCATACTTCTCTATTACTCGTCACCTCAGCAGTCACGTCCTTTCTAGTCATATCATCCTTCACACAGTCCATTACTCGTCTTCATACTATAGATAATTTAGTTTTTTGTTCAAACTCGTTACAAGCATGTACGGTTGTGTGTACTTTCATCATGAAATAATTGATATGATACTAATTTTGTAAGGAGGTTAGTCGAAATAATTTGACTAAATATCTTAAATCACTAAATATTTTCAAAGCTAGATGAGGTGTTGCTTCCCACTACTTTGAGAAAACAGCTGAAACAAACTCAGTTCACAGTGTCTTTTAAACTCCAGTCCGGCGCCACGTCCACATTCATTGTCTTGGTCAGAATATGTTCTCGTCTGAGATGGACTTTTGTATTAAGAACCACACAGTTTTAAATGTAGAAAGGTGTAAAAAGAAACGATTACATTGAACGTATTTGTTTTGTAATTTACGCAGATTTAACCACTACATTGCAAATTGCAATACATTCCTTACCGTTATCATATCTGGATTTGTTATAGCCTCTGCCCAATACGACAGGCACTTTACTTACCGGATTAACAAAAGAGGTACGATATTATAAAACCTCATTCATTTAAAATATCACTCGATCAATCATAAAATTAAACACAATGTTTCGTCCAATTTAACATTCCTTTTCACTTGGCTGAACAAAACGGCCTACAAACTTGGGCTACAATGTAAAGACAGCAGAATAATTTACTAGCAGTGCTTCGCTGTTTCACTCGCCCGCTTACTTCGTTATTTCTGAATTATTTTTCTTTTTGGCCGGCTCCTAAGAGTCGTGATATTAAATAACCCAAAACCTCAAGAATTGGTCTAACAAATGGCTAATAATTGGGCTAGCAAACGTATTTTTTCTCTAATCATCTTTTCAAATTTGACTAGTAGTTTCAGAAACTAGCGCGACCAAACAAACACACTCTTCGGCTTTATTATAGTAGTGTCGATGTTGTATCTCAAAGTAACACATACAACCGTGTAAAATAAAAGCAAACAGTTTCTCTTACAAAGTGTTTAATACGCAGATACGATCTTATGCGTCACAACTCACGGTACAAGGTGCATTAGTGAGTAGCTACCGGCGCGGGCGCATGCACGTACGAGGGCGCTTATATAGTGTGTTGTTATTCTGAAATTAGCTAGCTGTTTAAAATTTTAAACGGGGTAAAGTTAATGTAGCTTATTTCAGAATTCTCTCTGTTTACTTACTGAGATTATCACCATAATGTAGTTTAGAATTGGTTAAGTTATGATGAGCCTGACTTGCCTTTGAGGATAAAAGCCTCTGATAAAATATAAGAAAAAAAACATCATCTGGGTAGGTTTTTCTGCGTAGCCTGTAGGGTTCCTTGGTAAGCTTCTAGTCAAACCGAATGCAGCTCAATAACAGTATTTATTAACATGTCGCGACTGCCTATCTAACCTCCACAACCCAATAACTGGGAAACACGGCACGACGTTATCTGACTTTCAGGCTTCTGACCACTCTTAGCGACAGTCAAAAATCTACAAATGACAGCCGGGACCAAAGGCTTTCCAAGATTGGAGGGGTTTTAGAATGTAACGATTACCCACACTACATTAATTTCGCTACCACCATGCTAACTGGCAAATATTTTTCCCACGAACAATGTGATCTCTAATCAAACAGCTCATATCGTTCTATGAGAAAAATAGAAGTGGCTCGAGAGTCCAGCAGGAGTTTACCCAAGGGCCAGTGTTACCCAGTAGGTCAGATAGACTCCATACAAAATAAAAATAAATATTAATATGTTTATGCCGGAACTTAATTGAGGATATCGAAGTAGAAGAAGTCCGAAATTAAGAAGAGATCCCATCGGTGTGGAACAAAATATAAGAAACATACAAACATATAAGAGAACATCTCCTAAATAAGAACATCCTTGCTTGATGTACGGATGTATGCGGTCCATTAGGCGAGGTGCACAGATCGAAGAAAGATAACGTCTCAGTATTGGAACTAGTTTTACTGATATAAATACAAACTCAGGTCAAGTTACATAACTTGATTGTAACATTTATATTTGTAGGATTAACTTTGCACCTGCTAATTGAAGATATATTTGCAATGTTTTATTTTATTCAAGACTAGGTTTTGCCTGCGGATTTTTTGGCGTGGAGGTCAGAAATTATACATAGTAACGTGATATCGATACCGGGTAATATGTATCTAATGTTCTAGCCAAGGTTTTACTGAGGGCTAAATTTCATCGAAATCCGTTCAGCTATTAATAAAAGAAAAGGAAGACCGATATACTCTATTTATCTATTATAGATGGTGTTATCGTCCAAACAATTATTTTAACTGTCACTGTGGTTCAAAGGTTCTAAATCCTAAAAGATTAACATGGAGCAAATATTTGCCAAATATTTGCAACCTCTACTTCAAAGATTCAACAAAGCTCTCCTTTGAGATCAATATCACATAGATTTCCAGAAGACAAATCATGGATTCATTCATGACAATATTCGGTGGCTCCCTTCTTCTATCATTACTAGGTAGTATACCATAGTATATAAAACTTCATCAATCTCTCTAATACCTTTACTAGTATTTGCACATTCGGAACGAGCCTTCGATATTGAATAAGACTGCTGGCGTCTCCATTCTCCAGTACCTACTGCTTTATCGTCTACATTTATTTCTTTCTCATTTATTCTTTACTAACCAAAACTAATATAGCTGACGTGGCTCAAAAGGCCGCCTAACTCAAATGGGACTGAGCAGGACATGATAGCGGCATGCTGGTCAAACTATGGGCAAAAATAGCACAGAACTGGTGCTCTGACAAAGTGAGACGAGGTTGCGGCAGATCACGAAGGAGATGGAGCGACAAACTAAATAGGGTCACGAGAAGTGGAGAGAGGGTGTGGAACAGAGCAAACAAAAAAACCTGAAGGGCAAATCGACGCTCGATAAGAAAGATTTCGTAACCCTAATTTCATTAATGTTCTAATGAAACACCTATCTTTCACTAATGCACCGGATGCGGCATGTCAACGCTGTGCCACTCCACCGATCATTGAGACACGCGTGTTTGTAAACTGACAATCAGCGCATTAGTCGATTGGTGCGATAACTTGTAGACTACTCTCTTGTCCGCTTGTGAAACCCGTGTTGCATTGAGAGCCGTTATTAATGTGATTGTGACTATTACATTTTTTGTTTGCACCTTCACGCTTGAACGCCATTTGGGGATCTGCTCGTGGAACCGCGGACACGAAATCTTTGATTTGCGCTTGTAACAGTTTGTTTTGTAATATTGCACTTTCTGCATTTGAACTCTCTTCTCTTCGAATATGAGTAGGCGCTTTTACGTTGAGAGTATTTTAAACTAAGCTAAACTATCTAATTTGGGAACGTTACAGATAAAAAAAATATGTTATAGTTGTAAAGTCATTTGTTATGACCCATGAAATACATTTTATTCTTTCCTTTATTTATTTTTCTAACTTACTGATTACATTTTTAAATATTCCTATAAATAAAATTCGAAATAAAAAACATTTAAAAATATAAAAAAATAGTAGCCCACTGATATCGGGAACAGGGTCCAAGCTACCGGCGGATAAATACATTTCATTCTTATTATTACTGATGTCATCAATCTTCAAAGGTTGGAATCTGACCGGAATTACTGTAAGCATTCCTATGATTATGACTGTTGAAATAAGACTACTAAAATCTACAGAACCCTAATGTCTAAAACATGTAACACTTCACAAAAGTTAATCAGCACCGCGAATCTCTGTGCGGTCCATTAAATTATGTTTCAATCGGAACATTAAACAGTAGCCATTCGATTTGTAATTAAAACTCCGATTACTTTGCAATCACTAACTTACTTAGCTGTTAAGCCAAGCATTTGCAACATTTAATTTTTGTAGCTATATTAGAAACGGTTTTGGGATGCCACACTAAATTCATGAAGAGGTGGATTAATAACTCACAGCTATATTTCTAAACGTTACAGGATTTTTTTTCTGCCAGAGAATCGATGTTGCTGCATACAGAAAGGTCATACTTTTATTTTTATCATAATTATAGTTATTTAGCAATATGTTGATAGAAATGATGAAAATGTCGTGACGAAAGTTTGAAATTTGAATGAACCAAATTAACGATGGATGAACTGTGTGAAGGATGATATGGCTAGAAAGGAGGGGAGTGCTGAGATGAGTAAAGGAGAAGTGTGGAAAACAAGACATTCTGCACCGACTCCAAATAAATTGGAATGAAGGCAGGAAAATGATCATTCATCATGTTTTTAACCGACTTTAAAAAAAGAGGAGGTTCTCAATTCGGTTGTATTTTTTTTCGGGTTTGTTACCTCATATCTTCGTCTTTTATGAACCGATTTGAAAAATTCTTCTTTTATCTGAAAGGATATACTTCACGATTGTTCCCATAGATTATCAAAATGATCAATCATCAAAATCGGTTTAGTAGTTTGGTTTTTAAATAAAAATAAAAAATGTTATCCAAGTACCTACCTAAAAGAAATTGCGAAATTGATAGTTGACTGGGCTTTGTGTGTGATGCGATAACTAAAAAGGGTAAAATAAAAGCTTTTTGCCAAAACATAAGCGACCTCCAAAAAAAACATAAAAAAATGGAAAATAACTTTACTTTCGGAAGTCGGTGGCGAAAAAGTCAATGAAACAAACAATAGTCACCAGAACATAGCCACATCGACGGCGTTGGTCACTACCAACGCCGTCGATGTAGCTAGGTTCTGGTTCTAATTTAATCAGCTTAATGTAATTCGTTAAGGTTCCAGTTTTTTCACATTGCGCTCCGTCTCCGCTGCTTATGTGCTCAGCAAATGCATCATGAATCTAGCTTTGCACTGAGCAGATTGTACAGTTGAACATGCTATTTGGTTTACAGCCAAAGTTGGTAGTAGGTGTTAAATAGTCAATTTTTATCTACCTATATTGTATTATAATAGATGAAACCCTTTCCTTTAAACACCACATGGAAGCTCTAAATATGTAATAGAATTCGTATTCAAAAAGCTACGATTTACTACAGATCCAAAAATAATTAGGCAATCAATCAATTTAGACTTACTGTATTACTTCGTGGGGTGGAGCGAGTAAAACTTTGTTATTGCCCATTGAAAGAGCCCAGACAGCTATCCCAAGGTGGCTACTTGCCGACCTTTTCTTTTTCCCACTAAACTCCCGTATAAATCTTGTGATGTTGTGCTAACAGTTTGACAATTATTTATAACTAGCGACCCGCCCCAGCTTCGCACGGGTGCAATGTAGATACTAATGTTTTTTCTACTATAATATGCATGTATTATACATAGAAACCTTCCTCTTGAAACTCCGTTGCGTAGTTTTAAAGATCTAAGCATACATAGGGACAGACAGACAGACAGCGGGAAGCGACTTTGTTTTATACTACGTAGTGATGAGCAAGGTACGAAAACAACATGCAGGACTTCCAAATAGCACTGAACTAACTAAAAGGAGACGGAAAGATATAGTTTGCCCTAAAAAAAAGTACAAAACATGCTTTAACAGCTGAATTTTATATGTACCTACCGCTACTCTATACCCTATACCTAACAGGCTATGTACATGGTAAAGACAACATTTACTTCTTAAATCATAGTAACTGCAAGAAAACCCTTAAGGAAGCTCTTTAAACTTTGTCCTATGAAGATACAGAGAAATTATTAGTTGTGCTAAAGTAAAATAATATTGCTCGTATTATTGTCATTTTGTGTTTTTTAATTAGTTAAGATAGGTTAAGATACTATGATTTTATACAACTTTTTACATAGGTACCAATAAGATTAATATTGTAATTATGTGATTATTTAATCAATTATTGTTACCGCCAATCGCCTGAAACACAGGATTACCTAGTTCAGGCACAAATCATGGGTGAACTTAACATAGATTTAAGAAAAACTGTATTTAATGTTATACCTTATATTTTTTTTTATAAAATTTTTATTTGTTATTGCCATAAGCTTAAAAAGTTAATACATCATCTTAAGCAGATGATGTGCTTTCCCAAACTGTGTTGGGGTCTGCTTCCAGTCTAACCGGATGCAGCTGAGTATCAGTATTTTATTTAAATTCGGATTATTCAGGTAGAACATGATATGAGTTAGTACATACGATACTTTTTATCCCGGTTGCAGGATAATTTATATATTATATATAAATTATATAGATAATGTTATAAATATATTAATTTATTTATTGATTTTATTTTATACAACGTGTAACGGAAAGGGTATATACATACCAAGAGCAAGGCTTCTTTGGATGATAACAAACGATATGGCAAGGGTTTTTTAATCCTATCTCTACATGTTCGGAAATATGAGAATTTTAAATACATAAGATACCAGAAACCGAATTTTTCTAATTGAAATAAGTACATCACTAGCACTTAGTCAGCTGATCGGTGTCAACGAACTATTTGCAAGTAAAAATAAACCTCTTACTCCTGGTATTTCTGAATAAAGGGTTCTGCATGTTTACTTTTTGTTTACAAAATAATACTGACTTTTCCTAAACTAAGATTATGTTTGTGAACAAGATACAATACAATTAATTTGTCTAGGTAAGTATCAAAATTTAACGAAATAATATTTAGGTAGGTACCTGATTGAATTGTCATGTATCATTTACACACTTGTTTGGTTTTTTCGTAGTTTTTCCTTTGTAACAGGTTACTTTGTAGATAATTATTATCTACATAGTAATATTCCACCCACCACCCAAATTACCATCGTACCAACAACACAGTAAATACCTAATTTAATATTCCTGTAAATTTCCGAACGTTATCCTTTTTTGGTGGTCATAAGGATCAACGATGTGATGTGAAGGATAACCGATTTTTTATCCCGTGAATCCCGTGCTCTTGAATCGATCTTCTCAAAATTGATTCAAAAAACGTAAAATAATAACACACCTTTATTTTGTGATATTTACAATTGCTAGGTAGGTAGGTATATCTAAACTTTAAAAAAGAATGATAACCTTTCCGGCGTAATTCGATGACTTTCATTCAGATGGTACCTACAGATTTAGTCGGTTATAATCACAATGACAACAATATCACAAATACAGAATACGACGCCGAGCGATAATTTATAAAATACAGCCATGTCATTCGAAATAAGAACTTCTATCAACTTCAAATGTTTTAATAAACAACTAACATAAACAATGCGGAGAAGTTAAATAGTGTCATGTGCATGTAATTGATCTTGTTTGAAATATGTAGATAAGCCTACCATATTTGCTGTTTATTATTGTCAGCAGAATACTTTGAGCAAATATGAACTCGTATAAATTATTAGCCCTTTTCATAATAATTTTTACACGTACAATCCAGGAAATTCGCTTCAAAGGTGAATGGAATTGGTGATTTAATCAAATAAAATACGAATAGTAAGGACTATTCGCATTTTATTTTATTAAATCAGCAAAATATTTACCATATTGAATCGATTTGCTTGAAGATCGCATTAAAACGAATTAATTCGAAAAATCGTCAGATCGTATACCATTGATCATAAAATCGAATCGTTACGTGCATACCAGGAATAAATTGCTTAATTAAACATAATTGTTTGCCATTAAAACTAAGAATAGAAAAAGGATTTAGAAACATAATTTATGTCCAACTGAACCCAAATCATCATCTTTAAGCAACTTATGCATCTCCTAGTATAAATAAAATCACAATGGTTCCGTTCATAATTTTTAAAATAAGGTTGTAATAGTTTTTTTCTAATACGTAATGATGACGAAAACGAAGTTTTCTTTTAATTACAAAATAATACACGCACGCATAATTACTGTCAGTCTGTAGGACTAACCGAAAGAATTATCGGAAGTTTACGCTCTGTCGGTGCTGTTTGAGTGGTGCATGGGTTTTATTTTATTGATTTGAGCACGTTTAGTCTCTAAAATCCTAAGGAAGTTATAAAAAATGTCGCAAAACTGTATTGAACTGTGAAAAGAAATTAATAAATGGACCAGGACCGCATGAGTATCAGGAATTAATATTGCCGAGTTGAAAATCGTTTGTTCACACTGTTCACAGAACCCTGATTTCGACCTTACACACACAATGTAATCATCATTGTGTGTATAAACGTAATGTGTTAGAGTTTAGGGTGCGCGAACCAATTGCTGTCCCTGTAGTTTAAATTACTCCTGGTAAATTCAACTTCTAATCCTAGATTTCAAAATAACATAATGTCTTTTGATCAAAGATTAACATAAATTTATGTTATTTTGAAATAAAAGCTCACGGGTTCAGATTCTTAAGTATTACAAACGTACAACACATGATGAAATGTACCACATTTATGATCTTTAATGGATTGATAAATGATTTTTAAATTTTGAATTTGAATTACGCAATTAATTCTTGTTTTATTTATGTTATGGTGTGTGATTTACATAAAAGATTATCGGAGTTTAGTTGAATAATTATAAGGACGTAAAATAATCTTGAACAATATTTTTAATAGTAGTGGACACATACATAAATTAGGACGGCCACCCTATTACCAGGATAGCAGGGAATAGGTTTATTTTGCATTATTGTTACCTATTGCTCGTCAGTCAGTCGTCAACTTTTCCGCGTGTAGTGCAGACTGCAGAATCGTTTCTGTCCGTGTGATACGCGAATCAGTTCAGTACGGCTACACCTAGTTGACTATTTTTTTATTGTTTGCAAAATGTCGTTAAGTAATAGCGAATATTATGAAATGATATTGTGTGTCGGAGCAGAAGATGGTAATTTGCGAGCTGCCCGAGAACTGTACCGTCACCGTTTTATCGAGGGTAGACCAGATGCTGAACGTCGACAGCTGCCTTCGTTGGCGTGTTTTAGTCGGATGGTACATCGTCTGCACCAAACTGGGTCATTCCACGCACCTGCTTCAGAGGGTCGCCCAAGTACTACCGATCCAGAATTTGAAGAAGCCGTATTGGAACATTTTAATAGCAATCCACGCACTAGCACACGTCGAGCTGCATTAGCGCTGGGTGCCTCTAACCATATGCAGGTATGGCGTGTGTTGAGCAATGACGGTCAGCACCCATACCACTTCCGTCGCACCCAGGAGCTGACACCGGCAGATTTTTTGCCTCGTGTGGCCTTTTGCGAGTGGTACCGAGGCCAGTTAGAAGCTTCGCCAGATTTTGGGTCAAGAGTGCTATGGACCGATGAGGCATCCTTCACGAGAGCGGGAATAAGTAACATCCACAATGAACATGTTTGGTCTCACACGAACCCGCATGCTTCGACAGAGTCGTCATTCCAACACCAATGGCGACTGAACGTGTGGGCAGGAATAATCGGAGATGTCGTCGTAGGACCAGTTTTCTTGCCACAAAGCTTAAACGGCCAAAATTATTTAAGCTTCCTAAGGAATGAATTAGACGATGTCCTCACAGTGCTACCAGTGTCAAGTTATGTGAATCTTGTGATGGGGAATAACTTCGTTTTCCAACACGACGGTGCACCGGCACACTTTGCTCGGGATGTGCGCCATTATTTAGATGCACGCTTTCCCCAGTGGATCGGGCGTGGCAGTAGAAGCGTGGCTTGGCCTCCGCGGTCCCCAGACCTAACCCCGTTGGACTTTTTTTTGTGGGGGTACATTAAAAACATAGTGTACGCAGTGCAGTGTGATACAGTGGACCAAATGAAAGTGCGGATTGAGGCCGCTTTCAGGACAATAACACCAGACATGCTACGCAATGTCCAGGTGTCCATGAACAAGCGAGCGGCCTTGTGCATACAATACCAAGGTCACCACATTGAACCCCATCTTTAAAAATGTAAGTCAATTTACTAAATTAAGCAAAGCTTTAAGATTTTACTGTTTATTCGGGAATAAGTAATAATATGGGATGAAACTAGATAGCCTATCTAAATTTTGTTTCGATTTTTTACGTAAGTTTAGTTATCTCAGTTTTTACGTGAAATTTCTGTCTTGAAATTTCGACGAGGAAACTGTAAATATGTAAATCAATAAATACCTACGCAAAAATTTTTACATCACGGTAAAGTAGGTATGTTTATTGCGCGCCCGCGCACTCGCTTTGGCGGCGCGCGGCGGCATGTTTTATTTCGTAAGTTCGCGCCGACAAAGAACACCGCCTGCAGTAGGCTACTAGGCGGTACTAGGCGCGCAGATTTCCGGAAGAGATTTATCGTGATATTAGGCAAGTAACGTGGAAAGTTATTGACCCACGTAGTGCGGTGACATGTTTGTTATGATTTGAATTTAAGAAACATATGAAACCGAAAATTTGGTATCAATTCTTAGAGTATTTTATTTTGAGCTGAAACCCTTGCCATATCGTTTGTTATCATCCAAAGAAGCCTTGCTCTTGGTATGTATATACCCTTTCCGTTACACGTTGTATATATAATTTCCGATCTCCGAAATCTGCAGACAAAAGTTACCTAATTGCGAATAAGTATAGGTATTTTAGGAACTGTTTCTCTACTCTACTGTCAGGTATAAATACAAATGGTAGTAGAGGCATGACTAGATTGTTCATGTACATCTGCAATCAAATTACCTAATGTTTTCTATTCATTGGATTAGATGCGCTTACGTTACTCTGACCCACTTCAAAATTTTAGTCAATAACAATACTTTGGTAAATTTTTGTTGTTCTACTTCACAATTTGCAATAATTATTAAACTTTTAAAGTAACCTAGTTGATTACCAGCCACGACTCTCATAAAATGACACAAAAACAATTTTATGCGAAACTAACACGATAACAAACACAACTTACAAACGTGGGAATCTACAATTAGATCATTAACGTTTTAATAGTAAACGAGGTTGGCTACGCTGTTTACTTGTACCGTGTTATGAATGTAGGCTGTTCGCTTTATTTACCGTGACATGTGTGCCCGGCCATCCAATATGTAGTGTGCTGGTAGACCGAGCTATGCTACCCATGGCTTCATTTCTGACTGAGGAACCTTGGATAGATAATAAACCTCATTGGCTCTGGTCCGATTACTCAATGGGTTGATGTTGATAGAATAAAAATCTTTAAGATGTGTTTCATCATCAAGAAAGCGACTTTAAGAGCCGGGGAAGACCCAAGAAAAGAATGATTTTGTTTTTTGAGATGAAGATTAATAAAGAAGTATGGAAAAAGTAGACATGCTGCGCCGACCCCAACATAATTTGAATCTGAGCAGGAGAATGATGATAAAATCAAAATCAAAGCATTTATTTCAAGCAGGCCAATTACAGGCACTTTTGAACTGTCGAAACAAAGACAGCAATAAAAAATGAAGCTACAGTCCCAGTCACAAGACATAATAACTGTGAAAGTACTGTAGTTGCCCATTCCAAAGCGTAGATCTCTATGGAGAAGAATGGGCAAGAAACTCCATGGACACTTTTTAAAATCATAATGTTTTTACAAAAAATCTTGGATACATCATTCTTGTAGAGATGGTACATTATGTGAGAACGATGTAGCAAGACATGCACGTTAAAAGTGTCCACGGTACAAAAAAAAGGCAATTAAAAAAACAAAATAATTAGTTCAAATAAACCGTGGCAACTAAGAGATGACCAGTCACAACTGACAGCGCCCGTTCACGAACATGACGCATGGATCAGCCATCATTCAACTCAACCATTTTGAAGGGAACTAAATGACCCGACACACACGCCACCATCAGCGAGACATTTGAGTGAGCATGACATACTCTTAACCGCCAGGGCACATTCAAGTCGAGAAAAAGAAAAGTAGGTTTCCTGTGACTGATAGCTTTCTAGTACATGGATATGGTTTATCATCTACAGGCCTACTGACGGTAGGCCACAGCTGAACAAAGGCTTCTCCGACCACATGCTCTTCAAATCGATTCTCGGCAAAATTCATCCGTCTGCTACCAGCCACCCTGCGATGATCGTCACACCACCTAGCCTGAGGTTGTCGTACCTTACATTTCGCAATGTGTATAAAACCACTATCGTTAACACATAAAACTTTTTTTCAAAAAAAATAACCGACTTCCAAAAAAAACCACAAAAATAATGGAAGTCGGTGATTATATTTTGTTTCATTAACTTTTTTTCCACCAACTTCCGAAAGTAAAGTTGTTTTCCATGTTTTTGTGTTTTTTTTTAACCGACTTTAAAAAAAAGGAGTAGGATCTCAATTCGGTTGTATTTTTTATGAGTTTGTTTGTTAAAAACGGGACATTTACCATGTTTACCCATTTCGAGTTCCCGATATTTCGGCACTATTGCAAGCACTATGCTCACGGACAAACTGAAGTTATAAAACCGCTAAAATGATTCCACTGTCCTTATTATTAGTTCATCATTTCATTAAATCTTCAGAAATCGTTGAGGCTTTACAAGGTAAAGAACTCTTAAAATTCAAGATGGTTACTTCAGGGTTCTATTCCAATTTAAATTATAAAATTCTACATTATTATTTACTTTGTTAATGCAATCAAAAGTAAATAATTATTTGTTTGGTGGTGTTTAGAAAAATTATTCTTCTTAACTCTTAACTTAATTTATTCAACGTTATTTTAATATATAAAAATCTAAGCAACTATTAAACTACAAAGTATCATAAACCTTTTTATGTAGGATTTCTCTGACCAAAGTGGAGACAGTGGTTAACCCGCCGGCGGCGCGCGGTCGCCGGTCGGCGGGCGCGGGCGGGCTATTTCGCACGGGTGCCGGGCGCCGGGCGGCGCTTATAATGCAACGCCTATTCGCAATGTGCATTGCATTGTGAGTTCAAACACATAACAAGGTTTTGTTGTGTTGCATTTCACATTTTTCAGTTCATCTATCAATATTTTGCCATTAAAATATTTAAATGGTTTGTTGTTTCTAATCCGTTTTAAATATGTGCTTTTCTGGATTGTTAAGGAAAATTCAATTAGGAATTAATTAATTACAATCCTTTTCCATATCAATATTTTCGTACTTGCCTGCACAAAAATGCCCTCCACACTGTTGCTGACTGAATAAAAGTTCCTGCATCAGTCTTCGAAACAAGAAAGCTTCAAAAAAACTATCAAAGATACGGCCTGGTTGAGTTAAGTTTGCACCTAGTCTTGATGGCCGTTGGGCCATCAAGACCAGAAGTTCTACCGAGGTGTAAAACTTAGCTCCACCAGGTCGTATTGTAATGTAAAGTCCACCTACCAGCGCTCTCCACTGCTCCTGGCGATACCGGCACAGTCTCACACTCCCTCTCTTCTCTTCTTTGCTCAAACTCACTCTGCACTCTAGTAACTTGCCTCTGGCCATTCAGTCCTAATATAGCGTCTATCGTATGCCTCGGGCCTGGGTTAACACTCGTAGGCACTTGTGTTAAGCCTAACCTAGATTTCACCGCATCGAAACTCTGGTTTAGATGCATTTGTTGCGCGTGGAAAAACATTCCCATTCTGTTAAGTGTCTCTAAGTTCTGTTGGTGTTGGGAAAGCGATAAGGACTGATCCGTGACATTGATTGAGGAATTGGAATTCGGACTACTCATTTGTGAGCGCGGACTGTTCGTGTCGGAGCGGTCCGGCGTCTGGTTGCCGTAGTATCGGTCGTCGGGCGCGTCCATCTCGCAGCGTTACGCGTACGTCACTGGCGCTCCGAAACGAAACTACTACTAGAGTCGGCGGGGAAGAAAGAGGCGGGGCCTATTGGAAGGGGGGCGAGCGAAATTGCCCATTGAAAGTGCGAAATTTGGGGTCGCGAAGTGATTTTGTTTGGTAAGAAGCAAGAAGCGGCGTATTAGCATTTTCCCCTCGGAGTTTCTTTGAACGGTATTGAGAGTTGGTGATGGTTGAATAGTTTTTTTTCTGTTTGATTGGGTCGATTGTGCTAGGTGTTAGAGTGTTGCCGGGAGTTTGTTAGCGATTTCTTTGAGGGTTCTCGACGCGCTCCTGGGTACTTACCAGCTTGTTGCTTCTTTGCGTGTTTTTGAAATAGTCAAAAGTTGATGAGATCAGAGTAATTTAAAGTCTTTAGATTTTTGTTATTTCAAATGATATCTGTGAAGTTTCGTTTACTAGAACTTATCTCCTTATTGTTAGACGTATACATTTTCAATTTACCACGACCAGCTTAGTATTAAAAGCTGATCGTATACCACTCAACTTTCACCAATCAAATTAAGCTAAATAACTACTCAACATTCACGTTTTTGCGTACAATACGTGATCAAACAAACAGCAAAAAACAAACTAAGCGCACGGTACAGTAGTGAGTCCAAACTTCCAATTACGCAAATGCTAATGAACTCAATTCTAATTAATCACACTAATCAATACGGGGCCAATCAGACGCTACCTGTCTCAGCGGCGCGCGGGGCGAGGGAGCGAGAGCAGCGCCGGACATCTGCCTGTTAACACACAAATTTAACCAAATCGGTTAACCCGTAACCAAACAATAACAGCTTTTCCAACTGACCAGAGCAATGAATACAATAAGACTTATAACTACAAGCTAGCCTAGGAAACATAACCTTATTATAAGGCCTTTAGACTGACAATTCATTGCGCTGATGCGGGCACATGAGTCGTTAATGCACCAGCGCGGGAACCGTCAATATAATTTTGTCTTCTTCACACTTACAAAGATCTCGCTCGCTCTCATCTCAGGTGTAGCGACGGTTGTTAGGGGGCGGGGCGCGCGGTGACGTCACACGTCGATCGACCAATCGTGTGTTGGATTTTGTTTTTTTCTTGGCACGTCTTGTATTGTCGATGCGTTTCTTTTGTCCGGCGCGTTCAGTGATTGTTCGCGGACGGCAGTTACAGGGTTAACTTTAAAAATAACAAGCTACCGGCTATCTGATAGAGATAACTCACTTATGTTCTTATTTTGATAAAACTTAGTCATTACTCGGTCGATTGTTGATGTCGTAGAATATTTTTATAAGTTTTATTTTTATTTACGAACGCTTTAAAATACCTACATATATTATAAGCAGGTCTACTTTTAGGAATTTACATTGGTTAATAGGTCTGAGTTTTAATATGTTGGTGTCGGTATTATGCATTTTTTTACAATAACAACTTATTGTAGGTAAGTGCCTCGCTGGCCGAGTGGTCTTAAGCGCGAGTGCTGAGCATGAAGTCCTTGGTTAGATTCCCGGGTCGGGCAATGTGCTGCTGAGTTTGTGCCCGCTTGATGGCAATAGGCTCGCCTCCTACTGCATGGGACTTAACTTAACTGGCGAAATGTGCGTGTAGGCACTATTAGGTACACCTCTGCCCAACCTTACGGGGATTACAGGCGTGAGGTTAATTTGTAGTTTTAAAAACGCAAACTCAAAGGACCACCATTGAAAAGCAGTTAGCAGACAATGAATTTGTTTTCCATTTAGGAGCCTATTTAAGTTTTCAAGACAGTTAATAATGATGTAGCTGAATAAATCTAGATCAGATGCCAAATCCCAAGAATAGAAGCGTATTAATTTTGTGATCAAACTTTGCCAAATTATAATTTGTTTTAAGTTTCTCTGCGCATTGATACGAAACCAAGGCAACTTTAGGGTACCTAGCACATTGAAGATATTTTTCTTGATCAGAATTAAAGGGCAATCATTTTGATGTTCTGAAAGAAGTATGAAAGAAGTATGCCAATAAAAAATGTACTAACTGCTAGCTGCGCTGTGCCGAAGGTTAATAATAAAATGAAACACAGCTGTATTTTGTATTGTTATTGATTGTTCATGCTTGCTAGAAAAAAAATGTGTTCTAAATCTTCATAGGGGCTATACTTTAATCAAAATATGAGAGGTCGTGAGGTGGTCGTCGTGAGGTTTTCAACCTCATGTGATTAAAGGACGACCCCTTATTAATGTAAGTCTTACTACTTAGCTAAGCCAGAATTAAAAGATGCCTTAACATAATCAACTTCCCCACTGCTGAAGCAAGGCCTACTCTTCGCGAGAGGGAATATAATGCACCACTCGGACCCAGTACGGGCACTGGGCGGGCGAGAATCAGAACAGTATTTTTTCTACCATTACCATGCATGTTGCCCACAGTGCGCCAATACATTATAGTGATTGGAGCTGAATATTTAACGCGCTCACAATTAGTACAAACTCTTCACTTGATTGAATGCACGCCACGCCGCCACTGCTGCTATTGAATGACTTTTAATTGCACGTTCCGTGTTTTTCTGCTTTAAAAGCATTCATAATGTTGCCACACTGCAACTAATCATTATGTCGTAGACTTTCAATTTTTATGTTGGCAATATTGCCTAATGGATTGTCCTGATCGAGTTCCTGGTATCAATCAATTTGTTTAATGATTTGATTTAGATCTAGATTGAAATTGTTTTGCCGTATAAAACCACGTCTAGTTATATGCATGTGAACTGGTAATCGTATAAAGTACAATCAGGTAGGCATTTCTCATAATTTGCTAAACGTCGAGTCGTGAAAATACTGAAAACAAATTATTTCGCTAAAAAAAAGGAAGTTGGTAAACTAAAACAACTGACTGAAAAACCTAAAAGACAAGCACTTTATAAATTAAATAAAAGTAAGCAGGCGAGACCTGAATATACAATTATGAAAATGGAATGAACTAAAAATAAATGAAATTGAAATAAATGCCTGCTTTCAACTTCATCAATTCTTAAGGAGTTACGACGGAACAAAGAAACGAATACCCATACATATATACATTATACAGGTCCAAGACATAACCCTTCTTTTGGGCTGCGCCGCAGTCGGGTAAAAAACCACTACCTTATCTACGCTCCGTGTTCTTGACACTCAACTGTCGGCCATAGAAAGAGTAAAAGAAGCAATTTGAATTTACATCCCTTGTGACACAACATCCTGTTGTGACGATCTTAATGGATGCAAGTAGCACGTCTGGGGTCTTTTGGATGAACATCGACTTTAACAACATGTTGGGCAAACGACAGAGAAAGCGACGTTGTATACAGGTGCCTCCGAAGAAGTCACCATTTATAAAACTGCCAGTTTGCCTTCGAAAAATCTGCCTTCAATTTAGGTAGCATGCTTTATGATTCTTCGAGACATCTTCAATTGTGACTTGACTTGTGAAGTTTGTAATCGATCGTTTTATTAGGAATTGCTGCTTTTGTGTTGAACGCAATATTATTTTAGAATACAACAGGTTCGATTCCTGGCCCGAGCAAAGTGTTATTGGGTTTTTCCAGGAGGAATTTCTCAGTATACAGCCATGGAGTCTGGATTTGTGCCCGGTTGATGGCAATAGGCCACCTGGAATTGTTTATTACATGGAATTTAAACATAACTGGCGAAATGTTGGTGCACTATTAGGTACACTTCTGCCTAACCCTTTGGGAATTAAAGGCGTATGTTACAATAAGGAATTTCTTATGAGATGACGCTAGAAGTATGAAAGAAGAAGACAAATTAATGATGTTGACAACAGTGGATGCTGCTAATGCTGTAAAGTCATCTTATTGAACCACTTTAACAAGTCTCCTCCATATTTACAACTAGCACTTCGCCCGCGACTCCATCCGCAAAAATTGTGATACCTCGGCTAATATGCATGATATAAATATAATTTGTAGCCTACGGGGTGGACCCACGAATAATGTAGCTTTCTACCAGTGAAAAAAATTTTAGAATCGGATCAGTAGTTCCGAAGATTACCCCCCTACATACAAACTTACAAACAAATACCTCTTTATAATATTAGCATAGACTAGTTTAAAAATTATGTGACCTGATTATAATCGAAAGAAAAACACACAAACCTTTTCCACCGCCAACCGAAAAGCAATTAAAACTCTCCGAGGCAACTGACGCGAATTTACTAATTCAAAGCTCGATAACGAGGCCAAATATAATAACGACCGCTAATGCTGGATTGATGCTTAAATTAAGCGAGTTTACGAGGAGATTGATTGGGATAAGTGCGGGAGGGGGGCGGCAGGGGGACCCAGCTCCGGGCGGGACGGGGGGGGGGGGTGTACGGGACACGCTAATCTAGTACGACCATATAACAATTTGTTGACAGTGATGGGTAATGTCGATGTGAGTAATTAGATCATAGTGTTAGGGACGCTCCCAAAGGCTTTTAGTTTAGCTTGAGTTCAGAAGAATTGGTATTTATTAATCTAAAACAAAATTTGCACCACACTAGGAATTTCTCCTGTTTCGTAGGCCAGTTTACAAACATTTAAACTCACAAAGACAAACTGGCACACCCAGAACGACTACCTGTAGCCATACAAATATTTATTCCGTGCGGGAATCGAACCCGCGACACGCAGCGCAGCAGCCAATCGCTCAGCCACTGCGCAATCGCTTTTGATATTTGCTATGTGTATAGGTACATTTTCTTGCTCGAAATCCAATTTTTAAATTCCACGTACCAGGAGGCGAATCTATTGCTATCAACCGAGCATGAACCCAGACTCCGTCGCTTCTACTCAAAAAATCCTGATGGGAAATACCCAATAACACTTTGCCCGACCTTTGAATCGAACCCACCACCTCATGTCCAGCAGTCGGGCTTACGACGAGTCAATACAAACATCCATAAACACACAGAACGCCACTTGCTACGATTCTAACATACTCTTTTAGCCTCAATTTACACTATCACTAACAGGATATCTTTCGCGATTAATGTTTATATTGAGCTCCCGAAATTTCGACGCTGTGACAAGCGCCATGATCACAAGATGACTGGAGAATGCGGGTGGATGGTAAAAACTTGTTAGGAGCAGACAAATCTGTCTACCCTCTTTCTTTATCTTTTGCTCGGCGCACTACTGGAACTCGGTACAAAGTCACGGCAAAACACACTCACAATATCGCTAAGTTTTGTGGAGTCCTGATCCCGCGCGCGTAGCAAAAGACAAAGAAAGAGGGTAGACAGATATGTCTGCTCCTAACAAGTTTATACCATCCACCCGCATTCTCCAGTCATTTTGTGATCATGGCGCTTGTCACAGCGTCGAAATATCGGCAGCTCAATATAAACATTAATCGCGGAAGATATCCCGTAAGTAATAGTGTAAGTTCAGTTATAAACCGTGAAAGCTTAAAACGGTCTTTTAGCCTCGTCCACGTTCACACATCTGGTCATACACGCACGCCGCCAGTTGCGAGTGCTACGCACCTGACCTTTTTGAAGAACATCACCAATAAGGTCAGAGTATGTCCTTCAAGAGCGTCCCCTCCAAGCGTTATTTTTTTATTGACCTAAGTATATTTCTTTGTATTTCGGTTCACGTCTTATTCATCATATTATTATTTCTTCGTGTGTTTGTCGACAGGGCCGCATCCCTACGCCACCTGGCCGCTGACAGCGACCTCTGTAATTGTTGAATGAGCCAGCATTAAAGCGCCAATTAACCAACATTGATTGGTTTTAAACACCTCCCCTCCTTGCCCTCCCACCCCCCTGGTCTCCCACCCTTCGCATCCCTCTGTGACCCGCGCTGCGGTCGCTGCGCTAGCGTGGATATGTGGGACCCATTTAAAGTAGACCTTAGACTATGTTATTAAAAATCTTTCAACTTAATTTAGCATTGTGATCGTGGTCTTTAATCTTCCTTATCGACGGTTCTTCTCCAAAAAATCTCTCAGTAGATAATAATTCCTTCAACAGTCTTCTCCATCGGTGAAGGTCCCAGTAGCCCTATTTTAAACTGAGTTTAACTATGGGAACATTGTTGATACAAATAATAAATACTAATTGCATGATAATAGTCTAGTATTATTTCAGGTTTGACTCTAGTTTGCCATTCTGTTAACCTATATTTAGAACAACAGCGCCAAGCTCAATGAAGTAATTATTTGGCTAGTTTATTTAAAGTTACTATAGAAGTGAAGCTTGAATTAGTTATTTGTCGTCACAAAGCGTTAGGTTATGTACCTACTCCCTTAATCTATTTTAACTAATACCTAGAATAAAATTGACGACTATAAAACGAACGATAAATTGAACATTATTTTTTTGCGACAGTAATGCTAACAAGGATAGATCTTATCGACAGTCATTACAGAAGCCTGAAAATCTGACAACCGGTAATACGGTGTCGTATTCGTTTTACCCAGTATCTGGGTTGAGTAGGCAGACGCTCCATGTAAAAAACCTGGTATTCAGCTGCACCCGGTTGGATTGCAACCCCACCTCATTCTCTGGGAAAAGGCTAGGCAAATGAAGAAAAAAGTAGAAACTGACATAATGAAGTACCAAACAAACAAGAAGATTACTAGAAGTCTATTACAAGTGAAGGAGAGGCGATCCTTCCAAAACCATTGACTGCGAAACAGAAATCGAAAGCTTACCAATTTGAATCAATCAAAAAAATGCAATTGTTTCGAATAATAATCCCGCAAGCTGCCAGTGCCCAGTAGAGCGGGCCACCATTCCAGTTTTCCGAACGGACAGTGGACGCGGCCGCAAAGGTACCCTTGAGTTAATTAATATAGCGAGCTGCTCCTGATCTATTAATGGTGGACGCAGCGGGCGGTGATACGGCCACACGGTCTATCTAGCACGGATAGTCCGGATACGAAGTATAGAATCGAACAAAGGCTTGGAAAGATTAAGGATTTTTTAACGTTAAAGCAAAAATAGAAACAATAAAATCATCGCTAGAGTAACAAGAGATTTTTTTTGTAGATTTAAATGCTAAACTGTAATTACTTAATACTAGGACTTTCAGAAGTACCTATAGTTTCCTGCCAGTGTACTGATCCTATAATCCTATTTGCAAAAGGCAGTATATTCTTCACATCTTCCAACACATCCCGAAGCTTCGATATTCCCACCCGTCCCTGACGCATGGTCGCAGTACAACACCTGTGTTTGTCATGCTTTGATCTCGTGAATTATCCTTTATCTATGCGCTGTCCTCCGAACAAATCCATTTGATTGCGCGCGCCTTGTTTCAGACGTGATTGTAGTCGATCTCATTACCCGCACCTAATTACCACTTACACTGCTCAAAGGGTTTACCAGTTATGTTCAAATGTTTTATAATTAGCTCTGAATTTCACTCGGTTCACCTTTAAAGAGTGTTGTTGGGGGTTAATTTTTATACGATTTTGGATTTAATTTGTGATCCAAAATCACATTGAAGAATTGTGCTATAAGATCATTGGTGGCTCAAGTTTAATATTTTTATTTTTACTTCAACGTTTCGTAAGTGCAATAAATGAGTAGTAATCATCATTTCTTTGACTTTATTTCAATTTATTTGTGTTCGGTCGTGCTTGTCTTTTTCTTCCACACTTCTATTAGTAGTCACACTTCTCTTAAGTCTCTTCCTCTCTAGCCACGTTATCTTTCACACAGTCCACAACTTCGCTCACGACATTTTCGTCATTCCTCCATATTAATAGGTAGTATTTTTCTAATTTCCGATTGGTCTCTCGTACCTACAATCGAAAAACATAACAGATAATATTAATTATACTCCACTGGAATCACAAAAACAACTCAATTTGACCGGACCTCAATGAGCATTGCAATTCAAATATCCTGTCACCGCCTGGGCGTAATGGAATGGTTAAGCCGTAGTATACAATGGTCCAATCAGGTGCTCGCCACACGAACACAAGACACAGCGGCTCATCTCAGCGAGCAATCGAGTTACCGCGCTGTTACGCGCTACGTGGTCGCCTGGACATACGCGTAGAGCAGCTGTAGGAATAGAGACAGAAGGTATGTACCGCCGATTTGGTAAAGTAAGGATGTTAAAAGAATATTCTGTTAGTAATTTAGCGAGGATTGAAAAAGCAGATATACAATCGAACGATTCATGGAAATGGTGATGTAAAACAAATCAAACACATGAATCTGTACATGTGATACCCCTTGCTAGAGTGAACTCCTTGTCTTACTGCACACAGGGTAGGCTGATGAAATGGGTATTGGACTTTAAAATATTCAGAAGGCAAACAAAGTGTGGCAAGTTTTCACAAATATTATATTCATATTCATTTATTTGGTACAAGGTAAAACAAGCTGATACAAAAGGCTTAGAGCTAAGAGCCATATACATATTAGGAAGTAATGATATTTTTTTGGATCTAGTATGGGTTTATATCATCTCGATATGTTGGAAAAAGTTGAGGTAGCTGGAAAATATTCCGAACTTAATGGAACTTCAACAGGTTGTTTGGGGATACACTAGGAAGACTATCCTAAGTTTTCGGCCTCGAGGACGCTGTGCTAACTTGGGGGGAGACAAAAACCTCGATTTATTCCGACTTTTTTTCAGTTTTTAGCTTACATCTCTTAAACTAAGTACATTTTGAGTACCACGTGTCGAGACAATCTTGAAGAACGTTAAATTTCCTGGAAGTTTGTTGGTGAACCAGATTTCCAAGCCCAATGTTAACGGAGATACAGCCAATCAAAGTTAGTCAAAGTTTCATAAAATGTTAAAAATTGCATAACTATTTCCTACCATCATTTCTGTGCTAATTATGCAGATTAATAATCACTATCAGCGTCTTGGAATACCTATGACCCTCCCTTCCCCTCTAACGTGATGATGTCCAATTATAATGTAAGAAACGTTTTGTAAGGAACCCTATCTCACACCAAGAACCCCATCGTTGTACACACAATATGATGTCACCTGGGATGGTGTTGATGGGTTCGGCTGACCGAAAGCCTGTTGTAATGTTATTTCCGCATTTTTGTGCCTGTCATAACAAAACTATAAATTCCTATTATTACAGCATGTACAGTAATTCTTTGTTTATTCATAATTGACTAGCGGATTCCCAGCGTGTGCTACTACACTTAAGTGTCTCATGTATTATTTTAGTGGTTTAAAACCGTTTTCGCATTATTGCCTTTCTAATGAAACCGGGTGTGGGAACACCAGTTGTATGGTTTCAAAGTCTATAACGGACATAGGTAGAAACAATTTTTGTGTTTTATAATATAGATTGCAAGTGTTTTGTCAGTCAAGAGTTACTACTAATATTACGTTAATATTGGGTTTGGAAATCTGGTTTACCAATCTACTTCATGGAAATGTAACGTTCTTTAACATTGTCATTTAACGTGGTACACCAAATGTGCTTAGTATAAGAGATATAAGCGAAAAACTGAAAAAAAAAGTCGGAAAAAATTGAGATTTTTATCCCCCCTCTCCCCCAAGTTAGCACAGGGACCTCAAGGTCGAAAATTTAGCATAGTCTTTCTAGTGTACCCCCAAACAATCTGTTAAAGTTCCATTAAGTTCGGAATACTTTTCAGGTAAAAGTAAATAACTACTTAATTAAAAGGTTTTGGAAATAATATTTTAACTTTGACTATAAGATAAGAGTATGGTAGGACTAACGAAACGTGGGTGACTGAACACATCCTGCGAAGACCCCAAATACATTGGGATAAGATCAGGAGCATGATGATGAAATGGGTTTGTAATTTTATGTCATATGTAAAGATAATGTCTCTAGAGGGTTCCGTTTCTTGCAGGCTCTGCACCTCTCACTACTCTGTGCTACCTCGGCGTGCAATCACAAGACGCGGAACAAGTAACTAACTGAGCGCTGCAATAGTGCTCGCCTGCTCGGCCGGACACTATCAACTCACATAACTCACTTTACCGCTCCACTTACACTAACACTTGCATACTGTACCAAAGCACATTTATCTACGTGTGTACACCTGCTTCGTTACATAACATGACATCACGCCTGTGTTCCCCGAAGGGCTAGGCAGAGGTGTACACCCACATTACGCCGGTTATGTTTCAGACCCATATAATAGGGGGCGAGCTTATTGCCATCAACCGGGAACTAATCCAGACTCTGTGGCTGCTATTGATACTGTGGCTTTCCTGGTGGAAAAACACAATATCTATTTTTACGACCCGGAATTCAAACTCAAACTCAAAGCATTTATTTCAATTAAACCATTACAGGCACTTTTGAATGTCAAAACACAAAAAATAAACTAAGCTACAGTTCCAGTCACAGGGCATAATAACTTGTGAAAGTACTGTAGGTAGTTGCCCATTCGAAAGCGTAGATCTCTATGGAGAAGAATGGGCCAGAAACTCCATGGACACTCTTTTAAATCATTATGTTGTTACAAAGTCTCGGTTACATCATTCATGTCGAGATTAAACATATATGTATGTGAGAACGATTTGAACCCGGGTCCTCATCCTCAGCAGTAGCGCTCGCGACCACTAGACCAACGAAGTTTCATAAGGTCATTTCTGTTTATACATTAACGTTATTTGTTCCTGTTAGCCAGGTACTAATACTGCTATTTTCGATCCTTTCAAGTAATCGTCACTATCATTGGCAGCCTTGTTCTACCCACTGCTGAGTATAGCACGTATATATGCCCATTTTGTGCCATCTTCCCTGGTCTGGCGAGTCTCAACTAGATCTTACCCGCGATCTTCTGAATGTCATCCACACCCATCTGGTTGTAGGTCTGCCATCACTTCTTCTGGTCAACAACCATTATGGAAACTTGTTTTTATTATGGAAACCAACCACCAATTCTGATGTACGCAAGAAACAATCAACTTTTCCCTACATTTTGTCGAGGTTTGCAAACATTGATGTGTGGAGAAACTTATTTTTCTTTTCTCAGGGTAAAAGTTAATCATTTTTATGAGTACTACAGGATATTATGGCCTCGTCTAACAAGTTTTTTTTCCGTGTGCTTAGTGCTTAACCTGGTGTCACAGTTTTTATACCGCTCATAGACATCTGACTTTACTTTACATGCCGTGCCATCGAAAAGTATTTCTCAGTCATGCTGGTTTGGTTTCCTCACGATGTTTTCCTTCGCCGAAACAAGTGATAATTTTACAATACGCACATGAATCCGAAAAATCGGAGGTGCATGTCTTGAGTTCGAGCTTGAGACCTATGACTGGGCAGTCCAGTCCATTTAACCAGTCACAGTGTATACCAGCACTACAATAAGATAAAGATTTTCTTATGTAGCCCTTGGATCTTTTGCCCGCAGCTTGGTTCACGTTATGGTCGGAAATTATCCCACGGGAACGTTTTAAATAGGTATAACCTTTGACAGTCGAAGATAAGGTGGCTTCCCATTAGTGTAAGATCTTGGAGTCGAATCAGCAGCTCCGACGATTACCCCTACATCCAAACTTACAAACTTTACCTTTTATACTTTTGGTATAGACTGGACAAACAGCTGCATATATAATCCTCTGTACTCTATGTTGCTCGTTACCCTCCGCAGATCTTTGCAAATAGATTACTATTTTTTGGCTCGTGCTAGCTCTTCAAACTTTTTGCATTCTGCTAAAGTAAAAATGTATCGCGTAATCTTTGAGATTCAAGATAAGATCACTCTCACTTGTGATGATCACTAATTGGTGGTCCGTGATGATTCAGCATATTTGGGCAGTCTTCATAATGTCGTAAACCACGTAAATCTGATCCGTAGGGAATGTAAGAAGGTCGTTACTTTATCCCACATATCTTAAAGCAGTAGTGTAAACAAAAACGACTTTCTAACTAAATGTGGAAATAATAAACAATCGCCTTCATAAATCCTTTTGTAAGTGAATCTGTAAGAAGCTGTCAAATCGTATTGATTGTCAAAACACAGCATCGAGATCGTCAAAAATTGCGCAATTCTGTAAGCAAAATACTCAGGAGGTATCTCTTCAGTTAGGTAAATATCATATGGACTGTGAACAAAAATGTGGGCCAAAAAATCACCAAAGAATCTAGTAAGTACCAACATCCAAGTCAGTTAAACCTGATATTTATTCCAAACATTAGCCTAAAATGTTCCAAAAGCAAATTTTCGCTTACTCATCCAATCCATCACCGCGGATCGTAATAACACTCACTCAAATTAATACCTGCCCACTCAAAAATAGAATTGAAAAATTGATGCCCAGTGCAATAAGACCGCTCGAAATGTTCCACTGTTCCTTTAAATTGGTTCACACAAGAAGGATGACGGGTCTTAAAGACCTGGTCACATCTTAATACGGGCTTATTACCGATGTTAATTTTTGGGATGTTTCGGGTGAAAAAAGTTTCGAATGGTATTTAGAGTGCTTTTAGAATCGCCATCGATATATTTACGTATAAACTCGTAGTTTTGTTGTACAAATTATTAACATTTGGCTACTTTGTGCGTAGTAGTGAGTTAGTGACGTTCAAATTACTAGTTAGGGAGTTGATAAGTTGCTAGCATTTGTGTATAGTTTTTTTCGCGGATATCTACCTAATGGCAGTTGTGTGCGATTAGATATTCAAATAGAAATTGGAAAGATATTAATGATTTCTTTCATAGAACTGTTTCGGAAAGGTGCCTAACCGTTTTAATCGACTGTGACTGTGTATGAGAAAAGCCAAGGTTATGTTTTGGATTTATCATTACAACTATCGGCAGAATTCTCTATAAGACATGTGGGATAGATCATACGAATTTAACACGAAACATTGTATCTCATTCATTTTCACAAAAAAATCATTCTAACACTTTAAATTCTCAAAACTAAGAAAACATCAATACAGCAAGGTAATTTCTTGAACAAACTTAACAAAACGAAGAAATCGATAGTAAATCAAAGGTAATAAAACAATCATGGTTACACAATCGAATCAAACAGCACTCAGGGTGAAGCGCCCAGTTGTCGGTACACGGCGCGGTATGCTAGTGGCCGTCAATTACGCTGCTTACAAAAAGACTAGCTCGTCGACAATTTCGCTGTTACTCGTGTTTGGTAGATGTCTTTAATGTTCCTAAAGTAGCTATAGTTCTTTTTATTTTAATAATTAATGTTAACAATAAAATTATTATTTCCGTGTGGCTTGCTTGATAGTAATACTTAATTTTCAGTTGTAATCTAAATTCGTCGATTTTACTCTTCATTCGTTTTTTTTTATAAAATGGCTATTGAAAAAACCTTGAATTCATAATATATATTTAAAAAGCTCTCGCGAAGAGATGCTTAACTATACAAGCTTATCATTACAACCATTTAACTTAGAATTGGTTGTAAAAGATACGTTGAAAATAATAATAATTGTTAATTGCTTGTAAAAGATATACCCAAGGGTATCGTATTACCCGGTATTAACTAGGTTGTGGAGGTCAGATAGGCGGTCGCTCCATGTAAAATACTGGTATTATTCAGCTGCATCTGGTTAGACTGGAAGCCGACCCCAACATAGTTGGGAAAAGGCTAGGCAGATGATGATTGTAAAAGATATGTTATAACCACATAGCCGCGATATCCAAGACCATTGTGATTCCTGATAGTGCAAAAAAATTAAGAGTTGAGACTTTTTTTACTTTACTTTCATTGATTCACGAGCCTTACTTATATCAATAACAAGTGAGCAGTCCATCAAAATTTCGTGGAATATGATGTTCGGTGAAATGCCATAATAATAATGATGAAACCGCACAATGGTCATTCATTCAAGAATATTTATTACTTGGACCAACTCGCTAATCTCATTTCAATAGTAAGTATAACTATGGGGCCAACATGTTATTTGGATGATGTTTGAAAACATTTTGAATACTTGAGGCTGCATTATTCGAATTGTGGAAAGGATTATGAATGAAGTATACGTTTTGGTTTGCGGGATTCAGAGGCTATTGTTGTCGAAGAATTTGACAAACGTGTAAACATCACTAGACTACTTGGCGCCTTACTCACAAGTTGAATAGTTTGAAAATCGTGTTTATGTTATTTGAAAACGTAAGTTTCTGTACAACATTTTTTTAATCTACGCAAATGAATTCTAATTACTTTTCTCAAAAAAGTAAACACTTATAATGGAATAAATGAAGTCAAAAATAAATTTGACTGATGTAATTGAAACATGATTAAAAGGTTCCTTCGTTAAGCAGTTGGCGTTCAATCAAAATGATTTCACGGAGATAAATTGAGTGTAAACAGAGCGAGCGAAACGTGAAATAATCTTGTTTATAACGAAGAATGAACATCTCGCTCTAATCTTATAAAAGCACAGACTAATTTGTAGACAATTGCAGAGTTAAGGAGCTTGAGGGTTGCTATCAACTCGGCATTACCTTCATTGATGGTTATTGTGATAATAATCTTAATTATTGAAGTCTAATTGTAACGTTCAGCATCATCATCATCATCATCATTGGCCGCGTCGTTCCACCTACTGCTGGCTGTTGGTTTACAAACACTTCTTCTACCATCTCTCGGTTACTGTTCAGTATGTGCTCTACTTCACCTGACTTCAGCATGTGTCGCCAAGTGTCTTGCTCACGTCCACTAATGAGCCGCTACCTGCCATCCGTCATGCTGAAATCGTACGGACTCGGTCTTTCAATGATAGACCTGACATGGCGCAATCTATAGCCTTTCAATTACAGTCAGAACATTTAAGGTAAATCACTTAGATGATATTGGTATTTTGTCAAACCGAATCACACGTGATAGAAAAGTGATTTTCTATCACGTGTGATTCGTGTGATTCGGATCATTTATACGTCTTATTGTGTAAATTTTGACAGGAAACTAGAAACCTATGATGAACCTACTCACCACACGTCTCTATGCTTAATTCGTAACCACATCTAAAGATTCCCAAATACAGTTGTTACCAAACCAGTAGCCCGCCGTGTTGTTCCAGCGCAATATAAAACAATAAAAAGCCTATTAAGTTGGAACAATATAATCTTCGTGGGCCTCCTCGCCACCACCCCGCGCCCTCCCCGCCCCCGCCCCCTCAGGGTCCACCTCTCGGAGCACTCTGGCGTCCAGCGGGCGGTAATTACCAACGCCTTGAGACTCGGCAGTCAGGAGGCAATAGCGTTATTTAGCACCTTCACAATTTGTTTCTAAGAAATCACTTTTATCTCATTATCTACGTATTTGTTGCTTTAAATGAAGCTGTTATGAATTGGAATGTTTTTTTTTCTGTGAAGTCTATTTTCTTAGCGTTTTATGTGCGCAGTGATGTATTCAGCAATACATCAGATCATAGATCCTATGCATGTCGAAGGCAACCTAAATTGATTTAGCCCAAAAGTTTGCGACGGAACGTGCCAACTCGTAACGTGCAAACAATAGGACAGGCGGGATACGATATTAAGCTATGATTCCATGGTTTGTGGAACAGCACACACATTTACACTCCAGGGCAGGTCATTTATGAATTTCCATTGAACAGTTGTTACTTGGTTCGGCCACCCTGTGTACAAGGTGTAAACGGACCCTTAACGAAGCTGTCAACCAAGTATTCTGCACTTCAATCTAAGTAACCCTACGCAAAAATGATTGCTGGGAAACGACTATTTTTTTGGGGTGAAAAATCACGTTTTACGGTAAAACTCAATGTAACGCAATCAAAACATTGTGCTGATGGGTGCGTTGAATAGTAAACGGGTCATGGAGGTATTTCATGTAATAACCTCAAAACCTAGTCCTTAAAAAAAGGTGATAAAATTTTAACTTTGACCCCTAATATTTTCCGTAGCTAGAAGGTTCCCAGGCATGATCCAGAACAAAAAAAAAATGCAATGAAGGGGAGAACAACTGCCTTTCGGCTTCGTTAAGTGTCTATTTACACCCTTTATATACCTTAGTTACAAAAAATCTGAAAAATCGCGATCGCAAATTTTAGGCAACGTAAGAATTTTTGTCTCATCCAAAATCTAAAAAAAATGCACCCTAAGGTATTTCAAGGATAACTACACAAAAAAAATTACTTGTATCATCTTAAATTCTAATACGAGAGATATTTAAATAAAGAAAATACCGAATAACAAAATAATAGAGCAATTTGGCACAAAATGATTTGGGGTCCTTAAAATGAATGCTAAATTGAATCGTAACAACTAACAAAACCGAATAATGCATCTAAATAACAAAATGTTATCAAAGAGAACAAAAACCTCTCAAACACTACGGGCATCCTGCATCCCTTTCGCTCGCTATATCGGTGTCTCGCTCACTCTAATCGTATTAAGCATCCATTTTTGTAAGCGCTCCGAGCCCGATCCAATTTCAAACTCATTTGTTAGAGCATAAAACAATTATTAAAAAACGCCAGTGATTTGGCGAGCAATTTTTGCCGTTTTACATCACTTAACGCTGGCTACAAAAAGATGTGGAGATGGCCGATTGTTTATAGACAACTTTGGCAAACGTTTCTGCATTGAAACTACCATAAATATATGATAAGGACGGGACTTCTTGACAAATTAAATGACAGATTTTATAATGGTTACAGATTAAGAGAAGTATGGAAAACGCGTGGCGTCGATGACTCTTGTGGAAGCACACAATTTACATTTTTTTCATTTCTGAAAAAAAAACACCGCTTCGTTGTTGGTCAACTCACTACTTCTTAAACGCAAAGTAATTATAATTGTATTTTCATTTCTTAAAACACTTTTTCTCACGTGTATCTAAATACGTTTAAAACTCTCCGTGCCCACCACTGTCCATATACGCAGGTCCCGTGTTTTTTCGCCGAAGTAATCGAATGATCGTGCGTGCGAGCCAACAACGGGTGCGCTCACCCCGCCGCTACTCCGCCGCGAAAACAATAACGTTTGAGTGATGTAAGTACAAAATGAGTAAATAAAATATTAGATAATAATCTAGTAAATAAACATATGATAGATTTATCATAAGTATCAATTACGAGATGTACGAGTACACTCCTTTGCCAAAAAACCGGGCGGTTTTGTTTTTTCTACATTATTTTTAATCATTTAGTTCTAAAGAGGTTTTAATAGCCAAACTATGTTACTGGCACTTAATAAGTAGTCTGGGTATGATAAAAGTTTCTTAATTCAAAACTTTTGTTTTTAAAAATAATAATCGCTTTTTCAGTTTGTGACTTTTTACTTATTTTTCGCGAGCTTGCCGTTAAAAGGTTATCAGGCAACTAAAACTGTCTAACAGCGATTAAACGTGAGTCGTTCAACCGTCCAAAGAAACTGGACTCGATACCAAGAGACAGGTTCCGTTCAAAGAAGGCTAGGTTCTGGGAGAAAACGTTGCACATAACCACGAGAGTATTTTTTTTTTGTGTTTGTTACCTCATATCTTCATCATTTATGAACCGATTTGAAAAATTCTTCTTTTATCTGAATTTTTACTTCCCGATTGGTCCCATAGAAATTTCATCAAAATCGGTTCAGTAGTTTGGTTTTGAAATCAAAATAGCTGGAAAAAATATGTCATCCAAGTAAAAGAAATTGCGAAATTGATACATGACAAGGATTTGTGTGTGATACGATAACTTAAAAGCGTAAAATAAAAACTTTTTTGCAAAAAAAATAACCAACTTCCAAAAAACGAGCTCTCGGCTGAGTGGGAACAAATTCCACAGGACACCATCAAAAGCCTGGTGGAAAGTATGCCAAGACGATTACATGCCGTAATCCCTGCAAGGGGAGGTCATACTCGTTATTAATTTTTATTTTTACATGTCTTTTTTATTAAAATACCATAAAAATACTCGCAGTCTTAATTTCATTATACCCATAAAAATGACCATTTTAACACGGCTCTCTGTTTACATTGACTATAACACCGATTCCAGGACTTAAGTGTTAAAAACTAGATTCTCATTGATACTAAGAAATTTCTAGTCATTTATGCTAATGACATACTAAAAATAATACTATCCATAGAAAAGCCAATGATTGTAAGGTGCCCGTTTTTTTTTGCAAACGAGTGTATTATAATATTTACTAAATAATATTTAATAAAGGTTCAGTCGCAAAATGTATCTTTCGCAAAATGTGATTTACATGTGTGAACCGTATCAAATCAAAATGTACGATTCTGAAATGAATGGATACTCTATTGGGTTTTCAGGAGAATTTTTGTGGCCTGAAATTTCAGGTCTGGAATAATGGAAATAAGTGTTAGAAATCACACAAAAGCTATAGTACATACTCACACACATGACTGAATATGAAAGTGGTACATGATTGAATATGAAAGAGATGTCGTACACACAGTTTCGGAATTGTGAAAGAAATTCAGTGATTGCCGTAATCCTAAAGCAGTGTTTGACAAACTCTTCATTGAGTAACGGAGTGGGGATTTTACTAAAATAAGATTTAGAAACGGAACCCATGCGTAGATCAAGTCTGGAAGTTATGTTCAATAACACTTTAAAAGTTTTCACATCATCATCATTTAAGCCAGGGATGCCATGCTTCTCGATCGTCTGCGACCCTCATCTAGGTATGAACTGATAATTATCAATTAAATGCTCTCTGTTACTTAATTGCAAAATGTAATTGTTTTCTTGTATTGGATCGGTTCCGAGATAGCTGCAGTTTCACAAGTCCGGTGGTTCGGCTTCGGTGGGGCAACCTAGCGACATGTTGTACTTGTACCGCGTCGAACGCTGAACATTGAACATGTTATTACGAACAAACGTGTCGTTTTCGCTGCGGGGCACCGCGTGACAATCTCCATGTTGTATTCTTTTGTGTGTTTCCATATTATTAGGGTTCCGGGTAAATGTGGAGCAGCGTTTTAAGAACAGTTTTAGACAGCTTTTTGTAGATACTGTATTAAGCTACGATACGATAAGATACGAAATTAAGTGCTCAACCTTACTTGACTTCAGAAACACAAATAACTACTTGTGTGGGCCTTATGGCCAGAGTAGTATTCGTATATTAGTTGAATTGCCTAGACAGAAAATTACTAAACTAACGCTAAATTTAGTTGAAACTAAAGGATTTATATTCCAGCACTTTCGATTGAGAGTTCAGTTAGCTATTTCTCGTAGTGAAACTTACATACAGAACCATTGTAAACAAAAGTTTAATAACTTTAAAGTAACAATATCAGAGCCGGGATGTCGCCAGCGGGTGGTGAGCGGTCCCGGGTGCGATTTCGGCCGGGGCGGGGCCAGCTTTGACGCTGTTACCGGGATCATACCCCGGAGCTAGCAAACTGTTCAAATCAACTCTATAATATGAAACTTTGGAGGGGAATTAAATTTTAAATTTAAATTAACTGAAGGCACACACTGCATCGTGTCAGTTATGAGATGAGAGGGTATTTGTAATGAGAACTGCGTGAGCTCGAGCAGTGAGCCATTAAATTCGTTTAAGAGATGTTAATCTAAGTGTCGTTGACAAAAAGGGGTCTAGAGCAGAAAAACCGAGAAAAACGCCTCCCATAAAGGCTGAACTAGCTAGGGCTATATAGTTTTAGGAAACAAGACACAAAACATGGTAAGAAATGTGGCTTAAAGTCTTAAGACGCATAGTTGAAAAGTTTTGCCAGGTCTCAACTTGCAGTTTTAGTTTCTCTAGTCAAATCATAATTAGATATTTGGAGATTTACCTACTTATACAATACGTCTTTTGTATACGCCCAGTGTGGGCAGAAAAAAAGAGAGTTTATTTCCTATGAGTATGACCCTTCTTCTTGTATTGACAACTTGTATAAATAAACTAATGAAATAACATAATTTTGTTCTGGTTGCAATCCATTTATTAGCAACAGTAAGCTAGTAGGCTCAGACTGTCCTGCGACATAGTTTCCTCTATTTCCCCCTCCCTTAATCCAAGTTCGGCAAGCTCAAATCCCATTTCATAGGTATCAAGCATTTCCCGAAGTTGTCTGAACAGCACCGCGATGATATGTTCGTTATTGCATTACACGCGCACAAAGACGAATGGCAGAGATGTTATCTCAACTATTAATGCACGACCCGAGCCCTAAACGATTGTTCGCGGCAAATTGCTCGACTCAATCCGATCGTGTGATAACGGCCTAATAAGAGCCTATTTAGAAGATATTGTTAGTTTTTTTTGGGAGAATGCGACAGCTGCCGTTGATTTTTGTGACTGCTGAAGTACCTAACCTATAAAATTGTGCAACGTCATTTATTTTTTTTAATCTCGAAAGATGACCTTAAAGAAATTGTTGGTCCAGGATTGATCAGCATAGCGAGAGACAGGGATAAATGGAAGTCTTTAGATTAGAGGAAGTCTGTCGAGGGACGAACTCATTATGGGAAATATACCGACCGCCTATGAAGAAAATAAAATAATAACTGTAGTAATTTCAACTTAAAGTTCGCTAAAAACCACCTGAAATATTTAACAAAATTGTGTAAACATTATAAGGTTTATTCAACTTCTAAATAATGGAGGAGGTCATGTAGTAGGCCGTCACGACAACATAAGTCGGTGGCAAAAACGTCAATGATAGAAACAAAGTCATCGTCTTCTAAAGTTATTTTTCACTTTATTTTTTGTTTTTGGAGGTTTGTTTTTATTTTTTATTTATCTCGAACGGTTATAATATACTGCTACAGTCAAACAAGTACAAAATACATTTGACATTTTGATGGAGACCGAAAAGTGTCAAACTTCACTTAGCACCTAGCACCTACTTCAATAGTTCAAAAATGTTAGTCGCAAAATAATAACAATTTACAAAACAACAATACTACATAACAGCTATTAGTTCAAATCACTTCCAAAATAATGCTCTTAAATGTGTAGGGATAACAATTGTGGCATTTACCCTGTGTAATGACGTCAGCGGTTTTCAACTGTTGAGTATGAATTATTTTGTTTGACCAACTGCAGATAAGTCAAAAGAGAGGGTATTGCTCTTCTGAAATTAACTTTGTCAAATAAGTGACTGATTGAAAAACGTGTGATTTATTCTTTCTATAGACACAGTCTCTCAAAAAAGGCAATATAAACTTTTTTATTTTCGTTTCTGTGATTTATTGTATCCTAAGTAATAAGGTATTATTTTCCCATGACATCTTTCAATCACAACACACAAACTTTAAAATGTTATAATATTTTAGCTTTGCAACAAACTACAAATAAATGAACGCAGTTGTCAATGCACAGTGGTTCGAACCCAAACGAAGAACCACAAAAACTTTGACAAACGTGAACGGACCGAAACCACAATGCAACAAAACAAATCATATTACATATCGCTAGCTCTCTCTCTGCATCGGACCACTTGCTCGCACAGGCTCCCCGCTGACTCGTTAGCGACGAATAAACCTTGTAATACAATAAAACAGAAAATAGTGTAAAAAATACTTGTTGCAAATTTTGCTGGGTCAACATAAAAGCGTTATTGCAGTGTGGTAAGGTATGTTATTGCATGGTTTGGTGTTAAGTTAAGCATGCTCTGCATGCTAAAAGTGACATTTGTTTGAGGCGTTCATCCAATATGGTGCTAGAGAGAAATAAAATTGTATTTTTCTATTTTAATTGGTGCAAATTTACGTTTATGAAAGGAGACGAATGCGAAAACAAATTATTTTTTAACTAGATACTTTGAGGCGGGTATTATTACTTCGTACAGTAAAACACTAGTTTGGAGTGGATAGCTATATTCCAGATGCTGTTGTTAAACTTATTTAAATTTAAGGAGATTTTTAATTTTTTGTGTTTTGTCAAATTTTTGCATATCGATCGTGCGTAAGTTACAAGACCATCATTATAATTTAATTTGAATAATACGTAAAAGAAGAAACCATACCGGACATTTGTTGTAACTATTCGTGCTTTTCTTGAAATTGGAATAGGTGCTTTGTAAATTGAATCACGATTAAATCAGTAAATCCATCAATGCAATCGGTTTTTTGTGTTTAATTTTCATGGTTTGTATTTGTAGTAGGTACTTAAGTATTTCTATTTAACCAACGATTAAATAAAATCAAGAAAAACTATAGTTACATTATACAGGTCGGCCGACTTTGTGAAACACAATCTGTTTGAGATCTAACATCGATATATTTTGTGGCACAATCGGTCATTGTGTCAATGGAAACGGATGTCTAACTAGTTATTACGCGACAAATCTTACCGTAATTAAATTTACAATGTATAGCACAACATTTTTTTTCAATAGTATGGATACAAAATGTACATGTTTTGAATTACCGATATTTTTTTTAAGTGTATCTATCGCCAGTTATACCTTTCAAATACTTCAAATGAACTAATTTTGAAACAGGAGCGTGGCGTGACAGTATAGGAATGGCTGGAAATCGGGCTCACGATTTCGCGCTCGTTTGTCACAAAGTTATAGCTGATTAAAAGCAAGAAATTGGTATTTATTTATACCATTATCACAAAATAACAAAAAAAAAAACAATTGGTAAATCTACATGCAAGCATTCAATGAAGCAAACAAGCTTTTAATCCATAACACACTCGAAAATAAAAAGCTTACCGCGAACGCCTCCGAACAAACCTTTGAACCGAAGCCGATCTAATAACGTAAACGAAATCCTTTTATACAGCCAACAAAAACCTAATACCACTAACAATGCCGCAAAATTTCGAAGAACCTTTTTTTCCCAGAGATATCAAGTAGTGACCACTGTGCGGCTGAGACGCTACAAGTACAATGAACACCGATCGGTTTTGTCTAGGATTTCAAGCAGCTCGCGTTTCTGTGTGTAAGTGTGATGCACAATGAGACGAGTGGAGCAAAAACGTTGCTCGTGAAATGACCATTGCAAGGATTATGCGTTTGAAGTAGCACATTGTGTTGATGTTTTTATTGACAGTTGTGATAATATTTGAGTCGTTTGCAAAAAGTTGGTCATTCTGTACGATAGGCCCATTTGGTGCAGTACATCTTACTCAACCTACAAATAATAAATTGTAGGTGCAGGCCTAGCTTGTAATGTTCGTGGTTACTTTGTCAACATTTTAACTTAGATTAAATTAGTTAAACAGTAAAATACACAGTAAATAAAGTTTCTGAGGTAATCTCAAGCCAATATCAAACTGAAATGAAGCACTACAATATTTTTCTTAACAAAATCGTTTAGTTCCGAAAATTGAATAAGCAACTCGACGCATATTTGCAGGCGCTCAATTTTAGATATATTGTGTACATACATGGACTCCACTGCCAGGTGTTCAAAGGTATAGAGTCAGAGCACAGAGGGGGAGAGAGGGGCGGGCGGGGAACAGGGAGGTGCCTGAATTCGATTCCGGGCTATTGAAAAGTTTCAAGAGGCGAAAAGCTTCGACAAACGAAGCTAAGTGAATTTCGAGCCCTCGGAAAAGCCAGGGCTGGATTTGGTTTGGCGGGATTGTTGATAACCAGAGAAACATTAGTGACCTTGTGAAAAGACACAGAGAAAGAAAGAAAACAATAAAACGTTACGTACCCACATAAGTTTAAGGCAACAAGTCATAGCGTAAATCTGTCGAGGTTTGAATATTATAGTATTTGTCCGTTAGCTAAGTACTTAAAGAAATTGTTTCACCACCGAAATAACGTGTGAGGAGCCAAAGACCGAACAGTTCAAGATTCAGATCACAAGAAAACCGATCATAGCAAACTTAACTTAAAACGAGTATGCACTACACAAAGATTCTCTAAAGTCAACCTTACTAGCGCAGCTCTTATGACAAAGATTTAGGAAAAGGGGGAGAAAACCAAGGAGTTTTTAGAGAAGATTCTTCTCCTTCTTTGTGTCTGGCAGAAGCACACATCTGTCACCTTCCTGCACTTAGGCGTAGTGAATTATTATCATCTGCGTAGCCGATGCAGCAGAATGCCTAAGTGCAGGTATGTGACCCTAGTACGGATGTGTGTGCCCTTTTCCCAATTTATTTGGAGTTGGTACAGCGTGCCTTCTTCTGCCATACTTTTTTATTATTCGACATCCCATGAGCTACCCTCTCAGTGTTTCTTTGGTTTTCGCCGATTCTTATAGCTGCATCACATGCCCCTACAACCGATCACCACACAAGTTTTCAGGCATCGGCACCGCTTTCAGTCTTCCTCTTATGTAGTACTAATTTCTTGTTACAACACACAATCAGCCGTCTTAGTATTGTCATATCAATCATATGCAATTGCTTCTCATTCATCCTTTTTTGTGGCCCAACATAATAATCCATACAACAAATTAGTTATTATATTGTTTTTGATTAAGCAAGTCGGAAGCTAATAACGGCCTGAGAAATCAGCAACTATAGCCAGAAACAATTTCTTTCATAAACGGAGTACGCCCCTGTGCGGGCGGCTTGGTTCCAATTTTTATCAATCCCATTTCATTTCCCCTTACGAAAGTTTTCCTCCAATTTTGCGCTCTCGCCCCCGCCCTTTTAGTGTTGGGACAATTGTGGCACTTTTTAGCTGTCGATAGCTATAAAATATTATATGTATAAAACAAGCTGTCTTGCTAAACTAGGTTTGGGTAGATCATGACATTCATGACAGCCGCTTACACAGTGACTGCTGGGCAAGTCTTCACGCAATGTATTCCTGAAGATGGAAGGCGACGAGGCCGACGAGGTTAGCATACAAGAAAAGAGTAATTTACTAGAAGGACGTGGAGGAATCCTTTGCCCAGTTGTGGGACAGTAACCGCAAAAATAAAACAAGCCCGATAGGATTTTCTATATAAACTTTAATCCCCTATTTAACTGATGTAAGCGATGATTTTTTTAAATACATTTTTATGAATTTTATGCCAACAGTGTTACCATATACTGTACTTACAGAATAAATAACCACTGATTGGTACCAATGGATATTGTAAAATTGTCAATAGAAAGCTATTGTTATTTGAAATGTGTCTCGCAGAAGTATTAAAAATCTCTTGAACATAATGTAACAAAACACATTTAACTTACGACAGTTCGGACCTACAACAAGTATCGAAGTTTGATTACAAAAAGGAACCTTATTTCCTGGCTCAAATAAAAGACAAGCATCGATAAACCGTCTTCATAGTACATCACTACAGTTTAAACATTAAAGTATTTCTCGGGAGACGCGGACGTATCAGGCGATCATTTCTCTGTTACTAAGCGACCGAATTCAATTGAGGGCCGTTTACATCGACACTTGGTTATTAACTGACCCACGACATTTTATGGGATCATCGTAGGTACAACTACAAACATTGCCCTGAAATGCGTTTTCCAGTTAGGTCCATCATCTGTCTACATTTTTCTTATCTATGTTGGGGTCGGCTACCAGTCTAATCGTATGCAGCTAAACATCTGTATTATACACGGTATTCCAGTTACTGTTTCGTCATTTTGCCGGAACACTGGTAAATTTTTAGTTAACGTCAATCAATGTTGTTTTACTTTTAAAATCATTTCGAACTCTGTATTATGAGACCGTTAATTTCTATTGCTAGGACTAAGAAGGTACTATGACCATATTTTTTTTTTGTTTTGATGACGTCTCATCATTATCATCTTCCTGCCCTTGTCCCATTCTACTTGGGGTCGGCGCAACACGTTTTCTTCTTCCATACTCCCCTGTCAGACGTCACGGCATCATTTACTTCTTTCTCTTTCATATCATTTTTTGTTGACGTCTATTTGCCAAAAATTGACAATGGTACCTCGGTCTTCAATGCAGAGGTCAGAAGCATCCTCCTCAGGTCCCAGCGGCCGCGCGAGACGCACCGGGCGTCGGGGGCCACGTGGTGGCCCCCGGCCACCGTAGACGCGGGCCTGTGGACGGTGAGCTAAGGGCTAGCTCGCCGTCCCTCCGTCTTAGGACGACAGGCCGTGTCGACGGCGCGTTCGTGTTCCACGCGCGCCTCAAAGAGATGTCAGCATAGGGAAGGGGCCCGCAAGGGCCGATGCCTGCCGGGTGCTGCGGGTTGTTCGAAAGAGATACCGCGGCCCCTGAACACAAAGGGCAATGAAGGAACATGGGTGGGTTTTAGTCAGTAAAAGTCTGACACTCCCTCCCGCTCAGCCCAAAGCGGGAGAAGTCATTTGATGATTTCCCATCCGGAAAAAAAAAGAGGTCAGAAGCAGTTTTTTTTTTTCGTAGCCTGCTCTGTCCCACTCCTGGGCAAAGGCGTCCCTCCACTCTTTCCACTTGCGCAGAGTGCGTGCTAGCTCCAATAGTCTCCTGAGTGTAATTGCTAACAAACTGGATTGTCCTGTTTTGTTTCATTTAAGTCAGCTGCACGTGCCAGCTCAAAATAACTTATTTGTTTAAATCTATTAATTAAGTTCTACCATAGAATACATAATAGTAAAAGTGTGTAAGTAGTGGTTCTACTAACGTAGTTTTGTAAGTAAATTATTACTAACATTATGAGTCTATGTCATTTTTTTTTAAATTCTTATTTCCTTTATTTATTTCTCTTACTTACTAATTACATTTTTAAATATTCCTATAAAAAAAAAAACATTTAAAAATATAAAAAATAGTAGCCCACCGGTATCGGGAACAGGGTCCAAGCTACCGGCGGTCAGGGCTCCAGAGAGAGGAACCTCCTAACAATACGAGCCGTGTCCAGGAGTACCGCTTTCTGAATCAAGCCCTTGATCCAGCCGCCTAACGAGAGCCTCCTCAGGTATTGGTCGAGGCTCTTGGCAATTAAGCCATGGGCTGAAACTACTATCGGCACAATGATCGCCGTGTCCACTTCCCACATGTCGACAACCTCGCGAGCCAAGTCAAGATACTTGATTTGTTTATCTTTCTCGGCTTTCACGAGGTTCCCGTCATGCGGGACCGTTATGTCAACAATCATTGCGCGCCGCTCTGATCGATCCACCACCACTATATCAGGCTTGTTGGCCACAATAGTCCTGTCAGTGATGATGGATTGATCCCAGTACAGTGTGATATTGCCATTTTCGAGAACTGGGTTGGGCACATACCTATAGTACGGCACTTCCGATTCCACAAGGTTGTATTTTAGAGCAAGTTGCTGATGGATAATCCTGGCTACAAGGTTGTGTCTATGCAAGTACTCACCGTTAGCTAGACGAGAACACCCGGAGATAATGTGACGAATTGATTCGCCCGGACGGTGGCATGCCCGACATATGTCAACCGTGCCGTCCTTCACAATAAATCTCCGGTAGTTATTCGTCATCATAACTTCATCCATAATTGCACAGACAAAACCTTCGGTTTCTCCGAAGAGGTCGCCGGAACGTAGCCAGGTTACGGACGCTGATAGGTCTACATCGGGCCCATGAAGGGCCCGGAAAAAGCGTCCGTGGAGCTCTTTACTCTGCCATACCTCCTTGCGGTCGTTAGTGTTAAGTACTACAGGTTTGCGCCAGTTCTCTTTAGCCAAGGAGAGCGGGGTGAGGCCCTTGTCCACCGCGACCACATCCCGATGCATCCCCACGTCGGTTTCTAGGAAAAATTCCCTGAGACTGCATATCTCGCGATTGTGGAGAGTCTTAGCGTTTAAAAAGCCTCGACCACCGCACCTCCGCGGGATATACAGTCTCATAACCGAAGATCGTGGGTGATGCATTCGATATGCCGTCAACAATGTACGGACCTTCCTATCCAGGGCGTCTAGTTCTGTTTGTGTCCATTTGAGTATGCCGAAAGAGTACATCAAAACCGGCATGACCCAACCGTTGAACGCACGCACCTTGTTCCCGCCTGATAAAAGACTATTAAATACTTTTCTCAGGCGGCCAAAGAAGCGCTCCCTCAACGATTGCTTCATGTCAGCTTTTAATTTTTTAATTATTATTATATTATGAGCAGGTGATGCTGACCGTGTCAGCAATGCTGCAATGATCTTTTATCAAAATACATCAGTACATAATAGATGTGTTGTTATAGAAGATTAAAACCGTTGTTGATCATCTTGACAAAACACTTCTAAAGAAATCTGATTAACCTTTTACCTGCTAGCTCGACCCTCGTCATCAATCTATTTCTCAAGTGAAATAAAATAGAATTTCTTCAAAAACTCTTCTTCGTTCATTATAATTTGTTTTGTTGAGAACCGTTTAAAGAGCAATTACTAAGTTCCCTCTTATTTATCGGACTCCCAAATAATTTAGTTTCGTTATAATATACAATTTTCTTTTTCGGGGAAAGCCGTGATTTCTTTTAAATTGGTTCGCTTCACATAATTACTCATTTTCAGTGTAAGGTGTCGGTTGATGATTACCTGCTTGCGTAGTTATATTTATCAAGCTTGCCAGTTTTCCCTCTCTTAGTCCCATCTGTGGGAACATTATGGGCTGATTATGCTGTCAGTTTTCTACTCGATACAAGTTTTACCTACTTGTATGGGACTTTGCCTATTTAAATGTTAAATGTTTAATGCTTCTTTTTCTTTCGTGTCGATGGTACGACTTCTTCAAACGTGTTGGGCCCAGTATGTGGTCACGCTAATCGCGGCGTCCGTGGCGTCTCGTAAGTCTTCAAAAGTGCAGGTGTTGGGACAGTTTGGACAGTTTGTTTCCAGCAAGTGGGACATCGTCTGGTCAAGCACCGCATTCCCACTGTGTGTCGGAAGCCATTTTGACTAATAATGCTGATTTTAGGTATTTAAACCATTTACACATTCGACATTCTAAGCCCGAAAAAGCTTCAGTATTTTAATTTTCATGTGATTCTGCACGTCACGTTTTTATTGCTGCATATCAAAGTACAAACATCGGCAGGCAGCCGTGCAAGCATGAATCTTTTTTATATATTTTAACAGATTTATAAGTGTTATTCAAAAAAATGTATGAAACGACAACGGCAGCATAATTCATAACATGTCGATGACCATGATGGTTACGAGGCTCATCATCTGCCTAGCTCCGCTAGGGTCCGCTCCCAGTATAACCGGATGCATAATGTGGTTAAACCGAAATATAACTATTGTAGATTATACCTACACGATACTAGGTCAACAGAGAACGTGGAAAGGGTTCCACAGTCTCTGTTGACCTCGCCTGACAGAGCGTGTACAAACGCTCATGAAGTGCATTTCTTACAAGGGCGTCCTTGCACAGTGCTGTTTCTGCCAGTGATCGAACAAGATACTGGAGCCCAAGGTTCGAAGGTAAGGCTACCTTCCATTTTCCGATTTTGTTTGTAGTCTGCTGATCAAGGTTACCACTTTCGCTGCGAAGTTCAAATGATCGATTTTTACTCGTATGCGCATCATTTAAAACTACGTATTATAATGATGCCTCGGGAGACGAGTTATGCGCACACGAGCGAATTATTGATCGACCCATATGCTGGGTGCTTAGCATCAAAAGTATTACTTAAATCTTGTTTAAGTACACTCTTTTCTGGTCCAATTCCATTTTTCTTGGCATTGACCTATCAAATAGAGGCTTTAATAGTTTATTAAACTACTATCAATTTAATTGAAATTGGCAATTAGTATGAAACGGTGTGTGTTAATTTGTCACTAATATAATCTTGCAAAGATCAGAATAGGTACCTAGAGCATATTTGCCATAACTTTGAGGAAGTTAGTAAAATGTGGATAATAACTCCGTATAATATCCCGGAATGATTTATAAGTTTCGAAATAAAGCTGTTAAATTAGAGGGTGGTATTATTCACATGTTACTTACTTCCGTGAAGTTTAGGCAAATATACTCCACCTATTCCGATATCTGCTTATAATACTCATCTTTATCACAAAATACATAATAGTTGTCATTATTAATATTTAGTTTAGCTGTAACCTACTCTTGAGATTTAAAGCAAAACAGAAAACTTTCCTACACAAAAAGGTGTTAATGTTAGCTAATCCATAAGCCCCTTTCACACAGGGCGACGAACCGCAGCGTTTCGGCAATTACACGCCGCGATGCGTACACATAATGTGCCCTATTGTCATTTTGAGCCTGTATAAGTAAGAGGTGCATACATGGTGCTTGATTTATTACAATTTCTATACATAGCAACACAAAAGTTTTAGTCAATGGTTTCTCTTGGTCATTATCTAAGTATATCTATGTATATGCATTTTGTCAGTATGTTGTCGTTACCCACCATAATTTCGATTTTTACACCGTCCGTCCGTTTTAAAGGACATCAACCACTTTGTATGGCGATTGGGCTTGAACATGAACATAAATATATTGCACTATTATTGATTTTATTGAGTGGCTTACAGTAGGAAGAAAACATATATATCAGAAGTTTTGTATCAAATTGGTCAAATAATATAAATAACTCCATGTAAAGCGGGTTCATTATTCGGAGAAATGCTAGGGTTAACGTTTTAAGCGGGTACTGAGTCCGAGAGTGAGCCGGGGCCGTCGCTTAGAAAATCATCAGAATCCATTTTGAACAGCACAAGTCGTCAAAAATAGCTAAAGTCGAAATAATATTCATAATACGATACGAAACAGAGCGCAAACGCAAAGCGATAAGCGAATGACATTTTGACATTGACAATTTGACAATCGGGTCTGGGTCAGTGTTGCCAGTTCTCTGCACTGTCAGTCGAACACTCGATTTGAAATCGATTCCATCGTGTTGTGCTGTTTTGTTTTGCGTAATTCTTTTGGTTATGGACCACGCCGCATTCCAATAAGGATCTTCAAGAAAAGCACGTGTTAACCACTACCACGACGAACAAAACCCAAACGAACGAAGACGAATTACCAATTACGAACGATTCTTACTATTTTTCCCCGATATAGGCTAAACGACTTTCAACGTTTGTTCTAGGTGGGCATGCTATAATCATGGCGGTAAGTCTCCTCTTTGAACAGTGTTAGTCAGTCAAAGTCTGACACGCCCTTCCGCTCCACCCTAGAGCGGGAGAAATAAATGGATGATTTTACCATCTCAAAAAAAAAATGTTGTTCTACGTAAAGTATATCTTTTTATTCATGTAAGGTTAAGATGATGATGGTGATGCTGGTGATGAACCTTCCAACGGCCAGAGCAAAGCTTGGTCTTCCAGGAAAACATTTTAATTTTTCGAAGCTCTCGAATCGAAACATCAAAAATATCGATATTATTTTTTCTGTGTTTTTATTCTTTAGGCAACCCTAACTCAACGCCACTGTCACCATACAAATACAAATCAATTAAAAATCTTTTTTATTCGTTTTTAATATTATTTATATTGACACTCCCGAATAGGGACCAATGTTCAGTAAATATTATTACTAAATTATTTATGAATTCCTTCTTTCCCAATAGGGTTGTTCACGGTTAGCCCATTTTGGTTGAAGTCCTTTTCCGTCGCCTTTTTATCCGTAACACTAACAAAGTTTTATTATTGTTATTTATGTAGCGCTTAATACAGGAAGTAGACAAACAGAATTGCTGAGTCATCCCTGAAAATTCTTCACATCTCTTCTAATTCCACAGATCACCCTGTGTACAATAGAATGGCCTTACGATTATTTACATCTAATAATAACATTGAGACCATTAGCACTCATAATTCCGTGAACATTCTCATAATAATAACTACAACATAGCTACAATGCACCTCTGATATAATCCGCTCATTCACGGATCATAATCGTTCATTCACGAGCATATTCATTCATTCATTGAACATATTTAACGGTTTACCGCTGATACTAACAGCGGGAGGTCACGGATATGTGGTTTTCGGATCAACTCTAATACTGTGAGAGTTTTTGTGGTGATCTATGAGACTCTGGCATAGATTTTTAAATACTGGGGAGTTGCAAAATTACTATAGACAATTATAATGTTTTTTAATGAGGAAAGTGGAGTGAAGTTTGAGTACGACTGTGGATGGCTATAAGAGTAGAGGAAGACCAAAGAAACGATGGATGGACTATGTGAAAAATGTTATGACCAAGAAAGAGATGACTACTGAAATGGCAAGTAATAGGGAAATAAGTATGAAAGAAGAAGACATGCTGCGCCGACTACGAATAAATTGGGATAGTGGCAGGAGAATGATAAATTGTAGTGTTTTTTTGATATTTATTTATTTATTTATTTATTTATCATCTATGGAAGACTAACAGCTAACAAAACCGATATGACAGCCTAATTTCTTGCGACTGTGATTTTACTGCTAGTTAATCAAGTTACCCTTCGAAACCGTCTAAACAACATCCGAAATAGAATATTAAACATAAGTAACATTGGACGCGCTAATTTACACGGATATTGAAAAGAAAATGCATTCGCGTATGCAACTGGGTTGCGGTGCACGTCACAAGAACAGGAGACAATTACCACCTGTTATACTTAGCAGAATATTTTAATGTGATTTAATATGACAACTGCGTGGAGGGTGATGGAGCTATAGTGCCATTTAGCCGGCCACAGCGACTGCATTTGATATGCTCATCACTAGAGAGCACATGAATGCTTTCAACAACCACCCTTGAATGTTAGCGTGGTTGTTGAAACTTGCCGTAAAACTCAGAGCACAAAGCAGACATCTAAGAACATCATTGACTACATTATAAGTTATCTGTATTAATTAGTTCTCTCTTCAAAAGCGTTGACCTGCCGCACATGATGTCTTCGCTCGCAATTTTGCATCTTTTTAACCGACTTCAAAAAAAGGAGGAGGTTCTCAATTCGGTTGTATTTTTTTTTTGTTTTTTTCTTTTTTTGTTTGTTACCTCATATCTTCGTCTTTTATGAACCGATTTGAAAAATTCATCTTTTATCTGAATGGATCTACTTCCCGTTTGGTCCAATAGAAATTTCATTAAAATCGGTTAAGCAGTCTGGTTTAAATCAAAATAGCTGGAAAAAAATATGTCATCCAAGTAAAAGAAATTGCGAAATTGATACTTGACAAGTATTTGTGTATGATAACTAACAAGGGTAAAATAAAAACTTTTTGCAAAAAAGTTTTTTTTTCTAGTGTCTATTCTGAACACCCTGGAAAATTAAAAACTGACCATCACGTTTTCGTTATCCTTCCTGGAGTAACTAAAATAACTAACAGAATAGAAGATACCTACAAAATTCCCACCCCACCTTAGCTGACCCCTCATCAAGTACGGCCTATAGCCAAGGAGTTTGCCTTGCCTTAAGACGCACGTATTTCTAATACGGTCCGACTATCTGATGTTTATGATGGTTCCTAGGCATTTGAGATGGAATTTATCCAAAGTCCTTATTTGCATGTGCATCGTGTGATAGTCTTTTATTTATTACTATTTATTTATTTATTTCGGTGAGCCAACAATTGTTTACACAAAACATTTACAATCAATTTCTTATTAATACTTTTACAAGTGTAACAACCACTCTCTTATTATTATACTTGATGTGCCATAACGTAGTAGTAGTTCAGTAGTATAAAGTATTAACGACAGAGTACTTCCTACTCGCTGTGCCCTTGTAACTTGTAACACACTCCGCTACAATGAATGACTATCGTTAATCGCGTTATATTTTCCATTTCCAGGCGTCTTCGGCGACAGTTCCTTTCCATTTCACCCACAATCAGCTGCTGCAGCTATTTACCGACCAGAAATTATCTTTTAACTAAAATGTATTACGAACTCAATTGTCACGGGAAATGGCTCCAAGAGGTAGTTCTGGTTCGATTGAGACTGATAATGAGATGGAATATTGAAGGCTCAATAATACCAGCCTTACGAATCGTCCTTTAAGCAGTGCTTGCCGAGGTTGGTCTACGGATGGGTGACCCACCATTCCATTACGTACCGCGTCTAGGAAAGTATGCTAAGTCATCGGTTCCGGCTGTCATTTGTTAGATCTTTGACAGTCGTTACGGGAAGTCAAAAGTCTGAAAACCAGTCTTACTGAGAGGTATCGTATTCCACCACTCATACTGGAGGTCAGATTGGCAGTAAACAGCTGCATATGGTTAGACTGAAAGCCGACCCCAACATAGTAAGGAAAAGGCTAGGCAGATGATGATGGTGGCCTGTTTGATAGATGGTTAGATACATGCTTATTTAATACTGATCAACCAAACTAATTTCAACGAAAGGCGAACTTAGGATGCCGTTGGTGTAAGATGCATAGACATCGAAAGCAATAGCTAGTTTCCTGAACCCTGGTATTAATATGAAGAATGAAATAGATGCTACCAATCAAAACTAAAAACCTCCAGAAAGGCTCCACTTCAAAGACCAAACTATATTTACTGACTGAACTGAGCACCATTCCTTTCATCTCTGAATGCATTGTTACGGCTAATAATGCGGTTTGATCAAAACCTCTTTGTGAAATATATCCGTTTCCTTGTATTTCATACACGCGCGTGATCTACTCAACATGTTGTATAACACTTCACACTGTAGTATGGAACAGCCAACTCTCCTACACACAATTTCATGGCATTAACAGCCTTATCACCAACGGATTAGAGATTCGAAACAGCAGATAAATTTTGTGAGCATTTTCTAATCTGCAAAAAACAATAATCCATTTGCGCAAACCGCCATAAAACTACAAACTTACATTTGCGCTTAGTGATGGAACATATTTGAAGTTAAGTCTTTAGAATTTGGTATTGCAACACCGCACTTTTATTTTGGTTTTTCTATGCTATTGTATGAAGGCGTTAGTTTTGACACAAAATGTTTTTTGCGCGTATTCTGTAGTATTTTGTGCAAATCTCGAGAGCGTATTATTACGTGATAGTTTGCAAACGTGTGTCGGGCGTTAAGATTTATATTTTTTGTATCAAAATAATGCTTTCGGCGTGTCTTGATGCTGATCTATTTGTTTGTAATTTTCTTGTGGGAACAAATCCCATGCGCCTTGAGCATAATATCGTAACGATACTATCACAATGTTGTATGGACTAAGATTTATATAATATACTCCGATTTTCTGAAGATTAGATGGTGAAGACAACTTTTGGTTATTTTGATCAAGCATTAGCTGCCACACTATTCGATTGATATAAAATGAGAAGATTTTTTTTTAAATAATCATTGATTACGATTATTATTTCCTTGAATTTCGTCTTTTTTATTCGATCCTAATGAAGAAAATAATTTCCTCTCAGAATTTTAAATTATGTCCTTCAAAAAAATTAAACCGTCACAAAATAAGCATCTAATTTAAAGGACGACTCAAAAACTAATTGGTACCTTTACTGACACAGACTGACGACTTATTTCGCGACACGACAAACACGAAATCGCTCTCAAATAATCGCCCAGCAATTAAAACTGCTTATTTCCTTAATTCAGAGCAATCGGACGTTTAAAGAGCCTTCGCTGTCTCTTCACACGAATTTCGACCTTATTCGACAGTTTTAAAATACATAGTACTACAACCTAAAGGGATGATTTTCCCATCAATGTTTGTTGAAAGAAAATAAACTTTGAGCAAGAGTAAAAGGGCTCAATGTTGTGAAGCAAACGATGATGAGGCGACGTAAATGGGAAATTGTGCGCTAACTCGTCGTGCCGTCGGAATAAAACAACTCTTTGCGCTAATAATGAGAAAGAATGCACAGAGTAGTGGCGCAGGTACAGATACTGCACTTAAACTACTGTTTTATTTATAATTACTGAATCGCAAGTAGTGTTAGTACCTACCAATCATCCCTTGGTACAATCATAATTACTTATCGTAATGGTGCGTTTACATTAAGTCGGTCACCGAATGCGGCTGCCATAAAATCAGTCAAAACGAACTAATGTAAATAATAAAAAGAACTGGCCAAGTGCGAGTGGGACTCGCGCACCAAGGGTTCTGTACAAAGTAGGTATTTTGTTATTAAACTATATATTTACGGTTTTCAGATTTTTTCCTATAGGTACATGTGCTGTAAGACATTGCTTCTTGCCTGGTTCCAGGGCAACGGGAAGTACCTTATAAATTTTGATTCCCTTAGTGTTTCCTAGAGTTTTCTAGAGTTCCCTAGAGTTTCGAAATAGGTAAGTACTTATACGTTTTTTGCGGCATAAACAGCCGCATATTTTTTTTACGTTAACTTAGAAGTTTGATTTTTCACAGCTTCAAGGGACTGTAGATCTAAGTAGATGGTTAATTTCTCGATACCTCCACGCGTTCCCGAGATAAAGGGTCTTGACAGACAGACAGATAACTAAGTGATCCTTAAGGGTTCCGTTTTTTTCCTTTTGAGGTACGGAACCCTAAAAATTACCCTTAACTGCCATGCTAATCACATGGTCGAAGCCTCGTCTGCTAAGCGTTTGATGTCCAGCTCAATCTTATTTTCCAAAACTGAGAAGCTGAATTTTCGTTCTCTTACTTTAAAAACTTGACAACATTTTTACGGCTTTAGATGCGCATATCACATCAACCATTACTGATTACCTAAAGAAATCAATTATATTAGGAACGTCAATATCGTTTTTTGATACCCCACACAGTTATGTAGTAATACGTATTACATGTATGGAAGGCCTATGCACAGCGGTCGCGCTTACCACCATTAACCAAACCTAAAAGCTGATGGGTGTAAATAGGTAATCATTCCAGGATCAATCCTTAGATACTACTGAGCAAGATGTCCTGGTTTCGATTCCCGTAGAACAAAGTGCCATTGGGTTTTTCCATCAGGAATATTTCAGTAGCAGTCACGAAATCTGGAATCGTTCCCTGTTTGATGACAATAGGCACGCGCGCGCCCCTATAACATAAGACTTAACAAGACTGAAAACGTAACCGTCGCGCAATGTGATTGTACTATTAGGTGCCTACACCTCTGCATAAACCTTTGAAAGCTACAGGCCATTCATTTGTTATGTTATGTCACACACGCTTACCACTATGTTAACGTGGCCACATACTGGGCCCAAGACATTTATATAAGTCGGACCATCGTAATGTAAGAAGGAGAACATAGAACATCTTCTCCTTCTTACATTACGATGGCAATATTATAAAGAGGTAAAGGGAAAAGAAGGAAGGGAAAAGAAAGAGGAAGAGGAAAGGGAAAGGGAATTAAATGGCCTGGCTAGCTTCCGCAATATTTTTTTATCAAAGGTGCGGCCGCGCCTATGTCTTTTATTAATCGATAGTTGGTATCAATACAAACTACTTTTTAACCGACTTCAAAAAAAGGAGGAGGTTCTCAATTCGGTTGTATGTTTTTTTTTTGTGTCTGTTACCTCATATCTCCGTCATTTATGAACCGATTTGAAAAATTCTTCTTTTATCTAAATGGATTTACTTCCCGATTGGTCCCATAGAAATTTCATCAAAATCGGTTCAGCAGTTTGGTTTTGAAATCAAAATAACTGGAAAAAATTTCATCCAAGTAAAAGAAATTGCGAAATTGATACTTGACAAGGATTTGTGTGTGATACGATAACTAAAAACGGTAAAATAAAAACTTTTTTGCAAAAAAAGTCAATGAAACAAACAATAGTCACCGACTTCCGAAAGTAAAGTTATTTTCCACTTTTTTAGTGTTTTTTTTGGAAGTCGGTTTTTTTTTGCAAAAAAGTTTTTTGTATGAGACACAATCCTCTAAATCATAGGTTCCCAACCTTTTATGGTCTACATTTACAAGAAAAAAAAAATCCAACGCCCTTTTTAAAAAGTTATAAGATAAACATTTTAGACGGCTACATAAACATTAATCGCGGAAGATATCCCGTATACTATGTTATAGTGTAAGTTCAGTTATAAATCGTGAAAGCTTCCGATATAACCCATCAAAGTTACAATCTTTGCCATCAGCAGAACTTGGAAAGCTTATTTTTCGGAAATGTGACGCTTTAGAAGACTTTCTCTCCAACCATAATTGTTTGTATTGATGCCGACACGAGATTTAGGTATGCTTTGCCGCTATTTTGAAAATAAAGTAAAATGGCGGAAGTTAGGCAGGCCATGGCTTCATACAAAAATCTTCCAACCCTTTTATTTGTATGTAGGGGTAATCTTCGGAACTACTGATCCGATTCTAAACATATTTTTCGCTTTTAATAAGCTACATTATTAGTGGGTGCTATAGGCTTTACATTATATTTAGGTATATCATGGTTATTGTTAGCCGAGCTATCACAGTTTTTGCGGACGAAGTCGCGAGCGAAGGGCTGGTAAATAATATTATGTACGTACGTTAAGCAGTGATACAGCACGTACCAGAAAGGTTTGTTCATTTATACTATAATATTATATTACTTATGATAAATGCGAAAGTTTGGATGGATGGATGGATGTTTGTTACTCAATCACGCCAGAACGGCTGAACGGATCAGGATGTTTGGCACAGAGATAGATTATATGTAGTTTGAAATGGAACATAGGCTTTTCATCCCGGTAGGATCCCGTGGGTCTAGGGTTTAATAATGTGGTAAAAACCATCAATTGAACAACATGCGGCATTACAGCTACAGTCTCTGTTTGCTCAAGCTGCTCTGCGCCGCAGATCACACGAATCAAACGTCGAACATTACCCATTAGGGATGTGCACTCGGCTCAAGAATTGCTTTCTTGCTTGATTACTTCGTTTGCCGTCGGTTCGTGCATGTGTTGCTGTTTGCTCACGAGTCTGGCAATCGTTTAGTGTTCTGATTAACTTGTCATGTATACCTAGACTGTGGGAATGTAGATAAGCAGGTATAAACTGGCAAGTGCTGTTCTTCTACTTTTTCTCCGTGTCGATGATTTCCTTTACCAGAGTAAGATTGGCTTCGGCCAAAAGGTAAAAACGTAACGTGAATAACTACGTCGATTTTAAAATTCAAAATATATACGTTTCACATTTTCATAATTATTAGCTTTAATTCAACTTGCCTTGATAGTTTTATTTGTTAGGTTTAAAATTCATATGTACCTATGCTGAATGTGCTTGTTGCAAACAATTTAACTGAAATGCTGATTATGTTTTTTATAAAAAATCGACGTAGTATTTAGGTACGTTACGTTTAGGTACCTACACCGCGTACTCCATAGACCAACTTTAATAATACTGAGACGTGCTCGTACTAGGGCCTCATAACTCTACTCTACTTTGAAGACAATTCTTATTTAAGTATATTTTAGGCTAGTGCCTACTTAATTACGTAAGAGCTTGTAATAGGATTTGGTTGTTATCTTAATCTTGTATAGGTACTTAGTAGAAAGGTACGTATCGGCGCGTGGAAGCACATGTTTGCCAACTAGGTCATACATACCTACCCTACGCCACATTAAATATAAAAACTTTTCTTCTGTTGTGCTGAATATTCTTTCAGTATTGTGCAAATACGTGGGACACTCAGAAAGTTTTGCGACACTAAAAAAAATTGTTCTACAGGTACATATATTTTTATTAAATCTTTTCAAAGTACTCTCCACCAGCCTCTATACAAAGATTCATGCGTCTGAACCAGTTTTCAAAACACTTTTTCCAGTCCGCCGCAGACACTTCGTTTACAGCCTGCTCGAACGCAGCCAGCGCATCTTCCGGCGACGAAAATTGTATCCCCTTGAGCTGATTTTTTATTTTTGGAAATAAAAAGAAGTCACACGGTGCTAGATCAGGGCTGTAAGGAGGGTGACCCAGGAGTTTGACTGGTGTACTGTCGAGGAAGTCCCTCGTTTTGAGCGCGGTGTGTGCAGGCGCATTGTCGTGGTGGAGCAGTAGTCCGCGGAGCCCTGTGTTTGGTCGCTTGTTGCTCACAACAGAAAAAACTTCTGGTAAACATTTGGTAGTATACCTTTCGGCGTTGATGTTTCTTTGATTTCGTAAGGGAATTGAGGCCAAGTGGCCAGTCAAATTAAAAAAGCTGGCGATCAAAATCTTCCCCCCGCTTCGAGATCGCTTCACTTTGGTAGGCTTTGGTTCATTTTGAAACACCCAAACTGTCGACTGGCGCTTGGTTTCTGGATCGTATTGATAAATCCAGGACTCATCACCTGTTACGATGTCGTAAACACGCCGAGACGAGCCTGCTTCAAATTTGTTCAGCATATCACGGCACCATTCCACCCGGGCCTGCTTCTGAGCGTCGGTGAGGTAGTGCGGCAAAGGGCGACCGCTTCTTTCTTCATCCCCCAAGGTTGGTCGACCGCGCCTAAATTCGTTATACCAACGATACACGGTTGCCTTGGAGGGGCCTTCATCCATAAATGCCATTTGAAGTCTATCGAACGATTCATCCGGTTTCAGGCGACACTTGAAATCGTAAAAAATCATAGCTCTAAAATGTTCCCGGCGCAGATCCATTTTCAGTAAGACACGATACTTTGAATTGGCTCGCAAAAAATGTGGAGGGAAATTTTGAAAATGGAACACACATATTTTTACTTACAAGTAATCATATTTTCGAAAAAGATTCTAACTGGCCAGTCTCCCATATATAAAAACTATTTATCGCAATACTTTCTGAGTGGCCTGGTATGTATGACACTCTGCTAGCACAACCTACGACAACCAAGAGTACCTACCTACCTAGTGTCAAAAGAACCTTTTCAGTTCTGTTTGTGGTTTATGTAGGTACCTAAAGCAAAAGAAAGCAAAAATATGATCACGACAATGTTAATTTATATCATATCTTTATTATATTTATGCAAAATATTTTAAAATTATATCCTAAATTACAACACGAAATTAGATTAATTAGAAGTACTTACACGACGATTAGTTAATGTGGGTATTCACTTTCAGACGTATTGACGACAGAAGTATACCTTTGTAAAAATACAATAAATACCTGAATAAATAAATACCTATACAAATCATTTATAAAAATATCAAAGATGTCTGTCAACACAATAGCCACAACGTTACGGCACGACATCTAGCGTCGAATAGCTTCAACTTAAATTTACAACAAACAAAGTTTAAAATTTTAATGCTTTACACAATGTAATTCAAACAACAAATTATAGTTTTCAAGCTATTTGGACTTTAATTTTACATTCTAATGTAAATATGTAATATTAATTACCAGTTATTGGAACTACTACATGCGTGTCATCTAGCGGATCATTAAAATAATGTAAAAATATCACTAAGGCACGTAATTTTTTACCTACTCGACATTGTTTCGTTAATCTATTCACATTACTTATCTTATCATATCACATCAAAAATGTTACATAATTTAGTATCGCTTTTAAAAACTTTGTTAAATAAAACTTTAAACAGCGCCATCTATCCTTCCGTAGCACGTCTTTTTGGTTTCTTCAACGTTTCTTGTTGTTCGTCGCGGATTATTTCTGCCAGAGTTTGTACCGCGATATCCATATCTTCGAGGCGAATCTTGCTAAACGTTAGTCGTAAATAAGGACAGGGGGCGTTAGTATCGTATAGGAATGCTTGTCCCGGTACTAGCATGAGGCCACGTCGAAACGCTGTTTGGAATACCTGAAAATTAAAAGATTATAATTATAGTACATTAAAACGAAGACGCTTTAAAAATAATTCTATCAGCTAAAAAAATATTCTAAGGTAAGGTCTATTTAATCTGTGCAATATTTTGAATCAACCAGCCAATGGGCGTTTGTTATTATTACAAATACAAAGTTAGGATGGAAGTAGGTACATGATTTGATGAACTTCTGTTGAAAAAGTGATGAATCTGACTCGTTTTTATGAAGTTTGATTGTGTACGTTAAAATGAAATTAAATTAAACAACAGTTAGTGACTTGTTCAAATAAAAGTTCGGCTTGATTTGTGGATTGTTATCGGTCAGTGACTGTGGCGCCTATGTACCTACATCTACATTGTATTCTTCGAAAAACTAGCAACGAATCGAACAATCGTACTATTGTTGGTAAGCGATGTTATAATCACTATGATGTCATTGTATATTTCTTCAGTGTTATACTTCTACATCGAATTGGTTTGCAGAGGATCGTCATTTAGTTTTTTATTACTTCCTTCGCAACTTAGCGCCCATGCTTCGCGTGGTATCTTTCGAGGCCTAGGCCGGGTACTGTATGGTCTGTGAATACCTACCTACCTACTTATTTCAGTATTGTTACGTAGCACTTAGCGATGAGTAGTGTCCTAGAATTTAAGAACTAAAGCATGAGTCCTATTGTTCATAGAGGGCACGACCCTCTGACGGCTGACCGGTAGATATAGGTGTATTGTGAGATTCTTGTCTGGGATTTCTGAAAATAAATTGGAACGACTCACCTAGACTTTGTTCTTAGATACAATTTTGTTGATACAAAAAATTAGATGGTTATGTAGTGTCCGACCAGAAAGGACAGTTGGGCTAGTAAGTTAAGAAATTAAGTAGCTAAGTTCTCAATCTTACCATATTGTGCACATCGTCGACGCCATTGACCCTCAGCCAGAAGAACAGTCCGGCGTGGGGCATAGAAAACGGCGCTAGATGCTCCACAGGCTTGAGGGCCGTGTGCAGCGCGTCGCGGCGGCGCTTGTAGAAGTCACGCGCGCCGGTCAGGTGCGAGGCCAGTGACGACCGGCACTGCACCAGTTGCAGTAGGATCGCCTGAAAGAGGTACCGTTTGAAAATACCCTATTATAATAACCAACATCCGAATAGGCAACTTCAAGGAAGGAAGTACCTATGTAACATGTGGATGATATACATAATACATAGTTTTGCGGTCCGCAACCATATCTAACGAGAACGACAACCGAAAACTCGTCGGTCCGATATGGCGGCGATACATTTGAATGGTTGTCTCTCCACGAGACCTCTGATCTCATGGCGCAACGGCAGACATGTTTGAGCTGCCTATCCTATCGGCGCCAGTCGCCGAAGTATAAGCCGCCCCTAAGGTGACACACTGACCGGGACCATCGGTTTATCTAACTATTGGTTGTCGTTGTCGGTATTGATGGATGAAGGTTTGGTAACCCAAGTTGCCTGGCATGTCAACTGAACAGGTAGGGTCGTTGCGCCGGTTTGCCGGCCGGGTCTAGTATTCGGCCTTTAGCACTAGGTGATGCAGTAAATTTGATTAAATAAGGATTATAATAAATATTATCGCACGAAATGAAGTTAGATACATTTCCAGAAAGTTGCATTATATCAGGCAACATTACTTGGTCGGGTAAACACAACACGCGACTTTAAATAAATTGTTTAGTACGACGCCAGTACAGGAGCTGTCAAGACGTGTGGGAACGAGCAAAAAATATAGTGGCGCGTGTCCTACTCAAAAGTAAGTTTTGTGCTATTTTGACTATGATTATTTAACAATGTGCATATATGCCACTGTATAAAACACTTAGCATTGTATTTTCACATTCATTAGTGCAATATTTTATTGAAATAGTTGTTAAATTAGGTGGCCGGAAAGTGACATAATAAATTCTCCAAATGTTCGGTTGTCGGCCATGCGGCCGAAAAGTAGCTCGCGTTCAGCCTAAATATTTTTGACTCTTTTATTTAATTGATTATACGAAAGTAGACTTCTGTTCGTTTATAATGAACCGTATTCTTGTGAATACACTAGTTTTCAGTTTTCGGCCATCAAAATACTGCAATTTTAACGGTTATTGATGAAACTAAAATACGCATTTTGGTAGTGGCCGAAAACTAGAGTAAGTCTATAATTATTATTCAGTTTTCGGCCAACTTAAAATTGTATGAAAAATGGGGTGGCCGAAAACCGAATGGCGCTCTGATTTTCAGCCATTTGATGAAATATAAAGTATTTCACAATGCAGTTTTAGGAAGATCTTTCAATACTTAAGATTTTTTTTTGCTTCAGATGGCTCCTCCAAAGAGTAAGAGAAAAAGACATGCACCGTATACTCAAGATACCATTAACCAGGCACTTAGAGGTATTCGCGAAAAAAAGCTTTCCATTAGAGAAGTTTGTCGAAATTATGGAGTTCCTAGGGCAACTATACAAGATCGAATATCTGGAAGAATTAGTGATTCGATTAAAACTCGAGGTCCTGATCCTATACTTACCCATGAAATCGAAACAAAAGTAGTGGAATGGCTAATTGCCATCGCTAAGTGTGGTTTTCCTGTAAAAAAATCGGAACTGCTAGACACTGTTCAGAAAATCATAAAAGACTTAGGCATGAAGACCCCTTTCAAAGACGACCGTCCTGGACAAACCTGGTTTTTGAAATTCTTGAAAAGGCATCCGGAAATTTCACAAAGGTCCGCTGAAGGAATAAACAAGGCGAGAGCTAGGGTAACGAAGGAGTCAATCAAGCTCTGGTTTCGAGAACTTGAAGCGTTTCTGGTAGAATCAAATCATCGTGATATATTGGAATCTCCGGAACGCATATTCAATGGAGATGAGAGTGGGTTCTCCCTTTGCCCTAAAACAGGAAAGGTACTTGGTCCTCGAGGGTACCGCAATCTTTACCAGATTAAAAATGGCAGTGAAAAAGATAATTTAACTGTTTTGGTGACATTTAATGCTAACGGACAAGTATGTCCGCCACTAATAATTTTTCCATATATTCGCCCACCAAAACAAATAGCAGATAGCATGCCACCACATTGGGTCCTCGGGAGGTCTGAGAGTGGTTGGATGCGAACTGATGTATTTTTTGAATACATTGCGAATGATTTTAATAATTGGATAGTGAGTAACGAAATTCGAAAACCCATTCTCTTACTGGTAGATGGACACAAATCCCATATGTCAATTGAGTTAAGCGCGATGTGCGAGCGATGTGATACAGAAGAAGATCCTGAAAGAAATATTGGATGTGATTTTTGCACCAAATGGTATCATTTATAAGAATGTTGTGTACACCTGTAATTGGTACCTACATAAGAACCTTATCCTATACATGTTTATGCTTTAATGTTTGATGTATGTACTGTTGGCGTACCTATTTTAAATAAATAAATAAATAAATTTAAGATGCACCGACTTCGCTGGACTAAAGTATGAAGAAGTACAAGACAAGCCCTTCAAATGCAATGCTTGCATTTGTAATCAGTTTAATTACAATTATAATTAAGTAAATCGAATGCAGATTATTTTGCCAAAAGCTGCCATATTTAAGATTTTGTTATTAGATTTTTATTGACAGAAAAAAAGTAAAGAAAGGAAAGGCTAGGCAGATTGATTTTTATTGATAGAAAAATGTTGATTATGATTAGGTATAGTTATTATTTTGTATGAAAACGAAGCATTTGTTGATATTATCTAACTTAAAAAGATCGTTACCAAATATTTTACTAATCAAAGATTATTATACGTATTAGTTTAAATGATTAGAATAACTTTATGATGACTCTTTTTTGAGCAATTTTTTTTCGACTGGTTGTTACTTAAATTATAATTATTATGATTAAATAAGAGAAGACTGTTATTATAATACTTGCATTGTTGTCAATTATGATGGTACCTGATTAATAATAATATTTTAATTAATGTTACTGTAAGTAAAAAATACAGGAAGAAATACATTTAATTGTTATTTTATTTAGTTTCTATTACCTTTCTATTCTATCTAATCCAGTGGCCGAAAACCAAATTCTTGGAGGCCGAAATCTAAAATATGTGGCCGAAAACCGGCGTTTTACCCATTTTTCACATTAAAAAATAATATAAAAAAGAGGTTTATTTTTAGGAACCAATGAGTTATAAAAACGAAAACTACATTATATAAGCTATAAATTAACCGCAATAGCACTCGGTTAAAATAATAGCAGTATTTTTTTCTAGTGCCTTAAAGTTGACAACTCCGCTAAAAGGCCGAAAACCGGCGCAACGACCCTACTAAGAATTTACGAAAGCTGACAACGCGACATGCCCGGTTTTGGTGTGTAGGCTTCATTAAATAGACTCGATGCAGACTTCTGACTCGACTCAAAAGCTTGATTAGAGTAAAGCATTGAAATGTGAGCTTTACATCGTGTAATTTAAGGTAACATTTTCAATATTTACTCCAAAGAAGTGTACGAAATATAAGGAGCCTTGCTGTCATGAAAATAATGTTTTGATTCGTATGAAATACTAATGCGAATCTGTGAACCTCGCCTTTAGTAATGTTTAGAGTGAAATGACATTCGCACGCACGGTTCAGTGTTTTCGAATATCTCTATCTGTCACGTAAAGGTGTTATTTGGTGGTTTCAAGAAGCCCGGTCGCGATTGGACATCTCACATTAGTGAGTTGCAATTTTAAGTGAGAGAAAAGGAAAATGATGCAAGGAAATACTGATTTGTGCGTTTCGATGTGATTTACCCTTGACCTTGACTCGCGTTCGTCTTACAAAACGCAGTCATAATCACATCATAATCCAAGTGTTTATGATAAAAGCGCGCAGTTTCCGGCCCAATTACTTGGTAGGTAGGACGAGGAACTAGTCACTGTTCATAGCGATAGCGGTGGGCCATAGCGTCGCACGCGCATCAAGTATTAAAGCAAGTAAATATAACAAATACTACCGGAGGCCGCGATTTGTTTGTGAAGTTTAGACGAATGAGGAATTGAGGAACAGGCTGTATAGTTCCTCTGTCCCTCATCCTCCGTAAAGGGGGAATCCTCCGACCAGACGGGTGTCTTGTCTGGGGGGCTACTGCCCAACGGATGTTGTCACGTTAATCTCGCGAGTAACTGCTTGCGCAATGTAGAAATTAATGTAGCTCGTAAGTACGAAATAGATGTATGTAGCTACTCGCAACATGAAGTAATCAAGCAGCACTTCTTCTCACCTGTGCTAGCGTACAGGAATGCAGCAGCTCGGCCTGCGTGTGCAGCTCCAGGCGCTCCAGCAGCGGCTTGGGCGCCGTGAGCCAGGCGCCGCGCAGCCCCGCGCTCACCACCTTGGACACTGAGTCCAGGCGCAGCACCCGCCCGTGCGTGTCGAGAGACAGGAACGATGGGATGTGGCGCTGGAACATGAACAGATTGATTATATCGATGGGTAGGTGACGTGACAATAGAAAATTATAAAGTAAAAAATTAGCTCAAACACTTGATTTTTTTCAGTGTGTATTAGTATGGCAGCTATAACATATAACTACAAATATTAAAATAAAATATATTAAGAAAATAAAATATAATCTAACATTACTGTCAGGCCATTTATGAGAACTTCGTCGTAAAATCGTTGCGGATCGTGCGGGATGTGCGACTTCGCTCATCCCAGTGTAGACATTTCAATGCGACCTAAGTACGGTGTGGGCATCCATTTACATCTGTGCGGAAAATGGATACTCACGTCTGTATAATTCAAGAACATGTAGGGATCATCTTCTACGATGAGGAAGTCGTATCTGCAGGCCAGCTCGTAAATTTGTCTCCGTCTGTCTTCGGGCAGTACTGTGCCCGTGGGGTTGCTGCCCGTCGGTATGATGTACATCATCTTGGGCATCTTCAGCCCTCGCCGCAATCGCTCGCCGAGAACAGCGTCCAAGGTCTCTGGTGGCATGCCGTCTTCGTCTTCTGGAATGCCTATTATTTCTGGCTGGTAGGGTTTGAGCTGGAAGTATGGAAAGATTTAGTTTTATCTTAGGTATTCTTGTTAGGAGAAGATCAAAGAAACGATGGATGGACTGTGTGGAAGATGTTATATGGTTGAAAAGATGAGACTCATAAGATGACGACTAATACAGAAAATATGGAAGGAAAAGACATGCTGCGTCGACCCCGAATAAATTGGAATAAGGCTAAGCGCGCACTACGAAATTTATTGTTTCCATATTTATAATGCGAAATGAAATCGCGAACTTGTTCTTGAAATGTTTTCGCAGTGCGCGGACTCTTTCGAAATGCGCACTTAGCCTTATGGCAGGGGAATAATTATGAAAGAAAGACCCGCATTAAGTCTCACGGTGCTGTGTATGCCGGTGTAGGCGAACTCGCTGGTGATGACGGGGTCGCCGGGCTCCACCAGCAGCTCCACGCACTGGTAGATGCCGTGCTGGCCGCCGTTGGTGACGAGGATGTCGCGCGGTATCGCCGGCGGCCGGTGCACCTCCGACTGGAACAAGCGCAGCTCAGATAGTAGTGCTGGGAGGCTGGAACAAAGATATTACATATAGAGCCACGGAGTCTGGCTGTACCCGGTTGATGGCAATAGGCTCGCTATTACATGGGACTTTAAGGTGGAAGCGCCAGGGTAAATTCAAATTTTCTTACGTTTTTTGCAATTTGCAGGTCAGTGTCGGATTGTATGTTGATTAAAATATGATTCGCGGCAGTAACTAATAAAGTTTTACTGAGTTATAATCATAAAAAACCATCAACACAACCCTCAAAGTCCATTTTACTCCATTGAATGACTTTTTCATGAATAGTCATTCAACAGGGTAAAATTACCATGGAGGGTTGTTTTGATGATTCCAATGATTATAATTCTGTAAATACATAAGAAAATTTTAATTTCGCTGGCTACCCTAGCTCTTCCACCTTAACATAACTGGCGAAATGTGGGTGTACTATTAGGTACACCTCTGCCTAACCTTTCGCGGATTACAGGTGTGACGCTATGTTATGTAAAATTACGTATCTTTTCAGATTTTCGTGAACCATATCAATGAAAATCCTTGCTGTGAAGAACGGTGTATCTCCAACACATTTGCCTGCCTTTCATCTCGGATGGAGATCAGAGAAGAATGCTGAAGATATCAGAATGACGGTATGTAGAACCATAGCTATTAACTCCGCGCTCAACGCTCTCTCGGATGTTAAACTTGTTTGTTATGTTACCGCTGACGAATTGAAAACGATCCTGTGGGTTGTGTCTGGAGTTTTGCGAGATGAGTGTTATGAATTTTGTCGAATATACCTTCGTTTAACTAATGTATTTGGCGAAAAGTTCTATCTGCACTAGTAAAAAGGTAAAGTTTGGATGTAGGAGGTAATCTCCGAGACCGTAGCCCTACGGTCTGGACCCCCATAGAGTATACATAATGTTTCTTCGATCCGCACGAAATCCGTAAAATAAATAAGTAAGTACTGACCCTTGCGACGGCACATACTGCAGCGCGGCGGCGAGGTCCTTGCCCTCCAGCACTAGGCTGGAGTACCGCGTGTCCATTGCCAGGCGCGTGAAGGGGAACACCTGCTCGTTGGGCATGCCCTCCGCCAGTGATATCATCTCCTTGCCCACCTTGTAGGCGAGAGACGCTGGAACGGAAATTGTACTTGTTAATAGAGGCTTTGCAGTTGGTTTAGTTGGTGCCTGCCTGCTTTTCCATATTATTTTTTTTTGCTTGCCTATTTCGTGTCCCACTGCTGGGCAATGATACCTCTCAATCCTGTGCGTGTGTGTGTGTTACGCTGTTACATTAATTTTATTTTAAGGCTACATCGTGCGGTCAAAAATAATGTGGATTTGTAGTTGTTTCATTATTGACTAGGACCTCAATCCTGGTTACTGACCACAGTCGTTAAGGAAACTAGTAGGCAAACAATTTTTAGTTCGCGCTCACGAAAAAAACATTCACAGAATTTTCATCACTTTATCAGCGCAGTTACGTCATTGCAGATATGATTGATGTAACATCATCGTTTTGTTCTCCGATTTGTTTGCGCCGCTATGGTAGCCTGAGAAGGCACACACCTACTCATCCATCAAGATGTACTGATAAAATGTTCGGTAACGAATTGCTTGGTCAACACGTCAGACAAAGCGCGTGTCCTTGCGTTCACATAAACAAACACGACGTTTTTCTTAATGTGCATATTGTGCATCATTCTGTCTTCATTAAAAACTTGCTTCTGTGTGCGGCTTCGCCTCGTGGTACCCGGACAAAAAGAAGCCTATTTCCCGTCGAAATAATACCTTTCAAATGGTGACCTCCTCCTTTCGAATGGTGCCGTAGTTCCGGAAATTATCCGCACTTCTTTATAATATTAGTAAAGATTATTTATTTATTTGATCTTAGCGTCTTCTTAAAAAGGTGGCCCCACAATTCGCAAACAATGTTAGCATACTAATCAATCCAACAATGTCAGATGCCGTTGCTCTGTGTCCGATGATAAGTTATCGTGTAGCGTTAGGCAAGGAGGTTTGATATCTCCTAACTTTATAATAAGGTTCTGCTTAACCCCTCAATCAATGTTTTAAGAAAGGTTCTGAGTCTATCTTCTTCTTTATCGAGTGGTTAGTGCCTAACCTGGTGTTAGAGTTTTTATGCCACCCTCCGACCGGCCTCTGACTTGGCTTTACATGCCCTCGAGAAATATCTCTCAGGTATGCTGGTTTCCTCACGATGTTTTTCTTCACCAAAGCAAGTGATACGTACACGATTCCTAAAAATCAGAGGTGCGTGTCTTAGGTTCGAAGTCGAGACCTATGACTAGGCAGTCCAACGGTCACACCACTAGGCTATCACTGTTTGCCGAGTCTATAAGGGTCAAGGAAGACCAAAGAAACTATGGATGGACAGTGTGAAGGATGATATGGCAAGAAAGGAGGTGCCTGATGACATGACAAGTAATAGAGAAGTATGGAAAAATAAGACATTCGGCGCAGCCCCCTAAATTAATTGACGATGCTTAAAAGCATGACATTGTTTCCAATGCTAAGAAAACAGAACTGATAATATGCAGGTCAAAAAAGGGGCCTCAATATATTCAACCAGTGTGTATTGGGGGCAGATCAGATGGTGCGGCTTGTTGGAGAGGTACAGGTACCTTGGTCACATTCTCATATCGGACATGAAAGACGATACAGTTATTGTTCGCCAGTGTCGTGGCTTGTCGGTTGTGGGAAACATGCTGGCCAGAAGATTTTTTAAGGCTAAAGTGCAGAATGAAGTGCTCTATTCAGAACAAATGGTCAACGTTTAAATTCGTGCCAACTCTGCACTGAGTATACAAAGACTTCTTTGGATGGCATACCTGTTCAGCTATACCAACCTAATGAGGTTGAAGGGCTGCTGTACTGCCCCAGGAACGTACGCGGAAGCGAGGCTGAACGTTTTATGCCATACAGAGAATTAGAATTGCATCGCAATTGTATTGCATTCATGTCCAGTGTGTCATGGCTAGGTATGCCGTGATTGGAAGGTGCCAAGGCCAACCTCATCTAAATCGCTAAAGCCAGCTAGCGCTAGCTAGCGGATACCCGGCGTGTGCTACTATGCTATAGTGCCTAATGCATTGTTTTAGTGGCCTGAAACCGTCTTCGCATTATTGCCTTTTTAATGAAATCTGTTTGGGGCACATAGGTTGGGTGGTTTTAAAGTCTATAACGTGTTGTTTTACATCTTCGTCAAAATTCAGGAGGTTATCATAAAAGACGTAAATAATCAATTTAAATTACGGTACCTGGTCAATAATAATAAACGCTACTTTTTTAGTTGTTTAAATTTGACATTATTTCAGAATGAAGCCCTTCTCAAAAGAGGAGAATCACCCGTTTATCGAATAAACGTCAGTGTTTCTTTGTGTGTGTAAATGCGCGGTTATAGAGCTAGTATTAGACGGACCACGTTTTAATACGGGTGGTGTACACTTACCGATTTCCGATATTAAGAATAAAATAAAAATAATACCTACCCATTTATTATTGATTCGGGGCGAGAATCATTAGCATAGTTACCTCCTTGAATTTGACGAGGATGCAAAGCAACAGCCTGTATGGATTAGAATACTTCGAAAGTATTGTTTTTCGAACGATATGTTTGTAACATACTAAAACTCGCGGCTTTTTTTATTCGAAATAACACATAAACCACAGAGCGCCACCTGCTACGATCTTTACATACCTCCTTTCGCCTTCATACACGCAATATTTTTGTAGGTAAGTTTTCAGGAAATACCAAATATGTAATATCACGGGCGTCAGTAAACACTAGGGTACTGAACTGCGCCGTATCTGACCGATAGCATCATTTCGGAGATAACGTACAATATAACTAAATTAACATATTGCGATAAAGGAAACCCGCAGCGTCGCGCGATTTAAATCACAAAAAAGAGGGAAATACTAATAAGTTGAAAACTAAAATCCTAACTACGACAAAAACGGCAACTAAAAATGTTTTAACAAAACAGTCACATTTTTTATCATTTTTCGGGTGACTCTGGTTTTTTATTTCATAGGTATATTTTAACATAACACATAACATAACATTGCATACACATCGCACATCATCATCTTACATTTTGGATTGCCTCGTTTGTGTAGTTGTCGCAAGCACTACTGCTGAGCATGAGGTCCTTGGTTCGATTCCCGGGTCGGGCAAAGTGTTATTGGGTTTTTCGATGAGGAATTTCTCGGTAGCAGCCACGGAGCCCGGTTGATGGCAATAGGCTCGCCCCCTATTGTATGGGACTTAAACATAACTGGCGAAATATGGGAGTAGGTACTATTAAGTTCACCTCTGCCTAACCCTTCGGTGAATACAGGCCTAATGTTATGGACTTTATTTACGAACACCGAATTTTCTCCTCTTTCATTTGACGTCCCACTCGATAGGTCAGCAACACAAAAATCAGTGGACACCCACTTTTTGGATGTGGCATCCGACATATTGATTTTGTTCGCATAAAATGTAGCCTATCTCGGTTCATTCGTGCAAAGCGATGGCGAAATAGATCGTAGTGTTAAGCATAGAATTAACACTGGAATGATGAAATAGCAGCAGGTCACGGGCACAATATACGATTATAAAACACTGGTTAGACCTGCTGTCTTGTATGGACCAGAATGTTGGGCCACAAAAGGGACGAATGAAAGGCATTTGCACGTGGCTGAGATGAGAATGCTAAGGCGGATGTGTGGTGTAACGCGGATGTCTGATAGTGGCGCCGGTGACTGAAAAATTGTGTGGTAATCGGTTGTCGTGGTTTGGGCACATGATGCGGAGGAATGAGTAAAATGTTGTGAGGAAAAATTCGAGTATGAATGTGGATGGGTATAAAGGTAGAGGAAGACCAAAGAAACGATAAATGGACTGTGTTAAGGATGATATGGCTAGAAAGGCAGTAACTGCTGAGATGACAAGTAATAGTATGGAAGAAGAAAACATGCTGCGCCGACCTCAAATACATAACTTGCGACAAGGGCAGGAGAATGATGATGATGAAAATGTAGCCATGTCTCCAGTACAATAACAAATCGATTCACACCGCTACCGTGGAATAATATACATAAAAATGTTGCAAATATAAACCTACATAAAAATTCTTTTTGTCTTAGCCGTAGTCGTGTAAATACGCGCGGCATTGAAACTACACGGTAGGAAATAGGAAACACTATGTTTTTGTTTATCTTTAGAACATTTGTTATCTTCAAACAAGGTTTTGCTTTAATTCCGCATCGGACAAATTTGGTATATTTCATAATGTTTTTACGAGGAATTAGAGTTTAATTGTGGTCATGATGTAAATGTTGTTATTTCAATTCGTTCGTTTTGTTTTTAGCCGACTTAACCCGCCATCCCTCGCGCGGGGTGCTGTCGGCACCCCACGCATTTTTGAACGTAAAAATGAATAATAATTTCTCTTGTTGCGCATCCGCCCGTTTCAGTACCTTTAAGTGACCTTTAAACGTGTCGACACGGGGTGGGAGGGGCAGTGTAGCGTGAGCGCTCGCAGCGTAAGGATGCGTCAAAGTTTTCGTGGGGTGGTTACGACACCCCGCGAGTGCTCGAGTTATACTTTTGCGGAGGTTACTTTATCAACAAGGTACGTGTTTTCAATTGTTTTGTAAATCTAAATTATTTAACTGTACCCTTATTTACTATAATATAAATAATGATGTATTTCTAAGCTTATTTAATGGTTTTTTTTTCTTAGAAACTTTTGTTTACTGTGCTTTGTCCGTATCATGTAACATTTTTTTTCAATTTTTTTTTTGTTTTCAGTGGCAACTTTGTTAGAAGAAATAATATCGGATAACGAAGACAATGTTGCAGTGGATAGTGATGCCAGCGTGGATGAAAATTTTATTCAAGAATCTGATCATGATTTTTTGTCAGAACAGGATATTTTATCGGCTGAAGAGTCTGAGGAAGAAGAGGCTGGAACTGAGGATCATCAACGTGATTACATCAGAAAAGACCAAGTAACTAAGTGGCACAAAGTCAAGGGTTAAAAACGAGGAAGTTTCTTTTTTTTTGTGGTTCTTTGAGGACAGATCTCAATATTATCACTAAAAAGGCTGATTATTATAATGTTTTGTAGAACAGTAATAAAGTTGATTATAAAATTAATGTTTTTTTATTTACATACTTTATACAACACAAAATAATAAAATGCTAGTATAATTCCACTAACTGATATTATATATATAAAAATAGACTTTGAATATGTGGGGTGGCCACAACACCCCGCGAGTGCTCACGAGGCTAAAAACCCGCGCGAGTGATCGAGGGTTAAAAAAAGAGAACGAGGTTCTCAATTCGGCAAGCATGTCTTCTTCGTCCATACTTCTCTGTTACTCGTCATCTCATCACACACCTCTTTTTAACCGACTACAAAAAAGGAGGTGGTTCTCAATTCGTTTATTTTTGTTTTTGTTACCTCTTATCTTTGTCATTTATGAACCGATTTTAAAATACTTCTTGATACTTGACAATGGTTTGTGTGTGATACGAAAACTAATAAAAAGGGTAAATTAAAAACTTTATTGCAAAAAAATAACCGACTTCCAAAAAAACACAAAAAAGGGTGGAAAAATAACTTTACTTTCGGAAGTCGGTGCTAAAAAAGTCAATGAAACAAACAGCAGTCACCGCCTTCCGAAAGCAAAGTTATTTTCCATTTTTTTCGTTTTTTTTTGGAAGTCGGTTATTTTTTTGCAAAAATGTTTTTATTGTTAACTGCTCGCGGTCGTAAGCGCGGCTGCTGAGCGTGGGGTCGTGGTTTCATTTCCGGGTCGGGTCAAGTGTTATTTGGTTTTTCCATTAGGAATTTCTCAGTTTAACAGCCCGGAGTTTGGAAGTTGGCGGTATTATACCCCCGTGCCCCGGAAAGCACGTAAGCCGTTGGTCGTGCGCCTGATCTCTCGCCTGTCGTGCCGGATTGCCGTCCCATCGGACTATGAGACAAGGAACAGACAGTGCACCTGTGCCTGCGTAAACACTTGTGGAGTATAATATCTCCCGCGCCGATGACTAATCTCCGGTGAGATTTGCCGCCGTGACTGAAAACGGTCAGAAGGGATATTTACGAGTAGGTTTTTCCATTTTTTTAGGGTTCCGTACCTCAAAAGGAAAAAACGGAACCCTTATAAGATCACTTTGTTGTCCGTCCGTCCGTCCGTCCGTCCGTCTGTCAGGACCGTTTTTCTCAGGAACGCGTGGAGGTATCAAACTGAAATTTCTATATGATACTTAGTTCTACTGTCCCTGGAAGCTGTGGAAAAATCAACCTTCTAAGTCAACGCAATCAAAAGATACAGCCACTTAGGCCGCAAATTTCCGCAAATTTTCGAAACTCGCACGGGAATCAAAACCTACAGGGTACTTCCCGTGAACTTAGAATCTTGAAATTTTGTACGAAGTCACGTCTTATAGTACAGATATAGGAAAAATTACGAAAACCGTAAATTTTTAGTTTCGTCATATAAAAAAAAGTTATATACCCACAGGTTTGTACGGAACCCTCGGTGCGCGAGTCCAACTCGCACTTGACCGGTTTTTTGCACTTAAAATTATTATATCAATAAACATTAAACGTTGTACTTAAATAACTTTGAATACACTAGCACGAGTCGATTGATACATGTCAGAGACTTATGTTAATAGTAAATAATACAGGTAATTACATGTTATAAATATTCATCTGTTTACTTTAAATATTATTCATGAATGTCAACGTACAAGCGCACAAAAAGGTAAGTGACCATTTTCACGGTTTCGGATTGCAATACAAAATAGTATTATTAGAATAGAGATATTAAAATTGCTTAAAAAAAATGAAATGAAAAAATGATTATGATTATGATTATGATTAAAAAACCGGCAAAGTGCGAGTTGGGCTTGCAAGAGTTCTGTATCACCTATCACAAGTGTCTACCTTTTACAGTTTAAAAGATACAACCCGGTGACAGACGGACTACGAGCCCCAGAAATCAGCTCCCGTTGGACCCTTTGGGTACGGAACCCTAAAAACATAGAAGTTGTTTCCAAAAATACTCTCTTCAGAATAGTAAATATTTTAAAATAGACATACATTACCAACCTAACCAATTTTCCGCAAGTAAAGTAATGAAGTCGCGTTATCGGATTATCTAAATTTCATTTTAAATGAGTAAAGTAATTATAACTGGATGTGTTAATGTCATTACCACGCGATATCTAATATGGACACATCGCTGACGTAATCACTTATCATTGTTGACGAAATATTGTTATTGTAATTGACTAGCTTAGGCCCGCGGTTTCGCTCGCTTTCTAGTCGAAATTGTCCCACATTTCAAAAATAGTCTTGGTCTTTTTTCGACATCTTTAACAAGTATTATTAATTATCTTTATGAATTATACACCTAAACCTTCCTCATGAATCACAGTCACGCCGGTGGTCATATTTTTATAATATGCAGTGAAAGTGATATCAGCAGAAATTGAATACATACGTAGACATGATGATCAATTTAAGGGTACCCAGACATCTCAAAAATAATGCTCTGTTAATAGGTGTCTTAATAACAGCCGCACGGTTCCATCGAAAGTTGAGCTTTGCTTGCCAAGGTCGGCCCGTGGATGGGTGACCATTCATTACGTTATTGAGACTTATCCGTGACTCGGAAAGAACGTTAAGCCGGCTGTCGTTAGTATAGTAGATCTTTGACAGTCTTTATGTGTAGTCGGTGGCCCGAAAGATAACCAGCCTTACCAAGGATCATCTTATTACCCACTTATTAGGGCAGTGAAGGTCAGATAGGCAGTCGCTCCATGTAAAATAGGACCTAGTATTCAGCTGCATCCTGTTAGATTGGAAGCGGATCCCAACATCCACAATTTTCGCAATTGCACCTACCACAATTTGTCCTGCATAAAACAGCATACAACAGATGCATACAAGTATTTTCTATGTGACACCAAACATTTAAAATAAACTCTCCAAACCTATTAAATTATTACCAAGTAGACTCTATAAAATACAGTTTAAAAAATATTTTAGCCAATTGTTATTACAGCTTAACATTTTTAAACGATTGAAAAAAGAATGCATAGGCAATTTAATTACGACATAGCTTGTAAATTTAATATTTCTAGATAATAAACCTTAACCTTTTTTTTGAACGCCATTTCTTAATGGCAAAACATGTGGTTTATTTTCATTTAGTTTCGATGCCACCTAGTATCTAGGCAGACTCCTAGATGGCGTTGTCTCTGGCAATTAGTGAGCCGCTTGATACAGCCATCTGTTGAAAAAATGGAGGAAAGAAAATAGCCAGCTCATTAGCCAGACTTACGGAGGTGTCATTTCATTGTATGGGATTGGGTATCTGTACGTAGTATTATATTGTTACGAGCTGGGTATGGGATAAATTAATTACTACCAATCCGACAATTTAATAACTTTATTAAACACAAAACACTTAAATCTTAATCACAAGTACACTACTGATCACTATTCGCTTGGATATCGCACTTCTAGTTCACTTCGATTCGCTCCGTTATATCGCCTGAATCAGACTACTCCCTGTGTGTCGGCGCTTGTGCTTTTTATACTACCCAATTATTCACGAACATTCCGGCGATGTGTAGAACGGTTCGATAAAAACATCAACAAAAAAACATTACCAAGTAGTAGGCAAAAAAAATAATAACCTACTTGTACCGAATAAAGAAGTAGGTACTTTATGCCCTCGGCGTACGGTCGAAATTACAATGACAATTCCTAATATTTTTTATAAGTAGTTACCTACTTAACTTGGAACTAATAATAATGGCACGCTTCTCGAAGCCTTTAGCGCAAACACACCGAATCACGTCCCTTCCCGAAAGATCTCGTACGTACGACGTAACACTGCCCCCTCCTTAGACATGCTCGTCCCGAGCATCATTAGCCCCGTAGTATCGGGCCAATCGGTCTACATGAACAATCTTAGGCGCACCTCGTAGACCCTTCTGTATTCGGTAGGTGACATCGTTGATCCTAGTCACGACTCGGTATGGTCCATCCCATTTTGCTTGCAATTTCGGAGACCTCCCCTTGCTCCGCACTGGGTTATGTAACCACACCAGTGAACCCTCGTCGAAAGCCCTACTGTTCGCCTTGCGGTCATAACGGGTCTTCATCTTCTCAGACATCTGTTGGCCAGATTGTCGGATATGCTCATAAACATCATTCAGCTTGTTACGCAAATCATGTGCGTAATCTGTTACACTACGTGGAGCATCAGGGGGAGTTCCAGTGATTAAATCTGCAGGCAACCGTAATTCCCTTCCAAAGTTCGCGAATGCTGGCGTCACAGTCGTACTTTCGTGGACTGCGCTGCGGTAGGACAGTAGAAACGGCTGTATGTGCTTGTCCCAATCCCTTTGCCTGCTTTCCACGACTTTTGCCAGATATCTTTCCAACGTTTGGTTGAATCGTTCCACCATTCCATCAGATTGTGGGTGGTAAGAGGTGGTTCTGGTTTTGTAGGTACCCATCAATCGACAAGTTTCCTGAAATACTTGCGATTCAAAATTCCTTCCTTGATCGCTGTGTATTTCTAAGGGTACTCCAAAACGACAGAAAACTTCCTGAACTAATTTATCTGCGACAGTTGTAGCCTCTTGATTAGGAATGGCGAAGACTTCTGGCCACTTTGTGAAGTAATCCATGACCACCAGGAAGTACTTGTTTCCGCTCTCACTTTCTGGAAATGGTCCCGCAACGTCTAGTGCTATCCGTTCCCAAGGGGCTCCAACGTTGTACACTTTTAATGCACCTCGGCTGCGTGTGTGGGGTCCTTTCACGGCCGCACAACTGGTACATTTGCGACACCAGTCCTCCACATCATCTCGACAGTGGATCCAGTAAAAGCGTTCTCGAATTTTTAGTAGAGTCCTTTTTACCCCCATATGTCCTCCTGAACATCCATCATGGTAGAGCCGTAGAACATCTGGTACCTTAGCTTTAGGGACAACCATTTGTAGATGACAGCTGTCCCCTCGAGCGTTTTCCCATTTACGGCACAAGACTCCATCCTGGATCACCAAGCTGTTCCATTGCGCCCAATAACTCTTCGTGATGGAACTCATCGCAGCCACATCACTCCACTTAGGTTTAGGAGCACCAGCTTTGATCCACTCGAAGATCGGTTTGATGTCCGAGTCATTTTGCTGAGCCTGCTGTAGGGTTTCCTTCCATTCATCGCTGAGATCTGTTCTAAGCATCCTCACGGACACTACTTCCTTAGTCTCTTGCATGGCACAGTGCTTACAGTCTTCAGGACAAGGTCTTCTTGACAAGGCGTCTGTCTTAACGTGAGTTCTCCACTGTTGCTGGGCAGTCATGCATGGCATTTCAGCCGCTTTTCCCTCATGGGGTTGACCTTCTCTCATTGTGCTTCGGTTTTTACAGTTTGACCGAAGATGACCCCTTTCTCCACAAGTGTAGCACCTAGGGCTGTACCGTTGCGGAAGCTGGCGTACAGGTGATGCCACAACTTCTCTGACGCGGTGCGTTCGGTGGTCCTGCCTCACTGCCTCTACTTCTAAGGCATGGGCCAAGGCGTCTTTCAGCGCCTCATGATGCCCAAGTCTCACAGCGGCTCTAACTTCTAGGTCGCGTATTCCATCAACGAACGCTTGTACCAGATTCCCATCGATAAGTGCAGGGGCAGACTGGTATGCTTTCCGAACCAGCTTTTCAACTTCGAGGGCCCACTGCTGTAGATTCTCGCCACTACGTTGAACACGATCTTTCAACTTAGCACGAAATACGTGCTCCAGGTGCGCGTCACCGTATCTGGACTCTAACGCCTCCAGCAGCTGCTCGTAGGTTACATTCTTGCCGAGCGCCTCAAGAATATTAAGGGCCTGGTCTCGGAGGGCCAAGGTGAGCGCGGTCATGGCTTGCGGTTTTGTCCATCCATTCGCCTTTATAACGGCCTCAAATTGAATTTTATAAGCCGACCACGAAGATGTGCCATCGAATGGAGGCACCTTAAAGCCCCGCGCTGAAGGTGCAGCAACTACTGAAGCTACAGTCAAGTCTCCAGTCTTCAGTTCCCCCAAAGCCTTCTTCACCCCAGCGATCTGAACTTCGGCTTCTGAGAGGCGATTCTCGTGCTGCTGTACCTGATCCTTCATCACCTTTAGGTCTTTGCCAAAAGTTGCATGAAGATCCTTTATGAGGAGCATCTGCTCGTCTTGGCGGCGGACCTGCTCCTCTTGGCGGCGGACTTGCTCCTCTTTGTCTCGCTGCAACTGCTCTTCCAACCGGCGAACCTGCTCCTCTTGACGGCGAGCCTGCTCCTCTTTGTCTCGCTGCAACTGCTCTTCCAACCGGCGAGCCTGCTCCTGTAGCAGCGCCATTAAAGCTGACAAGTCTGGCGCCATTGATGCTGTAGGAACTGCGGATGGGCCAGCGACTGGCACTGACGTAGGCTGGACACCACCCGGTGTCTGTGTTGGGGAATCTCCAAACCGCCTTTGGTCCATGTCCTGCTGTCGCTGACTCCTGGTACGGATACCGTCCGTGTCGTCCTTCGGTAGAATTGGCATAATTTATCCCTCACTTCTGACACCAAATTGTTACGAGCTGGGTATGGGATAAATTAATTACTACCAATCCGACAATTTAATAACTTTATTAAACACAAAACACTTAAATCTTAATCACAAGTACACTACTGATCACTATTCGCTTGGATATCGCACTTCTAGTTCACTTCGATTCGCTCCGTTATATCGCCTGAATCAGACTACTCCCTGTGTGTCGGCGCTTGTGCTTTTTATACTACCCAATTATTCACGAACATTCCGGCGATGTGTAGAACGGTTCGATAAAAACATCAACAAAAAAACATTACCAAGTAGTAGGCAAAAAAAATAATAACCTACTTGTACCGAATAAAGAAGTAGGTACTTTATGCCCTCGGCGTACGGTCGAAATTACAATGACAATTCCTAATATTTTTTATAAGTAGTTACCTACTTAACTTGGAACTAATAATAATGGCACGCTTCTCGAAGCCTTTAGCGCAAACACACCGAATCACGTCCCTTCCCGAAAGATCTCGTACGTACGACGTAACAATATTATCTGTGGGACTGAATACGTGGTATTCGTTTGTGCTTCGATGTCCCTTCTACCCTTTATGTCATTGGTATAAGGATATTGAGAAGTATTCAATTAAAATGTGTTATTTATCGCATTTAAATCATATTGAATCAGTGTTAATCAATAACTGGATAAGAAACTGCATAACAGATTCCCAGAAATTCGGCCGTTTCTTTATTGATAATCCTGAAATAAACACTTGATAATATTAATCTATTATTTACTGACTATTTGTATACTTCAATGGTTCATCATTATCGTTGATTAACTTGCACTATTCTCATGAATGAAAAAAAAAACCAGCCAAGTGCGAGTCGGACTCGCGCACCGAGGGTTCCGTACAAACGTAGTAAGTTTAAAATTATTAAAAATATTTTTATTATATGATGTAACTAAAAATTTACGGTTTTCGCAATTTTTCCTTTATCTGTCCTATAAGACGTTGCTTCGTACATTTCGTAAATTTCAAAATTCTGAGTTCACGGGAAGTACCCTGTAGGTTTTGATTCCCTTGCGAGTGTCGAAAATTTGCGGCATAAACGGCTGTATCTTTTGATTGCGTTGGCTTAGAAGTTTGGTTTTTTCAAAGCTCCAAGGGACAGTAGACCTGAGTATTTGATATAAATTCCAGCTTGATACCTCCACGCGTTTCTGAGAAAAAGGGTCTTGACAGACAGACAGACGGTTGGTCGGGCGGACAACAAAGTGATCCTATAAGGGTTCCGTTTTTTCCTTTCGAGGTACGGTACCCTAAAAACAGCAGTTTGTATAAAAAAAGTAGCCGACCTCATACCTACCAACCCAACCCCTATTTGGCCCGCTTTTGGGTCTAATTTTCTTAAATTTGTTAGCAGATGTCTAGGTCATACTAGCTATCATCATCCCTCTGCCCTATTTATTTGGGCTCGGCGCAGCAAGTCTTCTTCATCCGTACTTCTCTATTACTTGTCATCTCATCAGACACTTCCTTTCTTGCCATATCATGCTTCACACAGTCCATCCATCGTCTCTTTGGTTTTCCTCTACTTTTACAGTCCCATCCACATTCATACTCAAAACTTTCCTCACGACATTTTCCTCATTCCTTCGCATCACGTGCCTATACCACGGCAACCGATTACCACACACTGTATGCCAAATTTTAGCCTGAGCCAGTGGTTTGAGCTGTGCGTCAGTCAAAACAAACGATTTTATAAGTTTATGAACTATAATTTGATAATCTTTATATAATACTAGCTTTTGCCCACGATCTCACCCGGAAAGCATGGAGGATGGAGGTCGGATATTATCCCATGAGAAAATTGAGAACTTATTTACTATCGGGAGATAATCATCATCTGCCTAGCCTTTTCCCAACTAGGTTGGGGTCGGCTTCCAGTCTAACCGGATGCAGCTGAATACCAGTATTTTACATGGAGAGACTGCCTATCTGACCTCCACAACCCAGTTAGTACTGGGTAATACGATACCCCTTGGTAAGACGGGAAATAATGTAGTTTAAGAAAACAAATAAAACTCACTTTTATCACGCACTAAAAATATACCATACCATCGCCTGGCTCCATCAGCAGACCCTCAACAGCCAGTACAATCTATTAGACTCATCAAAATGAATCATATGGAACTCGAGGATTTACTAGTAGCCACATTTGAGTTTCATTATCCATCTGGCTCCACATTTACTTTCACATTTATAAAGTCGGTTATGATTAAGTCCCATGTAATAGGGGGTAAGCCTATTGCTATCAACCGGGCACAAATCCAGACTCCGTGGCTGCTACTGTGAAATTCCTAATATGTCTAATAAAACTGCCTGACCTGGGGATAGAACACAGGATCGCATGCTCAGCAGTTGTGATTACGATCACGCTGAATGTGTACGTACTATTGGGTACAACTTTGCTTAACCCTTTGAGGTTAAACACGTGAAGTTCTTATAATATTAGTATGGAATAGTAATATATAGGTACTGTACTCACTGATTTGTCTCGTAAGAGCGGGTTCTCTCCTCAGTGCCCTCGTACTCAGGAACCTGTCATAATCGCGGTCGGTCAGCGGCTTGTATCTGTCGTCGTGGAAACTGTTCTCACTGTAGAACTTGAAGAATTCCTCCACATTCACATCTTTCTGGGAGAACTGCTTCTTCAGGATCAATGTCACTGCGCGCGCTTCGAACAGTCTCTTCGTCAATTCGCTGTTTAGCTTCCCAAATTTTGTAGTCACGAACATTTTTCGCGGGAATTATTCTAATATTTTGAGGATCGATTAATTTCGGTTTCGCGCCGCAGTAGAGGTTCGTCCGTCGAGACAAAACCGACAAAATGTAGTCAAATCACTGTTCCTTAATTAAAATGCTAAAGATTACGTCAAATTAATGATAGCGTGATTATGCGATAAGATATTAATGAAATACAATTTAATGAGGCGGTAATGTTTGCCAAAACACGCACATAACAAGCGACCAAGTTCGAGGTCTCGACGAAATTTAATGTTGTGGCTGATTTGTCATAATATTAAAGAGAATCATTAGTTTACTCGAAAGGTTAAAACCGCTGTCAAAAAAAACATTGTTCTTACGAAAATTATTGATTCGTGCATTGTATGATAAAATAAAAAGAGTAATGAATTAAGAAATGTAATTATGCAAATTGTAGTGACATATATAAACTCACAGCTTTTTCCCATGGGGTCATAAATGATAAATGATTTTTATTTTGCAAATAGGTTTTTACAAACACTTTTACATGTCTTCTTTTAAAAAGTAGATGAGGCCGGTGTTTCCTACCTGACTACTCTGATAAGAAACAGCCGAAACAAACTCAGAGGTCATAGTCTCTTTTAAAGTCTAGACATAATCCTGATAAACTCACATGAGGACTATGCAGATGAGTGTCTGAGATGGTTTTTTGAAGAAAGAACCACACAGATTTGAGTGAACCTGTCCAGCCAATACAGGCATTTGTCTTATATCGTGTAACTCGACTCATAACTCAAGGATCTCAACGAAACGACGAACAGTACCAAAGAAAGGACATTTGTGTAGGTCGCTTAAAGTACCTACTCAAACTGCCAGACAATAGTAAAACAAACAAAAAACATAAAAATGACCCAAATTGTCCTCACATTAACACTAATCAAATAAAATTAATAATACTTACAAAATAAATGTTCATAAAAATCATTACATGTCACACAATAAAAAAAAAAAACAAAGTAAAAACAATAAAATAAAATTAGACAGCAACTACAGAATGCCAGATTAGATTTTAAGGTGACATTTACACAAAACAAAGACTAGAGATGCCACAAAGATTGTAAAACAACATTACCTATCTAAAAATAATGTTTATCAAATGTGTATTACAATTTTCAATTTTTTGCCTAGAAACATAAGGGCTAATAGAAAATGGTTTTTACTGTCCACAAGAATGTATGCAGCACTAGATGTCATTTTAAAGTATTGTATACACAGTTGTTTTTGTAAACAGTTTAATTTTAAGGTAGCGAGTTGTAAGGCAGTTTTATTAGTAGGTACTTATTTCACTTAAAATTAGTAAGTGACAAAAGTTTGTTTTGGACAAAATACGCATTACCTACTTACTAATGTAAAACTAATTTGCATGCCCTAAATAGGCAAAATATTTTTTTTTTAGATTCAGGTTTAACAAATCATTAAAGTAAAGAATCGTTATATGTATATTATCCAGCACTACAGTTAAATGGTGGCTTGAAATTACGAAATTTACTTTTTGGATCATGATTAATTTTTTTTAAATTAGCTAACGCTCAAATGGGAAATTTTACATTCAATTAACAGGCAACCCTGTAAACATGGCTGTCAAATGGCATTACATCTTTGGATAAAATTACATTTAATTGTTTCTTTACAATATAGTTATTTAAAGTTTACCTACCGATGATAAGTAACTTTTTTAGTTGTTTTCAACCGTCCTTTGTAATTCCTCCACACTTTTATAGCGCAAATCGTCATTTTCAAATGTCACTGAACGCGTGTTTACCATACAATGACAGTGACGTCACTGAGCGGGCGGAACGAGCCTATGATCCCACAGTTGCCTGATATTTTTTTCTAAACTGAATAGTTTGCGCGAGAGACACTTCCAAAGTGGTAAAATGTGTCCCCCCTCCCCTGTAACTTCTAAAATAAGAGAATGATAAAGTTAAAAAAAATATATGATGTACATTACCATGCAAACTCCCACCGAAAACTGGTTTGAACGAGATCTAGCAAGTAGTGTTTTTTTAGTAATGAAGGCGGTTACTTGCTGCTACGGAACCCTTCATGGGCGAGTCCGACTCGTACTTGGCCCCTTTTTTTAATAGACAGAGTGATTCAAGAGGAAGTTTTATATGTATAATACATGCATATTATAGTAGAGAAAACATTAGCATCTACATTACACCCGTGCGAAGCCGGGGCGGGTTGCTCTTGCTAGTAATACAATAAAACACAAAGTTGACCTTGTCTCACAAATTCAAGATACAACATGCAATTGTAATATTAGTGTCAACAATAAAGAAGACAACTGATTCTAATTCCGCAAAAAACATTTTGCGTGACAATTGAAGTTTATTCAATGAGCCCAACTACTAAACATAAGCGCCAACTTTATCACAATCACAGCTGATGAATAATAAGAAGAGTAAGAATTTTATTTGTTTGCATAAAATACAGGTGTTACCCGACAAAAAAGTTGGTGTTGTGTGTACAATGAGTACAGTGACAGGGGTCACTGTACTCATTATTATGATTTTAAGAGATTTCGTGTATGAACAGATAGACCTTATATAATATAATAATAATGTTGTTGTTGAATAATTCTTAAATAGAATATTAAGAATAAATAACCTTGAATAATACATAATATCTTTTTCATTACAAATAATGTTACCTAGTAATTCATATGCAGAAACTCCTAATATGCAAATCATAATTAAATGAATTTAAATTTAAACAAATATCTCAAAAGCAAAAAGTATTTTTTTCCCTCTAATAATGGGAAATATTCAAGGGCTGGTATCACTCAGTACGTCCCACCAGTGATGCGCGCGCAGTTTAAACAATAGAAAAGTACTTCAAATCTGGCCAGTTGTTTCTTTTGCGATTGCAGCGCAACGCTCTATCTAGTCATGTATATAATCAATACGATCATTTTTTTCGTGGGTATTACATTAGTCCAGTGGCAGATATTCGACCATATCATCATGATATTTATTTTTTTAAGTTTTCAAACTTGCTAAAGTATGTCACAAAAAAAATAAAAGGTGAAAACCGGGAAAACAGTTTGTATTTAAGATCTTATTCGTTCTGTTTTCACATTTGAAGTTTCTCAATGAGAAAAATAAAGATCGTAATGACGGACGGATTCCGCGCGGAGGAAGGTGTGGGCAGACCTACTCAACTAGTACTAAAATAAGAAATAACATTGGCCACGGCATGTTACTTCAACAAGTTAAAAATAAATTGAATGTCAATATTGACGTTTGTCTTAGTTATAAGCGAATCATGGAACTTGACTAACATTTATAATGATTTATTTGAGAATGGCAAAATAAGCTAAATTTAATCGAATGCTAAAGTGAATCCTCAAAATAATCGTGTGTGTACCTACTTAGCATGGTTATCGACTACCAGCTGACCCGCTCCAATTTGCCCTGTGATGAATTTTTTTACAAGCAAAGGGGTTGATTTTCTAAAATCCTTTCATAGTGGATGCTTACGTCATAATATAATAGCCTGATCCGTCCAGTGGTTTGAGCTGTGCGTTGATAGTCAGTCAGGACAAACGGTGTTATAAGTATTTATATGATTTTGCTTAAAGGGCCGCTGGTAAACATTTCTGAAATTGTCTGAGGCAATTGATTTAAAAAAATCTACCCAAGTTTGTTGTATGGATTATAATTTTTTTTATTCGTCTTCTTCGTCGTTTCCTCATTGCTGAGGATCGCGACCACATACGACACCTCACCAAGGTATAAGATCTTCTGCTGTGTGGACAGCTCGGTAGGAAGCGGTGAGAGCGAAATCCACACGGACGTAGTCGAGGGCGTAAAGCTAACCGGTAATTTATTTAATCCTAACGTGGGCTATTACGCTAGTGAAAATTAAATATTAGTGGTAAAACTATGGCATAATACGGCACTGCTATTGATTGAATCTCATTGAATCTCAATCAAAAATCGAGACCGAGATACTAAAAATGTGATAAACGTGTCATAATAATTGTTTGCTACTGTTATCATCTGCTGCCTGTCAGCGTTTGTTTGCTGGAGTTGTGTGTGAACTATTTGGTTGACAAGACAATTTTTTATAATGTAAAAATATTTTGTTGTTTCAGATCAACTGCTATCCATGGAAACAGAAAAGTCATGTGTAAGCACTGTTCCTAACACATTCATTGGGCGGGAGTCATACAATACGTAACAATCAATGCGTAGTTGCTTGGAGTTATAGACGTGGCAAACAAAGTAAAAGCGAAAAGTAGAAAACCCTGAACGCGAATTCCTGACTCCTTCCTGGTCCTCTCAGGTTGTTTTTCTTCTTGGGAATTCTTTTGTTCTAAACGCGGTGGAAGGTCCATTGTCACATCGTGAAATATCTGCTGTTTTTATTCTATTCTTATAATTTATTGCACACAAAAACACACATAAAAATTACAATAATATAGGTTATGTACAAAGGCGAGCTTGGCCCAGACAATTCTGGGCCAAGTTCGCCTAAACCAATGAAACCCAATGGTTTTATTACAGCAAACCTCGTAGACAAACATTTAAAACGTTTAATCAATTTTATAAATTAATGTGTGATTAGCACATAATACATAGAAATAATGTTAAATACAGGAAATGTTTTGTACTTAATCGGGGCAAGTTATCGTACATTTTGACCGTAGGTACTGCACGCACTTGCACGGATTTTCCTGAATCATTTGGTTGGAAATTCATTGTAATGTTGTTGAAAACGACAATCTAAATATCTGTAATACGTTCGGGTTATGGAGCCCAAGTGCACGTCACTGTTGAAGGAAATTCCACTCCCAACTGGTCGACACTTCACGTGACCAGAGGGTCGGCCCCTTCTTTGGCCAAAGAATTAGCATTGCCATTCCACGTGGCAATGCTGCTAGTCTTCTGGGCACGTTCCCGCATGAGATGATGCGGAGGAGTTCTTTGACGCCAAAGTGTCCAGGTTTTGTCGCTTTATATATATAACTAGTCTTCGTTGTGTAAATATTTAGTTTATTATATTTAAGGTTATATGATATCAAATTATAATTCATTTAATAAAGGAAGTATCTGTACTTATTATGTAACAGTAAATCTCATACTACTTCATACTCGATGACTCCTGCTGTTCCTCGGCGTCGATTTCTCGCTACCAGTGGGTGTGCCGGTAATGCTGGATGCCGGGAATAATCTGTAATCAAGCCATTTAGAGTTCAGGCATATCGTTTGGTGGATCTTTACGCTATTACAAAGGCTATTCAGACAGTCGAAGTAGAAAGTCTTACAAGAAAAATACAGTTTGTTAAACGTCTGTGTTAGCAAAATGTCTGGTTTAAAAAGTTTCGCTAGATATTTTTTTATATAAAAAAAAAAACTACATAGACTTGTAGGTTACTCGCTCGAGTTAACTGTTGGATAGTGAACCATTTGCAGTTGATTTAGGGAAAACTTTTAAACTTATTTTTAATGAAGGCACCCCCTCCTTTATAAAATTGCTATAACCCTCAGAAGTGTTTTCAAGTCGTGTGGCAGAAGTTGGTTCCCAAAAAAAAAAAAATTTAATCACGTCTTCCTTGTGTGAGTATAGGGGGTCTGCCCAGCAGTGGGTCAGTATAGGCTAAATATATCGCTGGTATTATTATTATTTATTGTATTGTGTTTATTGATATAGTTTTTGTTTGATTTACTAGATGTCATGAATATTACAATAAAATAAAATTTGGCTTTGTTTTCGCTATTTCTTTTTGTTTGGTTTTTAAGTCTATATTATGAGTGGGCTATAAGAACAGAAGATTTAAATTGATGTATTAATTTCTTGTTCTTCTTTGTGTTGATCATCATCACCTTCGTGCCCTTGTCTCATGTTACTTGGGGTCGGTGCAAAACGTTTTTTACTTCCATTCTCCTCTGTCAACCGTCAGGCTATTGTTTACTCGTTGATGATTCCTATAATTATTTGAGTTTATTTTTTGGTGGATTTTCACGCCATTACATAGATGTTCAGCTTCAGATAGTCGGAAGTCGCGAATTTAATAATAAACCTACAGTTTGGTTTGTTAAACGCCTGCGTGAGCAAAATGACTGTGTAGAAGAGAACTTCCTGGTGGTAAATAATGTATGTAAAATACGTGAAATGCACGAGTATAATATATGTAACTCGATCGAGTTAACAATTGAAAAACGAACAATTTCGAATAATTGATAGGTACCTAATATTTATGGTAATAAAAAATACTTTGTAGGTTATCAAATAAGTCTTTCAAGTCGTGTGGTAAATCATATTTATTTCTGCAAAATGGTTTTAAAAAACACACGCTTAGCTAGATGGGGCCGGTGTTTCGTATCTGACCACTCTGAGTAGTCTGGTAGATGTTGCTTGTTAGTTGGTTCCCAAAAAGAAACTATATATTTGTATCGAAGGCAAATCATGTTGTTTTGTTTGTATTTTATAAGTAGACACGAGGATTGCGGTAAAATAAAATGTATTTAGCTCTCTATGTATGTAGGTATTTATTTGTATCTATAATGTTGTCCATGTTGTTTTTAAAAGTTAATAAATCGAACCTCATGACCCGTTTGTACTCGTCTATCATTTCGTCGACGGACTCCACTCGCGTGGGGTCGTATGTCTTCAGTGCCAAGTATGGCGCTCCTGCAGACACGGCGTTCGTCATCTGTAAACACATTAAGGAGGTCTAAGAAACAATTGGTACAGAGGGAGTTCGACTTGTGCACCGTGGGTTGCGTATCTTGGTAGGAAAAATACTTTTACCCAACTTTAAAGCAAGTCGTATAAAAATAATGTTTGTATAACCTGTCTCACACGTATGTATCACATGACAATTATTATTTAGTAGGTAACAATTATGTAAAAAACGATGATGAACATGAAAAATTAAAAAGAAATTCAAGACGTTTCTTGAAATTTGTAGCGCCATCTATGGACCAATACTAACTAACACAAAGTCGCTACGGCTTTTGTCCAACATGGCGCATGGAACAGATGGCGCTATTAACAAGTTCTAGATTACATTCTACGATAATAGTTGTCTCCAATGACCGATAGATGGCGGTAGGTGGTTGTGCTTGGCGTGTGGCTTAGCTAGGTGATTCTGACACCTAGCCACTTACTGCTAAAATTATCATTGTTATTGGTTTACCACTTGTTTGTTTGCTTCCATTTCAGCTAGCTTTCTGTTCAAGTCGTTCTTCAGTCCTTGCATCAGCACGAAGTCCTTTTCCAAAATTCCTTGTAGTCCTGCGTTGGAAAAGATCATAATCAAACATCAATACACAAGATGCTAATTTCAGTACACAACACATCAAGGGCGGATCCAGCTTTGGCGCCTGGAGGGGGTCACATAGTCGTGGTCAAGTCAAGAACTCATAATTTAATTTTGATAACAATAGATACAAATAAAAAGTAGGTATTTTATTAATGAAGTACTGTACTTAAAAATATTTATTCTTTGTTGTACACTTGAAAAACTTAACACTTAATAACTTGTACATATACACGTACATATTGCCATCTTAGAAAAAAATATTTCAATTAATAGAGTAGAGACTCTATTAATTGAAATATTTTTTTCTACAACTATTGAGACAACGAAATTTCCTAAAGTTATTAGTAATCATCATTTTTGTAAGATAAAGGGTTGATAGTATTAAAGGGTTTGAAAAGTACTGTTTTGGAGTCAAACAGCGCATGGACGGCGTAAACGCTCTTAAACAGATGGAGGATATAATAATGTCAGAACTGCGCAATGTTTGCAGCAAGCAATGCGCATCATTGGCGGTTTTATTGTCTTGCCAAGCAGAAATCTGCTCCAGAGCGCTACAAATTTTGACCAAGTTATCTCCTTGAAATTGAAGATGCCCATCATGCCTCTCTACCCAACGTGTCTCACAAATACCTTGCATGGCAGCTCCGAGTTCTATTTTAAAAATTTCATGCCTCTTAGCGGATGCATTGGCAAATGCCACAACTTTTCTCATTGTGCCAGATGTATTGCGACAGGAAACTACATTGGATGATCTTGCCAATGAGTTATTGAGCACATGGTTGTTGCACGGGCAACGTTTAGCATGAATGGCTATTTTCATCAATTCTTGCACTGCACCTTTTGTATCTGATGCCATAACCGAGCAGCTGTCAGTTCCAATACCCACACACCAAGATAAATCTATGTTAAATTTGGTACACAGATTTTCAATGACTTTCGCCAATGCTACATCTGTCAATCGAGGCTCTATGTCACCTGAATTATTGTCTTCACGTCTAAGAGCATCGTAGGTATCACAAATGTTCCTTAATAATACCATCATGCAAATATCGGAATGATAGGCTCAGCTGTGAAATCTATCTATATATATAAAAATGAATTGCTGTTCGTTAGTCTCGCTAAAACTCGAGAACGGCTGAACGGATTTATCTTATCTTGGTTTTGAAATGTTCGTGGAGGTCTAGGGAAGGTTTAAAAGTTGAGAAAGATTCGAATAATTGCCGGGAAAACCCTCAAAACAGGACTTTTCTATTTCCCATACAAACGTTTTCTAAATAAAATGGAGAGTCAATTTGTAATTTATTACCGCTGCCTAAAGTTCAAATTCGCGTGCGCGGTGGAGGATCTAATGTCGCGTTCTGAAATTCAACAAAAGTGAATCGCGAACGCGACAAAATTGAGGATAGGATATGTAGATAGGTACTAGGAGGGTAGGATAGGGAGGTAGGTGCTAGGAGAGTAGGATAGGTAGGTAGGTACTAGGAGAGTAGGGTAGGTAGGTACTAGGAGAGTAGGATAGGTAGGCAGGTACTAGGAGAATAAGATATGTAGATAGGTACTAGGAGGATAGGATAGGTAGGTAGGTACTAGGAGAGTAGGGTAGGTACATAGGTACTAGGAGAGTAGGATAGGTAGGCAGGTACTAGGAGAATAGGATAGGTAGGCAGGTACTAGGAGAATAGGATATGTAGATAGGTACTAGGAGGGTAGAATGGGTAGGCAGGTACTAGGAGAGTAGGATAGGTAGATAGGTACTAGGAGGGTAGAATAGGTAGGTAGGTACTAGGAGAGTAGGATAGGTAGGTAGGTACTAGGAGGGTAGGATATGTAGATAGGTACTAGGAAGGTAGGATAGGTAGGTAGGTACCAAGAGGGTAGGATAGGTAGGTAGGTACTAGGAGAATAGGATATGTAGATAGGTACTAGGAGGGTAGGTAGGTAGTAGGAGGGTAGGATAGGTAGGTAGGTACTAGGAGAGTAGGATAGGTAGGTAGGTACTAGGAGAGTAGGATAGGTAGGTAGGTACTAGGAGAGTAGGATAGGTAGGTAGGTACTAGGAGAATAGGATAGGTACTATAGGTAGGTAGGTACTAAGAGAATGGGATATGTAGATAGGTACTAGGAGGGTAGGATAGGTAGGTACTAGGAGAGTAGGATAGGTAGGTAGGTACTAGGAGAGTAGGATAGGTTGGCAGATACTAGGAAGTAGGTAGATAGGGTAAGTAGAGTAGGTGGGGTAGACAGGGTAGGTAGGGTGGGTAGAGTAGGTAAGGTAGGTGGGGCAGGTAGGGTAGGCGGGGTAGGATTCATTGACTGTTAGGCGGTACGAAGTTCGCCGGGACAGCTAGTATGTGATATATCTGTTGTATCATCAAACAAAATTGAAAAATATTTAGCTTCCCGCACATTCTGTAAAATGTTTTCCTGGATGATTTCTGCGCAAACATCTATCAACTCATTTTGTATAGTCTTGCTGATGTACGTGGCGTTGGATTTTGAAGATTCTAAATGTTGCTGCAATGCAATATCGCCAGAATCAATACGGAATTTTTAAAGGCTCTAAAATTCCCTTCATCGGCTACTACGCTGTCATAGTTCAGCAATTTACCATCGTCGCGATGGCCACGTAACGATATATTTTGATGGTCACAAAATATTATAGTTTTTACGGTTGGTCGCAAACGTTCGCGTTCCTCCTAAGTCCTGGAACCAGCTCAGGGGGGGGTCATGACCCCATGACCCCCCCCCCCTGGATCCGCCGTTGCAACACATACCAAGTGAAGACAAACAATAAATTAAGAGTATAGTGAGTTATAGCAATTAGCTGACCCACCTTTGCATAAATGGTTGAGATTATTTAGAGTACGAATCGATAGAATTTTTACAATTATTTCATATTTTATTTATTTAGCTCAAAAAAATACATATTTAAAGTACATAAAATATTTAAAGTATGTAATGTGCTATTAAACACGACAAACAAATTGTTAACATAATAAAATATATTAAAATACACGAATACAACATAGTATATTAATGTAGTTAATAACCAATTCTCTACATTGCATTCCGGTAATGATAGGATTGACAGATCGATTTTTTTAATTCAGCTACGGAATAAAAGCCATTATAATGTACTGCATAACTGGAGTTTATTACGAGTACTATTGTTTTTAACCCTAGAACCGTACCCACTATTATACTTTAATTAACAGTACCCCTGGGTACTGGAGTACTTACCCTGGTAAACAAAACATCTTTTTTACATAAAAAATACACATTTATTAGGTCTTTACCTACGAAAAAAGTTGTTCAAATTTTGGAAAAAGTAGAAGTCTGTCGGCGCAAGGTCTGATGAGTATGGTGGATGACGCAAAACTTCCAACCCTAGCTCTTCTAGCTTAGATACCGTCTGTTGTGCCGTATGAGGTCGAGCGTTGTCGTGTAGGAGCAGCGGGGATGAACGATTGACCAAGGCTGGCCGGAGCTTTGCGAGCTTCTACATCATTGCGTCCAGCTCCTCACAGTACACATCCGCAGTAATGCTACTGCCATTTGGTAAGAAGCTGTGATGAATTATACCGCCACTAGACCACCAAACAGTGACCATGACTTTTATAGGTGTAAGTTTTCGTTTGGGGCATTGCCTAGGTGCTGAACCAGGATCTAACCAACATGATGACCGCTTACGATTATCAAAAAGAATCCATTTTTCATTGCAAGTGACAATGCGGTTCAAAATCCCTTCGTTTCTATGTCTGTTAAGCAACGCAAGGCATACCTCAACGCGTGCGTCGCGCTGGCGATCGTCTAGTTCGTGCGGCACCCATTTATGAAGTTTTTTTACCTTGCCAATTTGACGCAAATGGACCAATATTGTTTTGATGATAACGTTGAAAGCTACTGTTAACTCAGCCGTAGATTGAGTATCGTCAGCTTCCACTATCGCCTTGTCTTTAGTTTTCGGGCGACCACGGGGTTCATTTGTTAGATCAAAATTTCCATTTTGGAAGCGTTCAAACCAATAACGAGTCGTGCGTTCGTTTGTAGTGTTCACTCCATACACATAATTAATGTTGCGAGCCGTTTGTGCGGCACTGCTACCGCGACGGAGCCCGTATTCCATAATTACTCGTATTTTCATCGTGTCCATATTGATGAAAAAGATGCAAATGTAGTGAAAACAAAACACTAATCAATAAAGAAATGACTGAATGAAATGAATGAATTTGAAAATAGAATTCCATATTTTTTAAAGAAAATTCATTTGAATTTAGAATTTATTGCCAGCCATACATACATTACGTTATAAATGGCCAGTATTGTAAAACGGCAACTTAATAGGAAAGACCTATTATTAATAATCAACTTACATAGACTTTTGTGACACTTATTTCAGTCTCTATTAAATATGCATTTTCATTATGTAATATAATTTCGTAAGTTAGACAATGAGTGATGAACGTCACCCGTTGTCAACCAGACAGGTGAGGATTCTAGGTGGTCAGTATATAACAGTCCTCCGCTGCGATTCCTAGCTGCCGCACTCCCGGGGCCGGCAGCAGCTGCTGCAGGTGTCTGCGCCATATAACGCCACCGTCAGTTCACACTTCATAGTGCAGATTGCCAAGACGGCGCATTATCGTGCCGAACTCCCATCTTCGTCTCTGGTCGGAGTAGGCTCTGGCCTGCACTCGATCACCTACGGAATAAACTCTGACGAGTCGCGGTGTGTTCTCTGATCTGAACGCTGTCGGAGCAGTTGAGTCTCTGAACATCACGTGCAGCTTTGTTCTAACATCCCGACTGAACATCAATCCATAGGGAGCATGGCCATTCTGGTTTGGTGTGCGTCTGAGTCGAGTTTTTAGCACAAGGAGCTTATCCGTAAGGTTGCCCCTCTCCCCCTCCATTGCACGTAGTGCTTTCTTAATAGTTTGCACATAACGTTCAGCCTGACCGTTAGTTGCTGGGTGGTACGGAGCTGACGTCAAATGTTTTACTCCACAGCTGGTAAGGTAGGTTTTAAATTCTTGTGATACAAACTGGCGTGAGTTGTCTGATACCAGTGTGTACGGTGTGCCAAATTTGCAAAATAACTCCTTAAACTTAGCTATGCACCATGCACTCGTTGTGGTCTTTGTAGGAAAAACTTCAACCCACTTTGTAAATGCATCTACGACTATTAGAAGTTGGTGTCCTACAACAGGTCCTGCAAAATCTATATGAATTCGTTGCCAGGGGGCGCTAGTTTGTTCCCAGTGGTGCAGAGGAGCTTTTGGTGACTCATTCAGTTCTAATCGGCACGCTCTACAAGATTTTACCTTGTTCTCAATTTCCATGTCCATATTTTTCCAATATATGTAGCTGCGTGCTACCAATTTCATTTTAAGTACACCGATATGTCCCGCATGTAGTTCATCAAGAACACGAGCACGTAAACTTTTGGGTATACTTCCTACTTGTCGATTTTGTAATCTTGTTTACTGTGTCCAAATGTTTGTGCATGTCTGCGGATATTTTAAGGTTTTCTAATTTTCCCATTTCCATGGATGTGGCAATGTGAACCAGTTTAGTAAAACGTGGTGTATCTCTTTCTTGAAGAATTTTTGTTCGTATTTCACTGTCTTTTAATCCACGAATAAATTGCAGGACTAGGAAACTTTCTGAGGTAGACTTTTGACAGTTATGGCACTTGAATTCGCAGTTCAAAGATTTTTTTTTTATTTCTGAGGCGTATGTTGCTACTGTTTCATCTTCACGTTGTGCGTGCGTAATAAATCTGTGTTGTAACGCCCGATCTATATAGTCGTCTAGAATCTGTGTGAGTTCTTTAAAGTTCATATCAATTGGATCCTCTGGAGAGCATAAATCATGTAACTTCTCATGTAATTCGGGTGATAATGCAGCGAGGAAGGTGTACACTTTTATTTTAGGTTCTTTAATTTTATTGAGCAAGAAAAATACAGTTAGTCGTTTAGTAAAATTTGCGAAGGTCTCTTTTTCTTGAAAAGGCTGGAAATTCATTGTTGGCCCTCGTTCTTGTTGTGTATTCGTACTCACGTGTAATGCCGATGTTTGCAGTGGTGTGATTCGTCGATTTTCTCTGTTTTGTAACCTGAGAAGTTTCGTCTTTTTTATAATGACACATTTCTCTTCAAAATCGTACCTGGTTTCTATTTCTTGGTCTAGTTGTTCGTCTGGTGTTTCTAATTCTATTTCATGTTGTATTTCTTTTAATTTCCGTAATGTTTCTTGAAGCGATTGTAGTCTTGACTCTGTTTCTTCGTATGGTAGAGTTTCTTGGGTGTTTATGTAGTTTTCAAGCTTTGTGATTAAACCTCGCAATGACGCGCGGGTTCTCTTTAATTTTTTTATATCATTAGTCGACATCGTTGTCGCCAATTTATTCAATACGCATTTTCACTATGTAATATAATTTTCATCAAGTTAGACAATGAGTGATGAACATCACAAGTCAACCAGACAGGTGAGGATTCTAGGTGGCCAGTATATGACAGTTTCACATAATACAATTAGGTCTAAATAAAAGGAAATTATTTTAACAGTTTTGGCAAATCTTTTTTGTGCTGGAAACACATAAAACTTTTACACTTTTCACATCGTGTGCGTGATCTTGACCTGGGACAAAATAAACAACTTTCAGATTTGGATTCTGCAGGGGCTGAAGGTCACTTTATCTATACTTAATATTATAAAGCTGAAGAGTTTGTTTGGTTGAACGCGCTAATCTCAAGAACTACTGGTTCGAATTGAAAAATTATTTTAGTGTTGGATAGCCCATTTATAGAGGTAGGCTATAGGTTATAAAACTTCACGCTGCAACCAATAGGAGCGGAGCATCAATGAAAAATGTTGCAAAAACGAGAAAAATATTCCTTTTTGAGAGCTTGCGTTGCCTGTTCTGCGTTAACGGTTTAAGTTACGAAAAAATTATGTATGATGGAATTGTTCCTCTTTTAAAGTTCTAAAAAAAGTCCACGACAGCATATGTCTCTCTTTTAAGATTGATTCACTATAACCTTTTTTATGATAATCAAATTTGTTCGAAATTAATGCATTATTTGCGAAGGAGTCTAATCAACATAATATTAATCCTTATCCAAATAAATATGTTATTAATCACAAGTATTTAATTGTGAACCAAATTGTCCTTGACATCACTTGATTTCAAGCAACATCTTAGGAGATATCATAATTTTAATAAAACTCCGCAACAAAATAGGTATGTTCACGCGCGCATGACGCGCAAGACGCTGTTGTACAGCCTGCGCGCGGCTAAGACGTGTGGTCCATGCATAGAAATATAAAAAAAGATCTATGGGTCCATGCGTGGTCGGCTTCTTACGGAACGGTTGAACTCGACGAACTGATTTTGGAATTTGTTTTTGCGATATCTCATCGTATAATAATACTTTTTAAATACACTTTCATCTTGTAGTAGTTTTCTATTGGGTATTGTTTTGTGAATTCTTTTAAAGGTTGTTTTTTTTTCTTTGGCTTCGCACGGTTTGTGCGTTTAGACAACGGGACTTACCGCGATTGGTTTTTTTCGTCAAATATTTCAGCAACATTGCTTTGTTTTTTTTTTGTTAGATTTTTTTTTTCGATTTAAGCAGGTATAGAATTAGTAGTAGTCACCTACACAATTATTTAGTATATATTATAATACGGTTAGTTTAATTTCCTACGTTCAAGTAACCAAATAATTAAGTTGCCTTTATCTGTTTGGCCATTTTTTAAATTACCTTTTATCAATTCTTTTAGTGTTGGATAGCCTATTTATCGAGAAAGGCTATATAGGCTATGTGACACGTTGCGACTAATAGGAGCGGAGCGTCAATCAAAAATGTAACGCAGACGAAGTTGCGTGGGTCAGCTAGTTTTTTAAATATATTACCAATACTTATTTGGAGATGTGTACGCAAAGTTTTGTATAAAAATATACACATTAGAATTACATAAGCAATGTGCAGCAATACAATTAAATTAAATATTGCTTACGGAACATCATTTAAAAGGAATAATGGTGGCTCCAAAATGCTTCCCTGTGGAACTCTCGAAGTATTGTGTCGAGGTTGGGAATCAAAGTTTGTGATACTATTCACATTGTCGTCGAATTTAGTGATTCTAGTTATCTGTGTTCTATTTGATAGGTATGATTTGAACCACTCTTCGTTTATGATAAATTATGCCTGCCTATTAGAATGGAATGATCATTCGTAATAAATATAAGTAAATAAATACATTTAAAACATTGAAATTGCATTAAATTGGCGAGTTCGATAAATCTCTACCGGCTTGTTGGGACGATAACTGAATGAAATACATCCTCGAGTCAGTGATCAAAGATCATCGTGTTTTGTTATTTTTTATTAAATCCGCGTTTTCTTTTCAACGACGCGGTTACAACTACTCAGTGATCAACTTTGAGGTAAGCTAAAACTTCGCAGACGACTTTTTTATTCTCTGAGTACATGTACTTACAGTTTTTTGTGTCTGCTAAAATGGTCGATTCAAGTGTCAACGCTTGGGATATTTTCACCTACAAAATTAATTGACTCAAAGATGTTTAATTCCTAACGTTAGTCCAATATGGGTTTATTTGGAGCTTCTGGTCGGATTCGATGGAGTTTCTTGCCTATTCTTCTCCTTAGGGAACTAACTTTACGAATGGACAGCAACTATAGTTTAACATTCAAAAGTGCCGTTTAATGGCCTAAATAAATGGTTTGACTTTTATTTGTTACGTAACAAAACATTAACCAACCAGCGTTCTCCAGCAGTTTATCGAGGTCAGTGAGCGGGAACTCGGCACTGGAGGGTGACAGAAGTTGCGGGGTCGGCACCAGTGACGGTCGCGGCCGAGGCGTGGTGGATGACGCTGTAACATAACATCATTTTTATCAGGATTTTCTCAGTAGCAGCCATGGAGTCTGGACTTGTGCGCAATATGCTCGCCCTCTGTTATATGGAACTTAAACATAGCTGACAAAATGTGGATCTAGATTATAAGATTTATACCTCCGTCTAAAACTTCGGAGGTTGGCGAGAGAGGCGTGATATTATAAAAGAAAAGAAAAATAAACATTGATTTGCGCCAAAACATGACGCAAAACAAGAAACCAAAAAAAAATATAAACATCACATCTACGCAAAACGGCCATCGGTCAGGAAAATGCAGTAACACCATAAGAGACGGTGGTTCAACGCTGGTTTGCTGGTTTGGTTTGATACAGTTGGCGCACTGGCACCCATGCAAATGAACATACTACTGGTGCATAGTGTAGATTGATGCGAGGTGTTCACCATAATTGATGGTATCATTTGGTGGAGTTTCATTGACTGAGGTGGGAAGACACTGTCTAAATAATGGATTTTCATCATTACATGGGGTTTCAAATTGCGAAACAGGAATTCCAGGAGCTTGGTTGCATCCAGGATCGTCTGTGCAATCATTAAACTCATCTTCATCATCAGGATAGTTAAAATTTTGTGCCCTCCGATTAGTAGGAGGAGAATAATCAAAATCGCCACTTGGAAAGTTTCCATCAATACTGTGGCTCCATAAATTATATCTCTGACATGGTTCAGACAACAGTTCAACAGAATTACTATTTTATTTTATAATTTGAGCGGAATTATATTTAATTAGATGGTGCATAGTGTGAAACCCTTGACAAAGCACATACTACTGGCAGCGGGGTAGTCGGGCAGGTCCCAGGCGGAGGGGCGGCGCGCACACAGCGTGTCCGCGGGCGGTGGCATAATGGCGGCCCCCGCCGAAGACAGCCGCAACGTGCACACGGAGTCGCAGCACGACAACAACAGCTCGCAGCGATTGTAGCGACTGTACTCACTGACAATCAAACAAGACTTGTAAGAAACGCAATCTCAAAGCATTTATTTCAAATAGGTAGACCAAGATGAAGCTACAGTCCAGCGACAAGACATAACAACTATGAAAGGATTGTAGTTGCCCATTCTAGAACGGGCTCGATTCCATGGACAAAAATGAAAGAAGATGGTTTCCTTACTGTCTCATTGCGTTGAATACAAAGGTTATATTTGTTTGTCAAAGTCAATGTGCATGTCATATTCAATTGCCAATAAGGAGCTAGTGGCTAAATACGAGCTCGTAATAACAGCTGCTTGGGTCGATGTTTAGTTTAAGCCGCGCTTGCTTAGGTTGGAACATGGATGGGGGACCACCCATGACATACCAAGTTTCCTCCATAGCTCGGAAAGCACGCTAAGCCGTTGGTCCCGGCTGTCAAGTGGGTGAGTGGCCCAAACTTCTGACAAGTCTTACCAAGGGGTATCTTATAACCCAGTACTAACTGGTCTGCGGAGGTCAGATATTAGATTGCCAATATAGCTAAAGCTAATCTGAGTGTGGACAATTATTGTTGATCTTAAATAGCTTATTCTTAGCACGATTCATTTTAAAACATGTTATTTTCGACTACCTGCTCTTCCAGTTATAAAAAGTAACAACTTCTCAAGGTCGCTAATTAAATCATCTACAACTGCCGTAGAAATTCTTTGAAAACCCTTCTGCTGTACATTTAGACCTCTGATATTATCTAAGAAAATATCATTATTCATTGCGCCTCGTTCTTCTATGTCTTCACAGCAATGTTACTGATATCGATGAGTACGTTTATTGGCGTTTATAATTTGATTATCCTTGAAATTTTCATAACGCGATTCATGGCAATTTTTTAAAACAGTTGCCTATTGAATAATTTATTCTGCATGAGCAGTCTTCAGTACTAACTAACGTTATTGAACAGAGGCCTTAACTCATCTTTTCGTCTAGAAACACGATTCTGGAATTTTGTCTTCCAACATTAGTTTGTTTTTATTGGAAAGGAATATGACAAACTATTAAGCTAGATTAATACTCATTTTTATTTTTTCCACTATTAAGTGTGTAACTATAATAATTATGTCCTCTTATTCGTTCAAATACATATGTTGGTATATGTCGAATTTTTATTTGCTAAAAAGTTTATTTCAATCCATTTGGTGGATTTTTTTGTAATAATTTGTCTCTAATTTGTTTGTTTTTGTTGTTTGTCTTTAGTTATTTAATCAGTATCAGCATTGACAACATTCAGTACAACAGCTTGAGCAAGAACCTGTTGATAACGACGTCTGCTTAGCGAATGCTCCGAAGGTTGGTTTTCCATAGTCTTAACTCCGCCTGGCGTCGTAGGAAGCTGGCTGGTGTACAAGTCTGTAGCTACTTTCACACGTCATTTGTGCGAAGTTTGGTTTTCAGTACACATTTCCTGATAATATCACCATCACTGGGGTCATACTATCTATCGTACTTGGCAATGTAATATGCCACAGTGTGAAATATTACCACATATCCGTATTGGCTTGCCATATTGAAGCAGAAGAGGTTATTCCACATCAATTCTTTTGAGAACGCAAATCGTCGATAGTTCATTCACAAGTGAGCCCACTCACTTGTAGACAGAGATTCTGCATCGACAAGAACTGTATTGTCTTTCGGTTTTTATAACATAGGTATAGTCAAATGTCTGTGAACTTGAAACCTTGCCACCAAATTCAAATTTTCGCAAGATTACTCCAATATACTGACTAGACGGCTGACTTTCTAGAATGGGTCCCGACTGCTACAATTTTTCTTGTATTAAAAAATATTGTTAAAAATACAATGAGCTCCTGTTTTATAATTTACCTACCCCTATTAGTCGAGTGCCTATTTGCACTAAACTTCCTAAAGCGCCTAAAGACTATTACGTAAGGTCCTAAATTTACATTTTTTTGTATGGATTTGACGCTTATAAGCATCGCCTTAGCGATTATATAACTTTGGTTATTCTTAAGTTACGTGCAATCGGGTATGAAGACTTTATTGTTTTTAGGGTTTTTTCATTTCCAAATTAAACAGAAACGCAATCAGGTTTTTTAGTTTTTAGTTCCAAAAAGAATTCGATGGCCACTGATTTTTTAACAATTTTGTAGCACATCTATTGCAACAAACAAAGCGGTCAAGAGCGTGTGGGGGTACGACTTCAATAGAAGAAACCGTGCTTCGCGATTGTTTTTTATACAGAAGTTTTAGCCAAATCTCACGTTTGCGTCCAGCCAGCTCGCGCCGCCGCAAGCCCAGCTCGACCTGTGCCTCGGCCGCGGCCTGGCGCTCCTCATCGAACCGCCAGATAACCTCAAGGTCCGCCGGGAGAACCCCGCCCAACACCGCCAGCGCAGCCGTACTGGTAGACCTATACGCCTTCGTCAGCAGTATCAGGCTTGGTCTCTGGCACCTGAGCAGCGCGCTGCGAACAACGTGGAGTGTCGCTCTTTTGTGCCAACAAGCAGCAGCATACGTCACTGTGGCTACGAACGCGCCTCTATAGAGGACGCGCAGTCCGGGATATCGAATACCCCAGGAAGATGCCGACACTCTTGACATCTTGCCTAAGCATTTGGCCGCACGTTCCCCTATCGACGTCGCATGCTGCGCGAAGGACAGACTCGTGTCGAGTACCACACCCAGGACCATCGTCGAGGCGGCCGACCGACCGAGTCCCCGGCCAGCTTGGCAGTGGGGGGCCGCTGGAGTTTCCCCCTGATCGTCATCATAGATGATTTTGCAGGGGAGAATCCCAGCCTATTCCTGGCACCCCATGCCGCGGCCAAGTCCAATGTTGCCTTGGCCGCCGCCTCAATCCCAGAACGGGATTGGGACTCGATCAGGATGGTCACATCGTCTGCGTATGCGACCATTCGGACGCCGCTGGGTAGCGACAGTCGAAACAGGTCGTCCAACAGCAGGTTCCATAAGGCCGGACCCAGGACAGACCCCTGTGGGCAGCCCATTGTGGACACCTTCCACTCCAACCGGTTTCCGATGAAAAGCCCGACTCGTCTGCGGGCGAAGTAGTCCACCAGCATCTCGAAGATGTTCGGCGGACACCCCCCCCCCCCTTTGACTTTCGTCAGGATCATCGGCCACCAGGCGTTGTCGAAGGCGCCCGAGATGTCCACAAATATGGCCTGCACGTACTTGCCCGTGCCCTCCCTCGCGGCGCGCATGATATCGTTGAGCGCCGTGACGGTTGACTTACCCCGAGTGAATCCGTGCTGGGCGGCAGAGATCTGGTTGCCGATCGTGGGAGCGCAGCATAGTATAACACGCTCCAAAATTTTCCCAAGCACAGGTAGCAGCATTATAGGTCTGTCGGCCTTGGGGTCGGCCAGCGGCTTGCCATTGCCCTTAGGCAAGACAAGCAGCCGGCCCTCCTTCCACACATCCGGGAACACACCTTCCGATACACACTTTCCGTACACCGCGGTTACTTCCGCGGGGCGACGTTCCACACATTCCTCACTATTCGCGCGTTTATTCCGTCTAAACCCGGTGCCATGTTTGGCAGGCTCCTGATAATCCCGCCCTGACTGTCACGCGACAGAGGAGGCGCAGCCTGGCCCGACGGGATAAGCTAGGCGGCGACACGGATCTGCCTGTGGTATGCCGTGTCCCGGGATGAATCATCGTCCGGGCAGAGCGCCCGCAGGAGGCCAGTCGCCGCGTCGCCCACAGTGCATGAAGAGCCCTCCGCCAGTTCTACGCCATTGATGACCCGGGAAGGCGGCCTAAGCCTGCCGCTGGCGGCACGGAAGCCAGCCCCCACGGGTCCGCGTTGCCGGATTCGGCGATCTGCCGGAAGTGCCCAAGCTCCGCCTCCTCCATAGTCTTTCGGTATCTCGCTCGTATCTCGTGGAACTCCGCTTTCAGCCTTTCCTCTCTCGGCCCCCCATCCTTTCGTGATCCCTGCCATTTACATCTAGCCTTGCAGACTGCAGTTGGATTTCCGGAGCTCCGGACTCCACCATTCATACCCTGCGTCCTTAGCCCTCCCATTCGCATGTGGATGGCCTGCTGGAAGCGAGGCCAATCCACTCCCCGATCCCGGAAGCGCACCGGCTCCCCGCCTGGCTCCGCGCTATGGCTGTGGCGGCGCTGAATCGCACCCACCTGGAAGGTGATGAGGCGGTGGTCACTGCTGCTTGCACCGTCGTGCACTGTCCAGCTCGCTAGTCCGACGCTCCTCGACGAGATGGTAATGTCGATGTTGGACTCGCCTTTTGGGCCACTGAAAGTAGATGGTTGGCCCTCCACGTTATTAACGGTGAGCCCATGTGCATCAATAAAGGCCTCTAAAGCCACCCGCCTGTACTCCGCCTCGCGGCCCCGACCGGTGTAATGGCGGGGCGCGCTGTGCCACATAGGCGAGTGGCTGTTGGCGTCCACGCAGATGATGACCCGCCGCCCCCGGAGAGCCTCCATCACTCCTTCCAGGTGGTGCAAGTGGCGGTCAATGACATGCAGGTCCAGCTCCCCCATGTGTATTACAATACAATGGTCGGTGCTCAGGTGGTGTAGCACCGCGCAGGCCGCGCTGCGCTGGTGTATGTATGCGCCCGCTTTGGCCATGGGCCCGTGCTGTAATATGTTACTGTTCTCGGCGGCCTGCGCATATTGCTCCTGGAGAAGCACCACGTCCAAATCAAAGTGGCTGCACACCGCAGGAAGTTCCTTGGTAGCGAGTGCTGATCCGGCGAGGTTAAGCTGCCCGATCTTCATTATTCTACTAGACATACTGCGTCATTCCTATGTTGCGCTGCATGGCAGCCATTCTCGCCGGACATTCCCTAGAGGCGGTCCTGTGACTCGTCGCCTCCTGCTTCTTTCCGAAGCGCTTACATGTGGTGCAGCTCGTCGCGCTTGATGTGCACTCTTCGCTGCGGTGCCCGATTGTGCCGCACCGACCGCATGTGACCTCAGCCGACCGGCAGGTGCGCTCAGGGTGGCCGTATTGCTGGCATTTGCTGCAGCAGGTGACATTGACGAAGTGCCGCAACAGGCGCCGCAACTGGTTAAGATTTCAGCTTCGATGATGTGTTGCTGCAAATTTGTGACTTTAGGTCGAGTGCCGTTACAAAGTTTGGGAGGACTTAAATTTCTGAGGAGAATAATTGGCACTCTTTTT